>PIJE02000147.1:51273-238773 GCA_002895965.2 Coryphaenoides rupestris
TTGATTTCTGTCATAGCAATATATAATATATATATGTTGTATTTATGACGGTGTGTGTGTGTGCTGTGTGTGTGTGTGTGTGTGTGTGGGGGCGGGTTGTACTTAAACTGCCTGATTAAACATATTAAACCACCTGTTATAGTTTTAAATAAAACTTTTTACACTTATATCTCAAAATCTGTCTCCTACTCGAAATGAAAACCGCCGCTTGCCGGGACACCCCTAGTCCCCAGCTGCTGAGTGACGTCACGTTGTCGTTGTTGTGCGTTGACTGACGCCTGCCATGGACCAATAGGAAGGCTTCGTTGAAGCAGATATCAAAAATTCACACGGCGGGTCGGTCGCGGTAGGCGTCAGGTTGCGGTGGAGCGGTCTAGTGTTTACCGGTTACCTAGCAGCCGACCGACCGAGCCGTTCCCGACCGACGAACCGAACCCGGTCCGCCAAGACTGGTCTGTATGTCACACACACACACACACCACACACACCGCACACACACACACACACACACACCATTGTTGTCCCGATCTCTCTCTTTTTTGCAATTGCTCTGCTCAAGCTGTACAAATATAGTTGTCTGTAAATAAATAAATAAAATGTGCATATGATGTTCATGCATACATACTGTACACAAAAACATAAAAAAATGTGTAAATGACATAAAAATTACATAACTACCAGTATGTATATGTGTCTATATTATGAGTTCTTGCACATGTTGAATTGTGTATAAATATATATATATATGTGTGTATTTATGAACGGTGTGTGTGTGTGTGTGTGTGTGTGTGTGTGTGTTGGGGGGGGTTGTATTAAACTGTATTAAAACATATTAAACCACCTGTTTATAAGATTTTAAATAAACTTTTTACACTTATATCTCAAAGATGTGTCTCCACTGAAATGAAACGCGCCGCTTGCCGGACACCGTAGTCCGCAGCTGCTTAGTGACGTCACGTGTCGTTGTGTGCGTTGACTGACGCCTGCATGGACCAATAGGAAGGCTCGTTGAAGCAGCATATCAAAAAATGCACGGCGGGCTCGGTCGGTAGGCGGTCATGGTAGGTGGAGCGGTAGTTTATACGGTTACTAGGCAGCCGACCGACCGACCGTCCGACCGACCGACCGGTCCGCCAAGACTCTGTCTGTATGTCACACACACACACACACACACACACACACACACACACACACACACACACACACCATTGTTGTCCCATCTAAGGTCTGTAATTTGCGTGGCGGGACTGTGCCGGTGTGGCAGCCTGGTGCCGCAGGCGGCCTTCTCGGTGGGCATCACCAGCAGCTACCCACCCGAGAATACACCCATCCTCTTCAACAAGGTGCTCTTCAACGAGGGCGGACACTACAACACCCAGACGGGGAAGTTTATCTGTGCCTACCCGGGCGTCTACTTCTTCTCCTACGACATCACGCTGGCCAACAAGCACTTGGCCATCGGCCTGGTGCAGAACGGGGAGTTCCGTGTCAAGACGTTCGACGCCAACACAGGGAACCACGATGTGGCGTCGGGCTCCACCGTCATGTTCCTCAACCCTGAGGATGAGGTGTGGCTCGAGATCTTCTTCCACGACCAGAACGGCCTCTTCTACGACCAGAGCTGGGCCGACAGCCTCTTCTCCGGCTTCCTGCTGTACGCCGACACCAACTACCTGGACACCCTGTCTGAGGACTATGCCTAGAGACTGCACCTGATCAGACTACACCTGGAGACTACACCTGGAGATCAGACTACACCTGGAGACTACACCGAGAGATCAGAGTACACCTATAGACTAGAGACTGCACCTGGAGATCAGACTACACCTATAGATTACACCTAGAGACTAGAGACTACACCTGGAGACTAGAGGCTGCACCTAGAGTCTAGAGACTACACCCAGAGATCAGTCTACACCTAGAGACCAAAGACTACACCTAGAGACTAGAGACTACACCTGGAGATCAGACTATAGTCTCTCGATGTCGTCTCTCATCTCTAGGTGTAGTCTATAGGCTATAGACTACATTTAGAGCTAGACGCTTTTATCCAAAGCGATTTACTGTACAATACAAAATGTTTTTTGTTGCAATTGCTCTGCTCAAGCTGTACAAATATAGTTGTCTGTAAATAAATAAATAAAATGTGCATATGATGTTCATGCATACATACTGTACACAAAAACATAAAAAAATGTGTAAATGACATAAAAATTACATAACTACCAGTATGTATATGTGTCTATATTATGAGTTCTTGCACATGTTTCAAACAAGTTGAATTGAATTGTGTATAAATATATATATATGTGTGTATTTATGAACGGTGTGTGTGTGTGTGTGTGTGTGTGTGTGTGTGTTGGGGGGGGTTGTATTAAACTGTATTAAAACATATTAAACCACCTGTTTATAAGATTTTAAATAAACTTTTTACACTTATATCTCAAAGATGTGTCTCCACTGAAATGAAACGCGCCGCTTGCCGGACACCGTAGTCCGCAGCTGCTTAGTGACGTCACGTGTCGTTGTGTGCGTTGACTGACGCCTGCATGGACCAATAGGAAGGCTCGTTGAAGCAGCATATCAAAAAATGCACGGCGGGCTCGGTCGGTAGGCGGTCATGGTAGGTGGAGCGGTAGTTTATACGGTTACTAGGCAGCCGACCGACCGACCGTCCGACCGACCGACCGGTCCGCCAAGACTCTGTCTGTATGTCACACACACACACACACACACACACACACACACACACACACACCATTGTTGTCCCACTAAGGTCTGTAATTTGTCCCTATTTGTGTCAAACTGCTAAGCTGATCTCTTCAAGTGTAGGATTACTCTCGAACAATTGGTGGCTCCATGACACCAGTTATGTTCCATGTTGACATGATGTAACATAACACGTTGTGTGTTCTTTACAGTCTATGGTGTTGTTGCAAAGTGTGTTGTTACATTGTGTGTTGTTACATTGTGTGTTGTTACATTGTGTGTTGTTACATTGTGTGTTGTTACATTGTGTGTTGTTGCAAAGTGTGTTGTTACATTGTGTGTTGTTGCAAAGTGTGTTGTTACATTGTGTGTTGTTACATTGTGTGTTGTTACATTGTGTGTTGTTACATTGTGTGTTGTTACATTGTGTGTTGCTTACATTGTGTGTTGTTACATTGTGTGTTGTTACATTGTGTGTTGTTACATTGTGTGTTGTTACATTGTGTGTTGTTTACATTGTGTGTTTGTTACATTGTGGTGATGTACATGTAGTGTGTTACACTTGTGTGTTGTTACATTGGGTGTTGTTACATTGTGTGATGTTACATTGTGTGTTGTTACATTGTGTGTTGTTACATTGTGTGTTGTTACATTGTGTGTTGTTACATTGTGTGTTGTTACATTGTGTGTTGTTACATTGTGTGTTGTTACATTGTGTGTTGTTACATTGTGTGTTGTTACATTGTGTGTTGTTACATTGTGTGTTGTTACATTGTGTGTTGTTACATTGTGTGTTGTTACATTGTGTGTTGTTACATTGTGTGTTGTTACATTGTGTGTTGTTACATTGTGTGTTTGTCACAGAGGCTATTTTTTAAAAGACATCTGTGGAAAAGAAGAGATTTGACCCTCCATGAACTACGAAGCATGGCGTCTGCAAGGTAAACATTGCCGTCTAGCTGGTTTACTTAAAGCCACGACACTGAGCCGCCTGTTACTGACCGACTGTTTCTGTCCATGCAGCCTTTCCAGTGAGATTGGGGAGAAACTACGCAAAAAGCGGCGAGCGTTTCAGGAGTCTCTGGGGAACCGACATGAAGCAGACAAGCAGGTGAAGTCCATGTTGTTAAACATGTGTGTGTCAAGGGTCAAGGTGGAGACATCTGAAGGTGTGTGTGTGTGTGTGTGCGCGTGTCAAGTTGGAGAAATCTGAAAGTGTGTGTGTGTGTGCGCCAAGGTGTGGAGAAATCTGAAAGTGTGTGTGTGTGTCAGTCAAAGTGGAGAAATCTGAATGTGTGTGTGTTTTTGTGTGAGTCAAGGTGGAGTAATCTGAAACCTAACAATGTTAAATCCTAATTGCCCTCTAATCTGTCTAATCATCAGAGTATTATTATTATAATCTACCTGCTAGGCTCTGGTGCCAGACTTCAGGGAGGAGCAGGGTCGCGGGGCGGTGGAGGTCGGTCTGCTCTGGAGTTGTGGTTCCATAGTAGTCTGTAGCAGCAGCAGCAGCATATCCAGACGTAGCCCTGACATGTGACCCAACACTCCTACATACTAGGACCCTAGGCTAGCACACTGGACACCACACCAACGTGATGTCCTTGTAAACACAGACGTAGAACACACACATGTCCGGTTTTCATGGTTTCTGAGGCCACGTGGATGTCTTCATGTCCCGGTACGCTGGAGTGTTGGGTCACGGGGGGCTCATCCAGATGCTGCTTTGCCCTTCTAGAGCCTTCTCTCCGTCTTCTAGCCCCTGCTAGCTGAGTGTGTGTGTATTGTTGTTTAATCTGAATAATGAGTAGTTTGTAATGAATAGTTTAATCTTTAACCAATGAAAACTCTTTCCTTCCCACTGCAATATATATTTGCCCTTATTTCATTTACTTTGATTTATGTTTTTATGTTGTTGTGGGTCCTGAACCGAAGACCATTTTCTGTCACCACGCGTGATGGACAATAAAGTTTGAAATCTTGAATCTTACTGAGTATTAAACTGCTGTGCCAGGATCTGACCGGTGGTGAGGAAGACCCCGGAGAGACACTGAAGCGCCAGATGAAGGCTCAGCGACAGAGACGCAAGAAAAAAGTAGGGTTTCACCTCCGTTAAAGTCCTTAATGAATAATGTTAATCGTTAATTAACGGTGACGCCCTCCATACCTGCTAAACAGAGTAGGGCTGGGCGATATGGCCAAAATCTTCTATTCTGACGGGTCATTTAATATGTCAATAACAATAATCTATCACCATCCAGCTGATTCTACTACTGCTGTGATACCGAATGGCCCATTTTTTAATCATTTAAAAATCTTTATGATCTAAATCATTGCCTATAACACACCTCTTTCATGTTAGCATGTTTTCAGGTTAGCACAGCTAACCTTGTCCACAGCCAGTAGGGGGACCAGCCAACAACTAACTTGGTTCGGTGGTCCCTCAATCAGCTGCAGGAGCAAGGCTTGGTCCCGGGACCTGGGGGCCGCGTGGAGGAGACGACCCACCAGCAGGAGGAGGAGGAGGAGGAGGAGGGCGCCGGGTCCAGGAGGAGACGCCTGGAGCCGCTGGTGGTCTCTAGACCTCCGCCCGGACCTCCGCCCGGACCTCGGCCAGGTGGGTCTGAGACCTGGAGAACTCCTGTAGCTGTAGACCCCCCCAGAATAGAACCCTTTAATAGTTAGTACAAACAGCATGTAATAGTCATATATTAGCTATTCATACATAACTTATTGATTACTCATTGATTTGTGCGTTGTGTTTCTAGGTCTATCCCCCCTGCCGAGCTCTAGGCAATCAGAGAGACCCCCGCTGACCTCCAGCCAATCAGAGAGGCCCCCGCTGACCCCCAGCCAATCAGAGAGACCCCCGCTGACCTCCAGCCAATCAGAGAGGGTCCTGGACACACCCAGCTCCAGCCGCTCGGACCAGTCCATGAGACAGCGGATGAGAGAGAAGCTCATAGCAGCCAAGGTACCACCACCCCCTCCCCCCACCCCCCCCCCCTCACACCTCCAACTTAACTTGAACTTTGATGACTCTAAATACCTTAAAAAGTTGTCTGGTTTGTCCCAGAGTAAAGCGGAGAGCTTCCTGCAGCAGGAGGCCTCCACGGAGCCTGCCAGCCGCCTGCAGAGCCTCCGAGACCGGGACCCCCTCACCAGGTTCGACTGGCAGGTGAGTCCCTGGCTCCCAGGTGTGGCTGGTTTATCTGTGTGTGTGTGTGTGTGCGTGCATGCGTGCGTTTTTAACGTGATCCGTCATGGATCTACAGGTGGACCAGGACCGTCCTGGGCCCAGCGAGGTTCCCATGGCCACCGGCACCGCGGTGAAGCCCCGAGATGCACAGAGACGCGTGAGGCCTCAACTTAAACCGCGGTCATGTTCTTGTTTTTATTAGTTGGGCTGTGTTCATGTTTCGTTTTTACTTGTCAATGTTAGGTGGAGAAAGGACGACCGACCGCCGACGAGTCCTACAATTTCTTCACCTTCAACTTTGACCCCGAGCCTGAAGCCGAAGAAACTGACAAGAAGTCGATAAGGAAGAAGAAGACGAAGGTGACGGCTGATGACGAAGAGGATAGTGAAGAGGAGGAAGCCGAGAGAGAGGGGGAGGATGCTAGTGAGGATGAGCATGAGGAACAGGTAAGATATGGAGAACAGGGGAACACAACGCCATGAAAAGAACTGTAAGGTGCTGTGATGATGTTGTCAACAAACCAACAAACAAACCTCCTGCCTCTCCTCTTCCTCCTCTTACTCCTGCTCTTCCTCTTTCTCCTCTTCCTCCTCCCGCTCCTCCTTTTTCTCCTGTTCCTCCTCCTTTCTCCCACTCCTCCTGCTCTTCCTCTTCCTCCCGTTACTCCGCCTCCTCTTCCTCTTCCTCCTCCTCCTCCTCTCCTCTCCCCCGGTCAGGACGAGGAGGTGCCCCTGGTGCGGGACGAGGAGGAGGAGGATCTGTTTGTCATCGAGCGGGCCTCCCAGGACTTCCTGGAGGTGTGCAGGGCAGAGTACGTGGGCTACCAGCACCGCCTCCGCAGGGACTGTGAGCTGCTCTTCACCCCCAGCCTGCTAGCAGGTAGCGTGTTGGCGCGTTAGCGACGGTTGCTGTTAGCACACTACTAAAAACATTAGCCTCTATTACTGTTTACAACGTTTGCGTGGTGCTTATGGGAAGAGGTAGTAGAAGGGGAGGAGATAGGAGGAGGTGATGGAGAGGGAGGTGATGGGTGGAGTTGATGAGGGCGGAGTTGATGGGTGGAGGTGACTGAAGGAGGGGAGGGGAGAGGAGATAAGAGGAGGTGATGGAGGGGAGAGGAGAGGAGATGGGAGGAGGTGTTGGAGGGTGGAGGAGATATGAGGAGGTGATAGAGGGGAGGGGAGAGGAGATGGGAGGAGGTGTGAGAGGGGAGAGGAGATTGGAGGATGTGATGGAGGGGAGGGGAGAGGAGATAGGAGGAGGTGATGGAGGGGAGGGGAGAGGAGATAGGAGGAGGTGATGGCTGTAGTGGTGTTGATGACTAATGTCTCACCTCCCCGCCTCCACCCCCCTCACGCAGTGCCGTCGTCAAGGAAGCTGCCTGCCGACGCTCAGCCCCGGTACTTGGAGGAGGAGGGGCTGTATGTGGGCGAGAGGCCCCCCGTCTCCCCTAGCAACGAGAACATCCTGGAGAACCGTGTCCTGAAACAGGAAGAGGTAACGCGCCACGCCCTGGAGTCAGACGATGTACTGGGTGTATATAATGTGTATTAGTATTGTATATAATATGTAATATGTATATATTATGTGTGTATATATTGTGTATTTCAGGGTAAGCGGTGGTTTGGCGACGACGGTCGTATCCTGGCACTTCCGAACCCGATCAAGGAGTCGTCCACCAGACCTCCTCTCTTCCTATTGGAGGAGGAGCTAGACCCCGCCCTGCACACAGTCTACTGCAAGGTGCACACAAACACAAACAAACAAACAAACAAACAAACAAACAGTGACATCCACTGATTCTCTGTGAAACCCTTGGACTTTCACGTGCACTTGGGGTCATAGATCAAACGTTCCTCTCCGCTGGTTTCCTCTCCAGGCCGTGATGTCCCAGCATGCCATGCTGCGGGGGGCGGGGCCGGCGGCGGGGGGTCCCCAGGGGGACTACCAGCTGGACGTGGACGTCTCAGGGCTCATCTTCTCCCACCACCCGCTGTTCAGCCGCGAGCACGTGCTGACGGCGCGCCTGGCCCAGCGCTACGACCAGCACCTGACCCGGCAGCACAGCAACCTCGCCACACACCTCACCGACAAGGTCAGCGGGCTGGGGTCTACGTTCTAGAAGATGTTCTCATGCGTTCTTTGTGTTTTTGGGGCTGAAGGGGCTGAGGTCTACATTCTAGAAGGTGTTCTCATGTGTTCTGGAGAACGGTCTGAGGTCTACGTTCTAGAGATGTTCTTATGTATTGTTGAGAACGGGCTGAAGTCTACGTTCTCGTGTGTTCTTGAGAACGGTCTGAGGTCTACATTCTAGAAGATGTTCTCATGTGTTCTTGGTGTGTTGTTGCAGCTGAACGGGCTGAGGAGCGCTCTAAGACACATGCTGGAGGTCCACGGGGCAGAGGAGACCCTGACTCCCGCCATGCAGCACAGGATATCGGAGTACAAGTTGGAGGTGCGGAACACCAGGCTGCTGAGGGACCGCGAGCTGGAGAAGGACCGCACGCTGCTGAGGAACATCGTGAAGCTGTGGAAGGAGATCAAGGCTCTCCGGGAGCTCCAGAGGTTCTCCAACACGCCCTACAAGCTCTACCTCCGCAAGTAAGTCTCGATGTGTGGATGGTCGGATGTCAACATGTCTGCTGTCTGACCCTGAACCTCACCCCCTGACCCTAACCCTAGTGTCCTTGCCATTGATCTCTGAATCTAAACCCCTGACCCCAGGGAGGAGGTGGATCGGGATTGGGACGAGCGTCAGTACGAGGCGGAGGTGCTGGTGGAGGTGATGGAGCAGGAGACCGAGAGCAACGAGCTCTACCAGAAGAAGCTCGCCGACTACAGGAACAAGCTGGAGGAGTGGAAGGCCTGGAGGAGACAGCAGGTGGGGGCTCTCGGGTGGGGTGCTGCACCAGGGAGGGGGTTAGGGGTCAGAGAGGGGGGCAAAATGTGCGTAACTAGATGCAGATGTAGATGTTTAGTTGTGTAGTTATGTGGATGAATGTTTATCTCCTCTACTGTCTGATGGCTGCTTGCAGAAAGCCAAGCAGCAGAAGAAGAAGAAGAAGAAAAAGAAGAAGAGGAGGAAGAAAAAGGGAGGTGCGTCTCAGGACGACACGGAAGACGATGAGGAGGATGAGGAGGATGACGATGGTGAACAGGAAGTGAGCGAGACGGAGGGTGAAGAGGGCCCCCCGAAGCCCGAGGCCCCGGAGAGACCGGCCCTTGAGGCGCTGGAGGAGCAGGTCAGGGAGAAGGCCTCCAGGATCCGCAGGAAGCCGGGAGAACCCATCCTCATCCCCGAGCTGTCGGTCCGCCGGGAGCTCACCCCCATACGACCAGGTCCCCAGGTTACTCAACCCCCCCCTTCCCCTGGTAACAATACCACCCCTTCTACCTGACCAGGTGTTACCTGACCAAGTGACGCCATGTGATTTACTTGATCCAGGGGCCGAGTTTACCTGACCAGGTGACGCCAAGGCGTTTACCTGACCAGGCTGAGACCAGGCGTTCTACTCTGACCAGGGTGGACGCCAGGCGGTTCTACCTGACCAGGTGACGCCAGCGTTCTACCTGACCAGGTGGACGCTATGGCGTTCTACCTGACCAGGCTGGCCAGGTTACCTGACAGGCGGTTCTACCTGACCAGGTGACGCCAGGTGTTCTACCTGACCAGTGACGCCAGGTTTGTACCTGACCAGGGTGTTCTACCTGACCAGGTGACGACCAGGTGTTCTACCTGACCAGGTGACACCAGGTGTTCTACCTGACCAGCTGAGAACAGGTGTTCTACCTGACCAGGTGACGCCAGGTCTTCTACCTGACCAGGTGACGCCAGGTGTTCTACCTGACCAGGTGACGCCAGGTGTTCTACCTGACCAGGTGACGCCAGGTGTTCTACCTGACCAGGTGACGCCAGGTGTTCTACCTGACCAGGTGACACCAGGTGTTGCATGATTGTATAATTTTCTTTCTATGCCTCAGGGCTGAGTTGGTGCGTCGTGAGGAGGTGGCGCGGCGCTCGCTGTTCGTCAAGGTGCTCTACAACGACAAGGAGGTGTCTGGGACCGACCGCCGCTCCCTCAACTCAGACTTCAGGGTCCACTTCGGACAGATCTTCAACCTGAAGATCCTCAACTGTCCCGAGAGCATCAAACTGCAGGTGTGTGTGTGTGTGTGTGTGTATTTGTGTATGTATATGTATCTGTGTGTAAATGTGTGTGTGTGTGTAGGTGTACGAGGAGGTGGGCTCCTCCTCCTCCCTCCTGGCAGAGGTGTGTGTTCCGGTGCCGGAGCCGTCGGTCCTGACGGGCCGGACCCCCGTGGAGGAGCTGGAGTTCAGCAGCAACCAGAGGGTCATGTTCGACCACGAGGGCGTGGGCAGCGGTGAGTCTCTCTGTTGAAATGTTCCGGAACGTTTCCTGCATCCGTGGAGTCTCATGTGTGAATGGGAATAGGGATCGAAATCCCAGAAAACCTCTAGACCCAGTCACATTTCATACATTTACATTTAGGGCATGTTGCAGACGCTTTTATCCAAAGCAACTTACAAAGAGTACATTTGTAGAAAGAGAGACAGCAATATATCACTGTGGTACATAAAGATAAGAATAGAGCAGGTTTCAAGCATTCATAGTTACAAGGTTAATAGAACGAGTTTCATAATTGCTAGGCTGTCTGCATAATAGCTGAGATAAGAGCAGAAGTGTCATTCTGAGTGCATTACCAACATCTAAGAACATACGATATGCTAAACAATGCCTGTTAGTCCTATTATTTATTGCCAAGATTTAAAATCTGGGTTTAGTGTGCATGTAAACACACAGTCTCTGTCTCTCTCTCGGTCTCTCTCTCTCTCTCTCTGTGTCTCTGTCTCTCGCTCTCTCTGTCTCTCTCTCTTTCTGTCTCTGTCTCTTTGTCTCTCTGTCTGTCTCTGTCTCTCTGTCTCTCTGTCTCTCTCTCTTTCTGTCTCTGTCTCTTTGTCTCTCTGTCTCTCTCTCTTTCTCTCTCTGTCTCTCTGTCTCTCTCTCTCTCTCTCTCTGTGTCTCTCTCTCGCTCTCTCTCTCTCAGACGTGCCCTTCTCCTTCGAGGCGGACGGGGGGAACAGACAGACCCTGCTGACGTCGGGGAAGATGTCTTGCTGTGTGTCCTGGGGGGTGGGGGACGATGACACGCCCCTGGCCCCGCCCCTCACACAACCCTCCGGGGCCCTGCACAGGTAACAAACAAACACACACACACACGTTTAGATGTACTCTCTGTCCATTGGTCATCTTTTAACGTGTGTGTGTGTTTAGTGGTATGCGGCAGCTGGACGTGGTCTCCTGTATCGGGGCGTCAGGTCTCGGCGACATGAAGAGGATCGGGGAGTGGGCCACGGAGTCCCGGCTCGACCCCAACGACCCCCAGAACACCGCCATCATGCAGCTGCTCAAGGTCTGGTGGGGCGAGGGGGGGCGGCCATCTAGAATTTGAAACAACGCTCTTTAAAGTAGATCTCAAAGTGGTAATCTTGAAGATTTTCCTCAAAATAAATGTCTGTCACCGAAAGAGTTAACACAATGGTGACTGAGCCTCTGGTCCACTGATGAAAGCCCTTGTATTTGCAGTATTTTTTGATATTACGGACTGGGTGGCAAGTCGCCTTTCCCACGCAAGATTTAAAATGTTCCATCACCCAGCAGTGATTGGTCCCATGGATGTCCGCCAGACGGACTGATTTTTAGAGTAAACAGAGTATCCACCACTAAACAACTGCCAGTGGGACTGACGTCGTCTATGTGAAATAATGAAACTTTTCGCCAAAGGTGTCGCCGAAGAGCACAAAACGGAAATCTTCGAGATTAACACTTTAAATCTAACCTTAGATTTAGGTCGATAATCTCTCCTGACTTTACAAACCCTCTCTGCTCACTTCAGGGTTTTGTGGGGAAACGGCGAAATGTTTTCTTTTCCACAAGAGTCCTTTTTTCGGAGCAACAACGAGCATTTAGGCGCAAAGCAGGGCTCAGACACGGGCATGGCAGCCATCATATGGTCAACCGTCCTCCTCCTCCTCCTCCTCCTCCTCCTCCTCCCAGGTGGCGAGCAGCGGGGAGGTGACCGCTCCCGAGTACTTCCGCCTGGAGCAGCTCCAGGAGGAGTTCAACTTCGCCACGGACGAGGAGTTGGAGGCCTCCCGGCGTTTTCGACTCCTGCGTCTGAGGAGCCAGGAGGTGGCGGAGTTCCGCAACTACCGCTGCGTCCCGGCGCTGGAGCGGGAGGTCACCGACAAGACCTTCCAGGTGAGAGGAGAGGAGAGAGGGAGATGTTGTGGTCAGATGTGGGGGTCTGGGTAGCTGTGTGGTGGAGCAAAGATGCCCCCTTTAACCCCTACCTTCTCCTTAAAGGAGACCTATTGTACCACCAGGTGTGAGCGTGATTAGCCCTTCCAAGCACTTTCAGAATCTCCGGTTTATGACATCACAAGTGGGAGTGTCCACCCAGGTGTATGGCCTACCAGTCGCTACAGTCCACTGGGTAGGCTGGTATGGCTGATCTATCCAGCATACTTCTAGGCGGATACTCCCAATTGTCATGTCATAAACCGGAGATTCCAAAATCGCTCGGAGGGGCTAGTCACGTTAACACCTGGCGGTAGAATAGGTATCCTTTAACGACATGGATCTGAACTCACTGAAGACTCTTTAGCAGTCATGCTGTTGATGTTACAGGATGTTTCCTCTTCTCCTCCTCATGTTGTCAGGAGTACGAGAGGAGGTTGAAGGAAGGAGACACCATCGACACCAGAGAACATCTGGACTCTCACCGAGCCCTGGTGGCCAAGTACCTGCAGAAGGTGAGCAGGACTCTGGGATATAGGACTCTTCATCACGGCAGCCACAGTTCATTTCATCTCTTGGCTTCTTCTTCTTCTTCTTCTTCCTCTTCCTCCAGATCCGAGAGTCTGTGTTGAACCGGTTCCTGGTGGCCAAACACCACTACCTCCTGTCTGACCTCGTCCTGGAGGAGGAGGTGCCCAGCATCGGGTAAACAATATCTCTTAACACCGACCACTGTATCTCTCAACACTGACCACTGTATCTCTCAACACTGACCACTGTATCTCTCAACACTGACCACTGTATCTCTCAACACTGACCACTGTATCTCTCAACACTGACCACTGTATCTCTCAACACTGACCACTGTATCTCTCAACACTGACGACATAATTAAACAGACTTCTCAAATGAAACATTGACTTCTCCATCTCTAAACACTGATTTCTCGAGTTAAACACAGACTCATGTAAATATCTCTACGGATAATTCGGACTCGTGCCAGAGATAATTAGAGGGGTTCATATTTAAATACCGAGTCCTCTCATGATCTTAAGTGATCTAACTCAGTCCCATCTCAGTTTGCAGAGACCCGATGGTTCCGACGCTGACTCTAATGCGTTACATGTGTGTAGAGGAGTCGTGCGCACGGCCATCATCACAACATCTCGTGTAATCTCGTTCCCGTGTCGAGTCCCGCCGCACGGACCGCTCTCACAACTCATCTGGAAGTGTTGAACTGTGGGTCGTCTCGAAGACAAACCTGCGGTGACCTGCGGGATGATGTCATGTCTTGTTTCATGTTGAGCCGATGTTCTCCTCGCGTCCGGTACCGCGACCTTAAAAGGGTGTCTTCCTGTCAGACATGTGGAGCCCATTACAGAGAGCGCACGCGTTCATTCCGTGGTCCTGTCCGATATCAATGCTCGCACGCGTTGGCATGGCGATGCGGAGCGGGGATTAAAGGGTATGGCGTGTGTGGGTTCCATATAAAGAAGTCGTCGTATTTTTTTTAATCCATTATTTTCTTTCTTTCTTCTTCAATCACGACTGTTTTGTTGTCTCCCCGCATCAGTGGTGCAGGGCCAGGGTATGTCAAGTGCTTCTCTCATCTCCTCCCCAACCCTGTATGTGTCTGAAGTTTCCCCTCTGACCTCTGACCCCTGACCCCAACGTACCTCAGTGTCCTCACCGGCCCTTTTACGCCGTAGTCGTAGTGTGAGTAGAGTTAGCGGAGGAAATAACCTAAAACCCAAAGCCCGTCCCTCATCCCTCCCTCGAGTTCTGTCCCCCTCGTTTTCAAACCGTGCCGATCTAATGCCGCTTGTTGTCACGGCGACCAGCATCCTGGGGCTGAACCTGTTCAAGCTGGCGGAGCCCAAGCGGCCACTGAAGCCGCAGCGGAAGGAGAGGAAGAAGGTGACGGCGCAGAACCTGTCGGACGGAGACATCAAGCTGCTGGTCAACGTCATCCGGGCCTACGACGTCCCCGTACGCCGGCCCTTCTCCAGGTAGGTTCTGACCCCCGGGGATGACCTGACCCCCATCCTGAACCCCACTGTGACCTGACCCCGCTATGACCTGACCCCCAAATTGACCCCTGCTTTTACCCCACTATGACATGACCCCCACTACTATAAATTCACCCCTGCTCTGACTTGACCCCCACTATGACACCTGCTATGACTCCTCTATAACCTGACCCTATTCTGACCCCTGCTATGACTCCTCTATAACCTGACCCTATATTGCTGTCTCTCTTTCTACAAATGTACTCTTTATAAGTCTACCAAATGCCCTAAATGTAAATGTTGTTGTTGTGTGTGCTTATTGTTATTGATTTCATGTTTCTACCTTTATGATACGTCATTATTATTGTGTACTTATGACAAATGAAGACGCTGTGATGTTCAGATGTTGTGCATGTACTGGTTTTAGGTATCGTATAGAATTTGAATATTTTTGGAAGTCTGCTACAACATCTGACTCTGACGAGCCAATCACAGGCCTCCCGTCACCTTCTGCCTGATGGTGTCCCCGGGGACCAGCTGGGGCTCCATGGTGATGAAGAGGGTGAGGAAGGTGCCCTCACTGAGGCTGCGCACCGCGCCGTAACCACCGCCGTCGCTGCCCGGGCTGCGCTCCTTGCTGTAGCCTAGCAACACCGCCGGCGTGTCCACCTTGAAGGTCCCGTCGATCTGCCCCACCGAGACCCCGCCCCCCCCGCACAGCAGACCAATCAGCACGCAGCTATGATGACCATACCCACACCACATGTAATAATAACAACAATAACTGGAGAGGGGCTGGGGGGAAAGGGGGGAGTTAGCAATAATGCGTGTTTTAGGGTGGGGGTGTTGGGTGGGGGTGTGGTCTCACCCGGGCCTGGGAGTAGATGCTGCTGAAGGGGATCTTGACGGAGGGCCCAGCCAAGTGGTCCTCCTACCCGGGTGTGGATGGACTGTGCCCCCGATCCTGTGCGATCGTCCTGGGGGACCAGGGAGGACATGGAGAGCTAGTGGATTTACTAGCATATATTACACAGATACCGGGTAGAGTGTTAGTGTAGTACCTCATATATTACACAGATACCGGGTAGAGTGTTAGTGTAGTACCTCATATATTACACAGATACCGGGTAGAGTGTTAGTGTAGTCCTACATACACATATTAAAGTGCACCTCAACCCTAACGTCGAGCCATGTTTCCTGAGTTAGCGCCCCCTACTGACCACTCGCAGCTCCTGCAGCACCTCGTCGAACAGGTTGATGAACACCACGTCTCTGACCGCCTGCAGGCCCGTCACGCTGTAGTCTCCGTTAGGGGCGCTGCCGAGGGAGGGAAAACACGGTAGTCATGACGATGCCCCCCCCCCCCGTGACGGCCACACAGAAACCTGTTTCACCAAGAAGATCTAGATTCTGAGCGACTGTACTGACTGTGATGTGATGCGTGTCTGTCAGAGTAGATGTGGATGTCTGACCCTGGGCTGGATAATGCGTCCCTGTTGTACTGTTCTTCTACTTCCTGTCCTGTCATGATCCTGTCCTGTCCTCTCCTGTACTGTATGGTGTTGTGGTGTCTGTGGCTGTGAGGCTGGAGACCTGAAGGGCAGCTCCAACTCCTGGTTCCAGCAGGGGTTGGGCCCCTCGGCCGCGACGTCTGGAGTCCGTCCGCTGGAAGGACACCTCCACGAAGGGTCTGACCTGGTGCACACACACACACACACACACACACACACACACACACACACACACACACACACACACACACACACACACACACACACACACACACACACACACACACACACACACACACACACACACACACACAACACACACACGTTAACTAGGTCAAATGGCTGAACCAGGGGGAGGACGATGTCTGGTTGCTAGGCAACACATACTACCTGGCTCTGCAGCCAATCACAGCCCTGGGCCGTGCTCTGCGGTGGCTGGGAGGCGAACGACTCGTTGAAGGAGCGACCGGACTTCGGCAGCGCCGGCGGTTTGCTGGGATATTGAAAAAAAACCCCACAAAGAACAGAAAGTTGCTGTTTATATGAGAATGTATTCATCCTGGGAGGGAAACTCTTACAGGTCTTACAGCAGCAGGATACAGACAATAGAAAAAGATGAAAAACTAAAAACAGGATCTGATGAAGTGAGGATCAGAGTGGGGGTCAGGATAGGGTCAGGTTATTAGAGGAGTCATAGCAGGTGTCATCAGTGGGGGTCAAGTCAGAGCAGGGTGAATTTATAGTAGTGGGGGTCAAGTTGGGGGTTATGTCATAGTGGGTAAAAGCAGGGGTCAATTTGGGGGTCAGGTCATAGCGGGGTCAGGTCACAGTGGGTTCAGGATGGGGGTCAGGTCATCCCCGGGGGTCAGAACCTACCTGGAGAAGGGCCGGCGTACGGGGACGTCGTAGGCCCGGATGACGTTGACCAGCAGCTTGATGTCTCCGTCCGACAGGTTCTGCGCCGGTCACCTTCTTCCTCTCCTTCCGCTGCGGCTTCAGTGGCCGCTTGGGCTCCGCCAGCTTGAACAGGTTCAGCCGCCAGGATGCTGGTCGCCGTGACAACAAGCGGCATTAGATCGGCACGGTTTTGAAAACGAGGGGGACAGAACTCGAGGGAGGGGATGAGGGATGGGCTTTGGGTTTTAGGTTATTTCCTCCGCTAACTCTACTCACACTACGACTACGGCGTAAAAAGGGCTGGTTGAGGACACTGAGGTACTGTTGGGGGTCAGGGGTCAGAGGTCAGAGGGGAAACTTCAGACACATACAGGGTTGGGGAGGAGATGATGAGAAGCACTTGACATACCCTGGCCCTGCACCACTGATGCGGGAACACCAAAACAGAGTCGTGATTGAAGAAGAAAGAAAGAAAATAATGGATTAAACAAAAATAACGACGACTTCTTTATATGGAACCCAACACGCCATTACCCCTTTAATCACCGGCTCCGCATCGCCATGCCAACGCGTGCGAGCATTGATATCGGACAGGACCACGGAATGAACGCGTGCGCTCTCTCTGTAATGGGCTCCACATGTTCTGACCAGGAAGACGACCCTTTTAAGGTCGCGGTACCCGGACGCGAGAGAACATCACATCGGCTCAAACCATGAAACAAGACATGACATCATCCCGCAGTCACCGCAGGTTTGTCTTCGAGACGACCCACAGTTCAACACTTCCAATGAGTTGTGAGAGCGGTCCCGTGCGGCGGGACTCGACACGGGAACGAGATTACACGAGATGTGTGACGACTGGCCGTGGCGCACGAACTCCTCTACACACATGTAACGCATTAGAGTCAGCGTCGGAACCATCGGGTCTCTGCAAACTGAGATGGGACTGAGTTAGATCACTTAAGATCATGAGAGGACTCGGTATTTAAATATGAACCCCTCTAATTATCTCTGGCACGAGTCCGAATTATCCGTAGAGATATTTACATGAGTCTGTGTTTAACTCGAGAAATCAGTGTTTAGAGATGGAGAAGTCAATGTTTCATTTGAGAAGTCTGTTTAATTATGTCGTCAGTGTTGAGAGATACAGTAGTCAGTGTTGAGAGATACAGTGGTCAGTGTTGAGAGATACAGTGGTCAGTGTTGAGAGATACAGTGGTCAGTGTTGAGAGATACAGTGGTCAGTGTTGAGAGATACAGTAGTCAGTGTTGAGAGATACAGTGGTCAGTGTTGAGAGATACAGTGTCAGTGTTGAGAGATACAGTGGTCAGTGTTGAGAGATACAGTGGTCAGTGTTGAGAGATACAGTGGTCAGTGTTGAGAGATACAGTGTCAGTGTTGAGAGATACAGTGGTCAGTGTTGAGAGATACAGTAGTCAGTGTTGAGAGATACAGTGGTCAGTGTTGAGAGATACAGTGGTCAGTGTTGAGAGATACAGTAGTCAGTGTTGAGAGATACAGTGGTCAGTGTTGAGAGATACAGTGGTCAGTGTTGAGAGATACAGTGGTCAGTGTTGAGAGATACAGTGTTGAGAGATACAATGGTCAGTGTTGAGAGATACAGTGGTCAGTGTTGAGAGATACAGTGGTCAGTGTTGAGAGATACAGTGGTCAGTGTTGAGAGATACAGTGGTCAGTGTTGAGAGATACAGTGGTCAGTGTTGAGAGATACAGTAGTCAGTGTTGAGAGATACAGTGGTCAGTGTTGAGAGATACAGTAGTCAGTGTTGAGAGATACAGTGGTCAGTGTTGAGAGATACAGTGGTCAGTGTTGAGAGATACAGTGGTCAGTGTTGAGAGATACAGTGGTCAGTGTTGAGAGATACAGTAGTCAGTGTTGAGAGATACAGTGGTCAGTGTTGAGAGATACAGTGGTCAGTGTTGAGAGATACAGTGGTCAGTGTTGAGAGATACAGTAGTCAGTGTTGAGAGATACAGTGGTCAGTGTTGAGAGATACAGTAGTCAGTGTTGAGAGATACAGTGGTCAGTGTTGAGAGATACAGTGGTCAGTGTTGAGAGATACAGTGGTCAGTGTTGAGAGATACAGTGGTCAGTGTTGAGAGATACAGTGGTCAGTGTTGAGAGATACAGTGGTCAGTGTTGAGAGATACAGTGGTCAGTGTTGAGAGATACAGTGCATGTCAGTGTTGAGAGATACAGTGGTCAGTGTTGAGAGATACAGTGGTCAGTGTTGAGAGATACAGTGGTCAGTGTTGAGAGATACAGTGGTCAGTGTTGAGAGATACAGTGGTCAGTGTTGAGAGATACAGTGGTCAGTGTTGAGAGATACAGTGGTCAGTGTTGAGAGATACAGTGGTCAGTGTTGAGAGATACAGTGGTCAGTGTTGAGAGATACAGTGGTCAGTGTTGAGAGATACAGTGGTCAGTGTTGAGAGATACAGTGTCAGTGTTGAGAGATACAGTGGTCAGTGTTGAGAGATACAGTGGTCAGTGTTGAGAGATACAGTGGTCAGTGTTGAGAGATACAGTGGTCAGTGTTGAGAGATACAGTGGTCAGTGTTGAGAGATACAGTGGTCAGTGTTGAGAGATACAGTGGTCAGTGTTGAGAGATACAGTGGTCAGTGTTGAGAGATACAGTGGTCAGTGTTGAGAGATACAGTAGTCAGTGTTGAGAGATACAGTGGTCAGTGTTGAGAGATACAGTAGTCAGTGTTGAGAGATACAGTGGTCAGTGTTGAGAGATACAGTGGTCAGTGTTGAGAGATACAGTGGTCAGTGTTGAGAGATACAGTGGTCAGTGTTGAGAGATACAGTAGTCAGTGTTGAGAGATACAGTGGTCAGTGTTGAGAGATACAGTGGTCAGTGTTGAGAGATACAGTGGTCAGTGTTGAGAGATACAGTGGTCAGTGTTGAGAGATACAGTGGTCAGTGTTGAGAGATACAGTCGTCAGTGTTGAGAGATACAGTGGTCAGTGTTGAGAGATACAGTGTTGAGAGATACAATGGTCAGTGTTGAGAGATACAGTGGTCAGTGTTGAGAGATACAGTGGTCAGTGTTGAGAGATACAGTGGTCAGTGTTGAGAGATACAGTGTCAGTGTTGAGAGATACAGTGGTCAGTGTTGAGAGATACAGTAGTCAGTGTTGAGAGATACAGTGGTCAGTGTTGAGAGATACAGTGGTCAGTGTTGAGAGATACAGTGGTCAGTGTTGAGAGATACAGTGGTCAGTGTTGAGAGATACAGTGGTCAGTGTTGAGAGATACAGTGGTCAGTGTTGAGAGATACAGTGGTCAGTGTTGAGAGATACAATCGTCAGTGTTTAGAGATACAGTAGTCGGTGTTAAGAGATATTGTTTACCCGATGCTGGGCACCTCCTCCTCCAGGACGAGGTCAGACAGGAGGTAGTGGTGTTTGGCCACCAGGAACCGGTTCAACACAGACTCTCGGATCTGGAGGAAGAGGAAGAAGAAGAAGAAGAAGAAGCCAAGAGATGAAATGAACTGTGGCTGCCGTGATGAAGAGTCCTATATCCCAGAGTCCTGCTCACCTTCTGCAGGTACTTGGCCACCAGGGCTCGGTGAGAGTCCAGATGTTCTCTGGTGTCGATGGTGTCTCCTTCCTTCAACCTCCTCTCGTACTCCTGACAACATGAGGAGGAGAAGAGGAAACATCCTGTAACATCAACAGCATGACTGCTAAAGAGTCTTCAGTGAGTTCAGATCCATGTCGTTAAAGGATACCTATTCTACCGCCAGGTGTTAACGTGACTAGCCCCTCCGAGCGATTTTGGAATCTCCGGTTTATGACATGACAATTGGGAGTATCCGCCTAGAAGTATGCTGGATAGATCAGCCATACCAGCCTACCCAGTGGACTGTAGCGACTGGTAGGCCATACACCTGGGTGGACACTCCCACTTGTGATGTCATAAACCGGAGATTCTGAAAGTGCTTGGAAGGGCTAATCACGCTCACACCTGGTGGTACAATAGGTCTCCTTTAAGGAGAAGGTAGGGGTTAAAGGGGGCATCTTTGCTCCACCACACAGCTACCCAGACCCCCACATCTGACCACAACATCTCCCTCTCTCCTCTCCTCTCACCTGGAAGGTCTTGTCGGTGACCTCCCGCTCCAGCGCCGGGACGCAGCGGTAGTTGCGGAACTCCGCCACCTCCTGGCTCCTCAGACGCAGGAGTCGGAAACGCCGGGAGGCCTCCAACTCCTCGTCCGTGGCGAAGTTGAACTCCTCCTGGAGCTGCTCCAGGCGGAAGTACTCGGGAGCTGTCACCTCCCCGCTGCTCGCCACCTGGGAGGAGGAGGAGGAGGAGGAGGAGGAGGAGGACGGTTGACCATACGATGGCTGCCATGCCCGTGTCTGAGCCCTGCTTTGCGCCTAAATGCTCGTTGTTGCTCCGAAAAAAGGACTCTTGTGGAAAAGAAAACATTTCGTCGTTTCCCCACAAAACCCTGAAGTGAGCAGAGAGGGTTTGTAAAGTCAGGAGAGATTATCGACCTAAATGAGTACATTTTGTTGAAGGAGAGAATCACTGTGGTACATAAAGATAAGAATAGAGCAGGTTTCAAGCATTCATAGTTACAAGGTTAATAGAACGAGTTTCATAAGAACATACAATATGCTAAACAGGACAACACACACACTGCCGTGAGTAATGAATCGCTTGTGTAACGTATTGTTGTTTGAGCTGTGGTCTTTCTCGTCTGCTTTGTGTTCTGTGTGCTGCGTCGCATAGCTAAAGGAAGTGAAGGTAGGGTAGGACACAAGGATGCCTCCTACTTCCTACATGCTCCCCTATCCACCCTAACCTCCCCCCCGCCCCCCCTGCCCCTGTCCCCATGACCCTTTACCCTTTGACCTCCGTAAGATCCTATCCTCATCGCACCCCCCGGAGTTTAGTTCCCGTCGGTCGCATGACAATGGCTGGTGGTGGGCGTGTCTCTGATACGAAGCCATGCCCATCTCCACCCTGCTCTTATCGAAGCCCCGCCCCCATCCTCTGCTTCCTTGTCATTCACGATGGATGGCATTTTCTGCCCCCCTTTCATAAAATTCGTATTTTGTGTCTCTTGTCTCCAGAATTTAAACCATAGAGCTTAAATGTTACCACCTTTATGTGTTCATTTAATTTTTCTATGTGTACAACAGAGCCATAAAGCTGAAGTGTTGCTGGCCTCATCTATAATAACCAAGCCTAATAGAGTTCCATAGAGTTCCATCGCATTCCATAGAGCCCAATAGAGACCCATAGAGTCCCATAGTCCCATAGAGTCCCATTCCAGAGAGCCCAATAGAGTTCCATAGAGCCCAATAGAGCTAAAGTGTTGTACAACAGAGCAATGGGGAGTAAGTATGGCTAGTCCTGTTTGTAACAGAGCCCAATAGAGTTCCTATAGAGCAAACCTTTGACTATAGCCTGTTCGTCAGAGCGAACCTAGTGCTAGCATGGAGCTAACCTACCGCTAGCGTGGAGCTAACTACCTCTCCTGCCTGCAGTTCGACAGCCAAGAGGAGGAGCGCCTGCTGCTGGCGTCCGAGCGCTTCGAGCGGGAGGCGGTGCTGAGCTTCCCGGGCCGGCCCTGCCTCACCACCGTCATCGACATCAGTGGCAAGACGGTGTTCGTCACGCGCTACGTCCGCCCGCTCAGCCCCCCCCAGGAGCTGCTGGACGCCTTCCCCAACAGCCCGCAGGAAGCCACGGTCAGTACGACCCTTAACCCATGATGCTCAGTGACTCTTAACCCCTAACACTGAATCCTAACCCATGACCTCTAACCCCTGGACTCTTAACCCAAACCCTGAATCCTAACCCATGACCACTAACCCCTAAGCCCTTAATGTGGACATTAACTTTCCCATTAAACTCTAATGCTGACCTCTAACCCCTGAACCCTAAACCCGATCTAACTCGCCAAACCATGTCAGTTTCTTGTCTGGGTTGTGACTCTCTTTCTCTGTCTCTCTGTCTCTCTCTCTTGCTCTCTCTTGCTCTCTCTGTCTCTCTCTCTCTCTCCCCCCTCTCTCTCTCTCTAGGACCTGGTGGCCAGGTTTGTGTCTCTTGTCCCCTCCCTGCCGGACAGCATCTCCTTCTCGGGGGTCTGCGACCTGTGGAGCACCTGCGATGTGAGTCACCGCGCCGCAAGGCATGCTGGGAGCCCCGTGCTTAAAACTGAGGTGTTGGTCGGAGCTGTCGGACCAACACTTCCTCTTCCTGTTTCCCGTTTCCTGTAGCAATTCCTCACACTGCTGGCCGGCGACGAGGAGGAGCATGCCGTGCTGCTGTGCAACTACTTCCTGTCCATGGGGAAGAAGGCGTGGCTTATCATCGGGACGGCCATACCTGAGGTGGTGAACCTATCTGCTTTACTGTCGTTCGGGTCTTCCTCGTGAATGTCTGCGGCAAGGATGATGAATCCTGTCACAGTAGAGGTAGAATGGGGACTCCTAACTGTTATGGAACCATCCGTGGTACAGGCAAATTAGATTGTTTGACCATATGGGAGTGTGTTTATGTAGGGGTTTGGTGGCTCGCTTACTTGGCCTCACCTGACCCAGTTAGAGTCTGGGTGGGTGGGCTACAGACTCTAAACTGGGTCAGGTGAGGACAATTAAGCCAACCACCAAACACACACACTCCTGCAGACCGATTTGGGGCGTGAAATCAGACCAAATCATCCAACATCACACGACAGAGAACCAGAATTGAGGTGAGCAGAAACTTCCCAGAAGTGGAATCTCCTGCTGGAGCTGCAGAGCCTGCTGGGGGACTACCGGGTGAGTCTGCTCCCCCTGGGGCTCTCACCCTCCTAGGGGGGCCACAAGACGTTGCGTCTCAGGGGCTGAACCCTCTTGGGCGGTTGTTCTTGAAGATGATGGTACTCTGTGGGTCATTTGGTTTGAACCATGTAGTATTATGTATGTCTCTTGGATTACCGAGTATAAACCAAACCAACTGCATCATGGTTCCTGGGGCCTTGACAGTGTTGTGTCGTGCATCTTCGTGGTGTCAACTTGAATGCATCCTAGAGCAACTTGCCCTGAGCCCTCATGAACAACCTGTAGCTGGACAGTCTTTCTGTATAAAACCGCCTGCAGCTAAATGACTGACTAGCGGTTACCGTCTTACCTTCCAGATCTCGGGGTTCCCCCTGCACCTGCCCTTCTCCGAGCTGCGGCCGGTCATCGAGGCGGTCTACAGCACGGGGGTCCACAGCGTGGAGGCCTCCAAGGTGGAGTTCGCCCTGGCCGTGTACGTCCACCCGTATCCCAACAACGTGCTGTCCGTCTGGGTCTCTTGTCTCCAGAATTTAAACCATAGAGCTTAAATGTTACCACCTTTATGTGTTCATTTAATTTTTCTATATGTACAACAGAGCCATAAAGCTGAAGTGTTGCTGGCCTCATCTATAATAACCAAGCCTAATAGAGTTCCATAGAGTTCCATCGCATTCCATAGAGCCCAATAGAGAGTCCCATAGTCCCATAGAGTCCCATTCCAGAGAGCCCAATAGAGTTCCATAGAGCCCAATAGAGCTAAAGTGTTGTACAACAGAGCAATGGGGAGTAAGTATGGCTAGTCCTGTTTGTAACAGAGCCCAATAGAGTTCCTATAGAGCAAACCTTTGACTATAGCCTGTTCGTCAGAGCGAACCTAGTGCTAGCATGGAGCTAACCTATCGCTAGCGTGGAGCTAACTACCTCTCCTGCCTGCAGTTCGACAGCCAAGAGGAGGAGCGCCTGCTGCTGGCGTCCGAGCGCTTCGAGCGGGAGGCGGTGCTGAGCTTCCCGGGCCGGCCCTGCCTCACCACCGTCATCGACATCAGTGGCAAGACGGTGTTCGTCACGCGCTACGTCCGCCCGCTCAGCCCCCCCCAGGAGCTGCTGGACGCCTTCCCCAACAGCCCGCAGGAAGCCACGGTCAGTACGACCCTTAACCCATGATGCTCAGTGACTCTTAACCCCTAACACTGAATCCTAACCCATGACCTCTAACCCCTGGACTCTTAACCCCAAACCCTGAATCCTAACCCATGACCACTAACCCCTAAGCCCTTAATGTGGACATTAACTTTCCCATTAAACTCTAATGCTGACCTCTAACCCCTGAACCCTAAACCCGATCTAACTCGCCAAACCATGTCAGTTTCTTGTCTGGGTTGTGACTCTCTTTCTCTGTCTCTCTGTCTCTCTCTCTTGCTCTCTCTTGCTCTCTCTGTCTCTCTCTCTCTCTCCCCCTCTCTCTCTCTCTAGGACCTGGTGGCCAGGTTTGTGTCTCTCGTCCCCTCCCTGCCGGACAGCATCTCCTTCTCGGGGGTCTGCGACCTGTGGAGCACCTGCGATGTGAGTCACCGCGCCGCAAGGCATGCTGGGAGCCCCGTGCTTAAAACCGAGGTGTTGGTCGGAGCTGTCGGACCAACACTTCCTCTTCCTGTTTCCCGTTTCCTGTAGCAATTCCTCACACTGCTGGCCGGCGACGAGGAGGAGCATGCCGTGCTGCTGTGCAACTACTTCCTGTCCATGGGGAAGAAGGCGTGGCTTATCATCGGGACGGCCATACCTGAGGTGGTGAACCTATCTGCTTTACTGTTGTTCGGGTCTTCCTCGTGAATGTCTGCGGCAAGGATGATGAATCCTGTCACAGTAGAGGTAGAATGGGGACTCCTAACTGTTCTGGAACCATCCGTGGTACAGGCAAATTAGATTGTTTGACCATATGGGAGTGTGTTTATGTAGGGGTTTGGTGGCTCGCTTACTTGGCCTCACCTGACCCAGTTAGAGTCTGGGTGGGTGGGGCTACAGACTCTAACTGGGCCAGGTGAGGACAATTAAGCCAACCACCAAACACACACACTCCTGCAGACCGATTTGGGGCGTGAAATCAGACCAAATCATCCAACATCACACGACAGAGAACCAGAATGGAGGCCTCCAAGGTGGAGTTCGCCCTGGCCGTGTACGTCCACCCGTATCCCAACAACGTGCTGTCCGTCTGGGTGTACCTCGCCTCGCTCCTGCGCACCAGGTAGCGGTGACCGTAGCTACTGCTGCTTTTATACCCGTTAGCGTTCCACTTGCTCTAACGTTATGGTACTACTTGTATACAGCGGTAGTGGTAGTTAGCGTTCCACTTGCTCTAACGTTATGGTACTACTTGTATACAGCGGTAGTGGTAGTTAGGGTTACACTTGACTGTTTTTAGACGAGATAACACTAATGTTACTGCATTGCTTTTAGTCACCAGGTAGCGCGGGCGCTACTGTTGAATTCTAATGCTTTTTGCCACCAGGTAGGGCTAAGTAAATGTACTCGATACTGCTGTTAAACATTGCTTGCGTTACTGTAATGCTTTTATATCCCAAGTAGCACAAGGGTTACTGTTGTAACGATTCTAGACACCAGCTAGCCAAAGGATATTTTGAATTCTTTTGTATAAACTATTAGACAGATAATTTCTAATGTATGGGGTTCTCAGAATTTCATATCATGTAAACAGATTGTTTTCTATACATATTGCTTTGAAATACAATAATTTATACCACACCTATATGACGTCTACTTCATTATTAGTGAACACACAGCCAGCAAGCGAGAACTGAAACAAACAAATCTTTATTGTTCTCTTCATGCACATTGAAACAAGCCCCACAGCCTGGCTTTATCCTCGTCGAGACGAGCCCTGACTGACCCTTGAGAGGGGTCTCTCTGTGACATCCGGTGTCTGGTCACTGGAGTGTTTGACTAATCCTGAAAGTGACTTTTATAAACAAATGAAAGCTAATGATTCCTGGAGGATGGAGGATGGCCAGCCTAGATTATAATCCCACAACATTCCTACACACTGTGTTGACTGAACACCCCATTTCCTATGTCAGTGTGTGGAATCGTATGTAAATCCTAACCGTTATGAAGCCATAAGCCATAACATCCTTGTGTGTGTGTGTTGGGGAACAAACATAAGCAAACACGTGGGAGAAGAGAAAATACTGTGCATTATATCGACCGATTTACCAATTAGATTATATTCACTGGCGAGAGAGAGCGGTGGTTGACGAGAGGAGAGGGAAAGTATCTAGTGGAATCTGAATTGGTTTTCCAAACCCTACAGACAAGCCAGAATGTACATTAGCAGAAACTTCAAAATCAACTCTCCTCAGTTCACTCACAGCCCTCCGTGTATTTCCCCAGAAATACACTTCAGAACACGACGACGGAGCCAAACTTGCTTTTACAGTTTCATCCAGAAACGCATCATCACTTAGCATCAGCATGTACAGCGGTTGGGGTACTTCCAGGTTAACCAGAATTGAGGTGAGCAGAAACGTCCCAGAAGTGGAATCTCCTGCTGCTTTCCCACCACACCAACCAACCCCCCCCCCCCCCCCCCCCCCCGCCCCGCCCAGGCCTGGTGGACGTGTGTGTGAGTGTTTAACGGGCCCCGGGTCTGTGTGTGTGTTCAGGGTCCCACGGCGTACGTCCTGACCCACGAGCAGAGCCGCTACCTGATCTGGAACCCCAGCAGCGGTCAGTACTACGGCCAGTACGACACCTTCTGCCCCCTGCAGGCCGTCGGCTGCCTGGTCAACGCCGACAACGTAAGCTTTCGTCATTCTTTCAGTCATGTGATCATCCAGAACCCAGAAGTGTTTATATTTACATATTATACATATTATATTGACTTTTAGACTGTTCATATTTCATTTCTTAATTTCCTGATTGAATAAAGTGGTCTCCAGCAGCTGAACATGAGTTGTGTTCTGCGTGCGTCCACCACCAGGTGTGGTTTAACATCCAGGACCACGCGTCTCCCATGAGGATCAGTCTGGACGTTGGGAAAGCCAACCTCTGGAAGCCCTTCTTCTCCCGATCCTTCCTCCACCCCGGCCTCGCCAGCATCCAGGTCAGCACCTCTCCTATCTCCTTACAAGGTCTCCTATCTCCTTACGAGGTCTCCTATCTCCTTACGAGGTCTCCTATCTCCTTACGAGGTCGCCTATCTCCTTACGAGGTCGCCTATCTCCTTACGAGGTCTCCTATCTCATTACGAGGTCGCCTATCTCCTTACGAGGTCGCCTATCTCCTCGCGAGGTCTCCTATCTCCTTACGAGGTCTCCTATCTCCTTACGAGGTCTCCTATCTCATTACGAGGTCGCCTATCTCCTTACGAGGTCACCTATCTCCTTACAAGGTCTCCTATCTCCTTATGAGGTCTCTGATCTCCTTACAAGGTCGCCTATCTCCTTAGGAGGTTGCCTATCTCCTTCTGAGGCCTGCTATCTCCTGATGAGGTCTCCTATCATCTTACGAGCTCTCCCGTCTCCTTACGAGGTCTCCTTATCTCATTATCTATCTCATTATCATGTCTTCAACTAGTTTGTTACAGATGTCTTTTATCTCGTTTTGATTGCCATCTTTCTATCCTGTCCTGTATCCTATGTTGTTATATCCTAGCTCGCTATGTCTCCTATCTCGTTATGATGACGTCTCCTGTCTCCTTATGTCTCCTGTCTCATTAAGCTGTCTGATTTGATCTGGTCCCAGTGCTGTTATTAGACTGTTAGTAGGGAATGCAGAGTCGATGACGCCCGCCCCCCCCCCCCCACTGCAGTGTGTTGGGGTCCATGTGACTGAGTTATTCTTGGCTACATGGTGTGAGTGAGCCAGGATTAGTTTTGATTTCCTGTCATGTTTGGTTCCCCCCCGGTGGGTGCAGCCGGAGGAGCTGGTCTACCGACACTCGGACAGAGCAGCCGCCGCAGAGCTCCAGGAGAGGTGGGATCAACCACGTTCCCCACGTTCACCACCACCATCTCCTCCTCCATGTTCACCTCCATCTCCATCTCCTCCTCCATGTTCACCTCCATCTCCACCAACACCATCTCCATCTCCATGCTCACCACCCTCTCTCCTCCGCCACGGTCTCCATGTTCACCAGCATGTCCTCGCAAACCACATCTCTCCACGTTGTGCTCCACGCCTTAACGTCTCCTCCTCCCCCCTCGCTGCTCCTCAGGATGGAGAAGATCCTGAAGGAGAAGATCATGGAATGGCGCCCCCGCCAGCCCACGCGCTGGAACCGCTACTGCACCTCCACGCTGCGCCAGTTCCTGCCCCGCCTGGAGCTCAGCGGGGCGCGGGACATGGCGGAGGAACACCGCCTGGAGCTGCAGAGCCTGCTGGGGGACTACCGGGTGAGTCTGCTCCCCCTGGGGCTCTCACCCTCCTAGGGGGGCCACAAGACGTTGAGTCTCAGGGGCTGAACCCTCTTGGGCGGTTGTTCTTGAAGATGATGGTACTCTGTGGGTCATTTGGTTTGAACCATGTAGTATTATGTATGTCTCTTGGATTACCGAGTATAAACCAAACCAACTGCATCATGGTTCCTGGGGCCTTGACAGTGTTGTCGTGCATCTTCGTGGTGTCAACTTGAATGCATCCTAGAGCAACTTGCCCTGAGCCCTCATGAACAACCTGTAGCTGGACAGTCTTTCTGTATAAAACCGCCTGCAGCTAAATGACTGACTAGCGGTTACCGTCTTACCTTCCAGATCTCGGGGTTCCCCCTGCACCTGCCCTTCTCCGAGCTGCGGCCGGTCATCGAGGCGGTCTACAGCACGGGGGTCCACAGCGTGGAGGCCTCCAAGGTGGAGTTCGCCCTGGCCGTGTACGTCCACCCGTATCCCAACAACGTGCTGTCCGTCTGGGTGTACCTCGCCTCGCTCCTGCGCACCAGGTAGCGGTGACCGTAGCTACTGCTGCTTTTATACCCGTTAGCGTTCCACTGTGCTACTTTGCAGTAGGAAACGTTGCGCTAACGTTATGGTACTACTTGTATACAGCGGTAGTGGTAGTTAGGGTTACACTTGACCGCTTCGAGACAAGATGGCGCTAACCGATTTTAGACACTAGGTAGCACGAGGGTTACTGCACTGCTTTTAAACAAGAGGCTACACTTGACTGTTTTTAGACGAGATAACACTAATGTTACTGCATTGCTTTTAGTCACCAGGTAGCGCGGGCGCTACTGTTGAATTCTAATGCTTTTTGCCACCAGGTAGGGCTAAGTAAATGTACTCGATACTGCTGTTAAACATTGCTTGCGTTACTGTAATGCTTTTATATCCCAAGTAGCACAAGTGTTACTGTTGTACCGATTCTAGACACCAGCTAGCCAAAGGATATTTTGAATTCTTTTGTATAAACTATTACAGACAGATAATTTCTAATGTATGGGGTTCTCAGAATTTCATATCATGTAAACAGATTGTTTTCTATACATATTGCTTTGAAATACAATAATTTATACCACACCTATATGACGTCTACTTCATTATTAGTTAACACACAGCCAGCAAGCGAGAACTGAAACAAACAAATCTTTATTGTTCTCTTCATGCACATTGAAACAAGCCCCACAGCCTGGCTTTATCCTCGTCGAGACGAGCCCTGACTGACCCTTGAGGGGTCTCTCTGTGACATCCGGTGTCTGGTCACTGGAGTGTTTGACTAATCCTGAAAGTGACTTTTATAAACAAATGAAAGCTAATGATTCCTGGAGGATGGAGGATGGCCAGCCTAGATTATAATCCCACAACATTCCTACACACTGTGTTGACTGAACACCCCATTTCCTATGTCAGTGTGTGGAATCGTATGTAAATCCTAACCGTTATGAAGCCATAAGCCATAACATCCTTGTGTGTGTGTGTGTTGGGGAACAAACATAAGCAAACACGTGGGAGAAGAGAAAATACTGTGCATTATATCGACCGATTTACCAATTAGATTATATTCACTGGCGAGAGAGAGCGGTGGTTGACGAGAGGAGAGGGAAAGTATCTAGTGGAATCTGAATTGGTTTTCCAAACCCTACAGACAAGCCAGAATGTACATTAGCAGAAACTTCAAAATCGACTCTCCTCAGTTCACTCACAGCCCTCCGTGTATTTCCCCAGAAATACACTTCAGAACACGACGACGGAGCCAAACTTGCTTTTACAGTTTCATCCAGAAACGCATCATCACTTAGCATCAGCATGTACAGCGGTTGGGGTACTTCCAGGTTAAAGTGCAATAGAAGGGGAGATGACGGGGTGAGGGGCAGGGGTCTCGTTGGGTGGTGGGGGTCAGGGGTCACTCTCCGGAGCGACAGCAAGCCCTGAAGCCACACTGCAGGTTCTGACAGCCGCTGGCCGTGTCCGCGTGGGGCCCTGGAACACAAACACAACCGTTAGCCCGCGCACTCGACCACACGCTAGCAGATGTGATTCACCTCCGGGAGCAGATAGTAGAAGCTCGAGTCGACATGGTTTAACGTCATGATGACTCCACAGGAAGTGTTTCTTCAAGCCTGGTTTCTACTTCTCCTTTACACTAGTTTCTACAGAACCAGTAAGAAGCTACATCATAGTATACCAATAGTTTAAAAGGTTAACCAAACCACCTTAAAGGAAAAAAAAAATGCTTACGACAAATGCCGTTGCTGCTTGGCTTAAACGGGTGCCAGATGATGTCACATGGGGAAGAGACCTCAGCCGACACCAACGTCATCCTGGCCGAGCCTCCCACCCTAACGGCCACTTACCTTCCATCACACGGGACCACCGGTAGCAGCTGGAGGCTCCGAGACCCCCCACCCCCCCGCTGTGCGGCTCACCAGCAGGGTGCAGCAGAGAGCATTTCCATTCAACACAGCTGAACCCACACATGTTCTACTAAAGCTGTCGCTAAGCGCGCGGCGTGCAACGCAGAAAGGCACTACAACAACCAAGTCACAACGAACAGATCAGAGGTCGAGCTCTGAGGCCAGTCTCCGAGTCGGTACGCTGCAGAACCCGAAGATAGAACTTTATGAGCTTAGAGCTTTATTTAAGAGAAGCCTGAAGAGCGGTGAGGTGCGTGCGTTACCGTCGATGTTGTCGCAGTAGTAGAAGTGCTCGTCGTTGAGGGCGGGGCAGGCGGACACCAGCTCCTGTAGCCCCACCTCCGTCACCAGGAGGCAGCCGGACAGGTTGAGGTGCTCCAGAGACGGCAGTCCTCCGCGCTGAGACAGAGCCCTGTGGGTGACACCGCCAGGTTAGCCCCCGCACGCACGCGCCCACAAGCCTCATGTTGGGACACCCTTGCTATTAATCCCTGGAACACTTTCTGTAACACACGACATTGTCATCATGCAGCTCACGCACACAATGAGACACGTGTTGTGTGTTGTGAGAGTAGGATGTTCACCTGAGGCCTGCGTCCGTGACCTGGTAGCATCCGGAGAGGCTGAGGAACTTCAGGGGCCGTCTGTCGGCGTTCCCCCTCCCGCTCCGGGGCTCCCGGCTCGGCGGCCCGCCCAGCAAGCAGCTGCTCGCAAAGTCCGAGGAGCAGGGCTCACATGGGGCGCCGTTTTTAGTCCTGGGCGCCGGGTCGCCGGGAGAGCAGCAGGAGGAGTAGAGACCGCAGAGCGTGTCTCCCGGCCCGCCGTAGCGTTGCTGCAGGAAGGAGGCGCTGAGAGCAGTCCTGTGTGCGCGCCTCCTGCTCCTCCTGCAGCAACAGGAGGAGGAGGAAGTGGAACCCCCCTCCTCAAGCGACATGGCCGTGAAACTCCTCCCGTCGCTGGCTCCGCGCCGGCTCCACTCCGCCGCGTCCTCGATGTCCGCCAGCTCCAAGGGGTCCAGCAGCCAGACCCGGGTGGGCACGGGGGCCGGGTCCCTGCCGGCGCCGGGCCGCTGCTTGAAGACGATGGCCTGCCGCTTGCGTCCGGCGGGCCACGGTGAGCAGTCGTCCAGCAGGGCGACGGGGAGGTGCGGGGGGCTCCGCAGCAGGCGGGCTCGCCGCTCCAGCAGCTTGTCGAAGTGCGCGGAGGGCGGCGGGTTGCCCAGGGCGACGGAGAGCTTCAGCAAGGTCTTGTCGGAGATCTTCTCGCATCCGGACAGGTCAAGGTGCTCCAGGGAGCGGCTCACACACAGGGATGACCAGCTGGAGAAGGAGAACCACCAGGTAACGAAGTGACTTGATATTGACTTTTCAGCTTCACTGAGTTTGCTTGTGTAAGGTCTATTAATTAATGACAATCTGCTTTTCAAGGCAAGTCAAACCCAGCAAATAAAAGAGAAGGTTATGAAAATGACCCAACAAAACAAGAGTAAAACCATTCACAGAACGGAAAGACCTACCAGTCAAAAGCAGAGTCTGTGATGTCGGTCTGGGTCAGGTCCAGGTGCGTGATGTTGGGGCAGAGAGCTAGGATCTGACGCACCTGTAGAAGGACAGGTACACGGTCAGTCCTGCCTGTGATGTGAAGGGTTACAGGGTCCCTACTGATCTTTATTACCCAAGCCATTTTACGTTTTTAAAAGCTATGGGAGGAGGGCCCACCCAGATGTATGACGGACAGATGTACAGACCCACTGGACTGTACCAACAGCCTAGCAGTTGGTACAGTCCAGTGGGTCGGCTGGTAGGCGAACCATACATGTGATGTCACTATCAAATCCAGTTTGCTTGTAATGCCTAATCCCCACAGTAACCCGTTAAGGCAAGTGTAACAGGTTAGAACAAGGTTGGTCCACTTTGAGAATTACAGCCATTAGCAATTACAGGGAACGTACCATTTTGCTGGAGACTGTGGAGCTGTAGGCCAGAACCATGGACCTGACGGAGGGGCCCACCACCGGCAGCAGGTTCTGGATCATTCCCTTCAGCAGCCTCTTCTCCCGCTGGACCGCACCGATGGCCCGCGAGTCCTCCACCAAGCCCGACACATCTACACCACCAGCACCATCATCACCACCACCACCAACACCACAGGTCAGCAACATTAAGACACCCTGGCTGGCTCTGGATGGCCCTGCACTTTGAAATCCCGAAGTTATGCTGCACATTGGGAGCATTTTTTAGGGAATTCCCCTTAATTCTGGAATTTTACATCTGGGATAAATAATCAAGTACATCTCCTTAAATATACCCTGACTGTTTTGACTTTTACTGTCTGCTTGGGTGAGGTCAGAACTCACCGGACTCGTCGACGTCGGCGTCCTCGTCCCAGTCCTGGTAGGCCCGGCCCTCGTGCTCCCGGCTCTTGACCCACTCCTCGTTGGGCTCCTGGTCCACCTCGCCTGGGGGCCCGCGATAGTCGTCCCCTACAGTCGGCAAATCAGAGCCAGTCAACCACCACAGGTACTAGTCCATTAAACCATCGCACACCAGTTCCAGTCAACCACCCCACGAGACCGGTATGTCTCCAGGTGCGTCCTCCTACCTGTGGCCCAGCGCACGGGGTACAGGTGTGTCCACAGGGAGCCGGTCCGGGCCAGCTGAGCCCAGCGGCTGCACACCTGGCTGCAGCGGCACAGGTCGGCCGGCCCCAGGTAGCCCAGCAGCTTCAGCAGGGTCTCAGTGGGCAGCTGGGAGATGTGGGTGGGGGGGTCCCAGCCCCTCTGGTCTGCTTCTGGGAGACAACACGGGAACACGGCTCGGTCTGACATACGGTCTAAGCTTTGCATTCCAGAATGTGTGAGCTGGTGTCGTGTTTCAGTTTCAATCGTGGAAGGAAGTTGGACGCGAGTTACATTGTGCTTGGATCAGGTTGATTGATGCTTTGTCATACTATCATCTTACATCTTGGTACACGTTTGTTTTTTTAAATGCTCACATAAATGGAGATTATGAGTCCACATTGTGTACACTCTACGTCTCACAGAATGTCAATAAGTTTGAGGGTTGTGGCCATGTGTTTAAGGGGTGTGGCTATATGCTAAAGTGGGCGTGGCTATCTGTTTGAGGGGCCGTGGCCGCGACTGACCACCGGCGTCCGTCTTCTCGTGGTCTGCGTATTTAAAGGCCTTCTGCAGCTCCTCGGCCTGGCTCCAGAGGCTCAGGCCCTTCAGGACCTCGGCGGCGGCGCTCTCCCACTGCTGCTGGCGCCGGTGCTCCGCCATCACCTGCTTCTTGATGTCCTTCAGCTCCTCGTAGCTGAAGTACTCCATCAGCATGGGCTGGAAGACCTGCGGGGGGGCAGCAGAGACCCGGGGGTCAGACACTCAACCACCACCACCCACCTGGAATGCCTGGAACACCTGCTGGGCAACTATGACCACTGTTACCGATTAAAGACGTGTGGGTTTGAACTGTATTTGTGTTTCTTCTCCAGATGTCTGCGCACTACAGTGACAAACTATGCATCATGTCTCCCTTAAATTCATCAGAACAGATTCACAGCCAACAGTAACATTGACCTGTTACCCATTGAGGTCATGGAACGACCCTAATAGTTGATGTGTAAGAAACGCGTGTATTAAACATGTGTGTGTGTATGTTTCTTAATGTTTCACTCAGACCTCCTCTTCCTCCTTCATGTGGGGCAGGAAGTCCTGTGTGAAGGCTTCCAGTCTCTCCTTCAGCTGCCGGGCGTAGTTCAGCTGCTCATGCTCGCTCTGCAACAACACACAGTCAGTCAGTGACGACACACAGTCAGTCAGGGACAACACAACAACACACAGTCAGTCAGTCAGTCCGGAACAACACAACGACAGTCAGTCACTCAGTCCGGGACAACAGTCAGTCAGGAATAGGGATGGGTAACGAAACCCGGTACCACTATGGCACCGGGTTCCCGCATGACCGGTACCTACCGTACTGAATCAAAACTCATATTTCGGTGCCTCATTTCGGTGCCACGACCGAAGGGAGCGGTGGTATTATGGTAAACCTGACGGGGGTTGCGCGGAAGAGTTGTAGGAGGAGTGGAGAAGCAGGAAGAGACAGAGGATTCAAGCTTGTTTTCATCATGTTTAGCCGGTTTTGATCGTGTTTAGCAGGTTTTGATCAAAAAATTGTTGATTGTGTGCACATGTGGATGTAGAATATGCAAGGTAGTGTAGAGTAGTTTTCACTTGCTTTGTTTGCTGTTATTTATTATTATTAGTAGTAGTACTGTAAATTATTTATTGTTAAATTGTTGTTATTTGTTGATATTGTTAATTTAATATTTATTCGTAATGTTTAATAGTGCTTTGTATTTAATTGTAATTCTAATTTAAACAGTGTTAGAGTGTTAACAGTTAATATATTGTTCAATTGTTTTGCCTTCGCAATAAAAAAAAAAAGACATTCTTTAACATTGTTGTTTGCTCTTTATTTTAAAGAAGGTATCGGTTCAGGCACCGTTTAGGAACCGGTACCGTTTTAAAAGTATCGTTTTGGCACCGGTATCGGAAAAATCTAAACGATACCCAACCCTAGTCAGGAACAACACAACAACACACAGTCAGTCAGAGTCAGCCATCATCTGCAGCTTGTGACGAGGGCTCGGTCACAAGAGACTCTATACACAGTAGAGCCCGTACACCGCCCTGCTAGTTCCCAAGTGTTTCACGCCGTTGGCATGCACAACAAAATAACGTTGTTAAAAACACAGTTCTTTCAAAAGGGCATCTCAAAGACCTCCTCATATCAGTACAACACCTTGAAGTTTACAGCGCAAAAATCTGATAATTATTAACATAGCAAAGCAAGGCCGAAATATGCAATCTCCTGGTCCACACAATATTATTTCATTCGTCCACAAAAGGAAGTGAATATTTACACAACCTTTTTCTCTTTCAGTTCAGTCTGGGTTCACCAGCACGAGAACACAATGACCGACATCTCAACCCAGCCCCCCGTTACACAAATCAAATTGGAATGGGCAGCAGTTGAGTCACTTTGACGCCAGAGAGGCAGGAGACAAATGACACGTTTCTGGCACCACAGCCATTACGTTACGTTGTACCTTCACGTTGCGGAGCCCCTTCTCGAAGAGCGACAGCATGTCGGACAGCTTGTTGTCCCCGTGCACGTTGTACACGGTGGAGCTGCGCTGCTGTAGCAGGCCGATGATGCACTCGTTCTCGATCTGCTCGTGCATCTTGAACTCGTTGAAAGTGTCGCACAGAGACTGCAGGAATGAGCGGAAGTCCTTGTTGTTGGAGAAGTTGGTTTTCGACAGCTGTTGACAGATGACACATTCAGTCAAAGTTACAGCATTTGCACTTGGTTAATTAATTGTGTCATCTTGAACCCGGCAATAGCAAACTGTAGCAATCACCACTGTTTAATTTGTGATACTCAATTCTAAATATGTCTCACTCGTAATTAACTCACTCATAAATAAATATGGCTTGTTTATAAAGGGACAGCAGCACTGTAGCCCACTCATCATGGCTGGACAGCTACTAACATTACAGCCCTGAGTATTCCACAGTGAGCTGCAGGTTCTCCACCATGTGTTAACAGCATTATTCCTAACATTACAGCCCAGAGTCTTCCACGGGGAGCTGCAGGGTGTCCACCATGTATTAACAACATTATTACTAACATAACTAACATTACTACTAACATTACAGCCCAGAGTCCAACACAGGGGAGCTGCAGGGTGTCCACCATGTATTAACATTATTAACAACATTACTACTAACATTACAGCCCAGAGTCCAACACAGGGGAGCTGCAGGGTGTCCACCATGTATTAACAACATTACTACTAACATTACTACTAACATTACAGCCCAGAGTCCAATACAGGGGAGCTGCAGGGTGTCCACCATGTATTAACAACATTATTACTAACATTACAGCCCAGAGTCCAACACAGGGGAGCTGCAGGGTGTCCACCTCTGTATACACAACCTGAGTTTCCTGTTAGAGTTAAAGTTACACGCAGCGCTTGCACCGTGTTACACAACAAGCTCGCCAACCTCGGCTAACACTACACGTCAAATCACGATGGCCTACTTAGTGGCGCCATTTGTACGGCCAAGCTGTCGAACTGCGTGAGATGATTATTCTTGTTGTTGTTGTTGTTGTTGTTTACCGCAGCTAGCTTCCCTTACCCACGCAGCTAGCCCCCTACGATGCCTCCGCTAGCGAGCACCACCACCACCTCGACGCACCCCTTAAAGCGGTCCTATCGCTGGTAATAATATTACGGTGAATAATAGTAGCGGCACCTTGTCGCAGTAGAGGCCGACCAGGTGCTTCATCCGCCAGTGCGGCCCGGTGAACACGTCCACCTCGTCGGGGAACGGCGCCATCTTCTACACGGAGCCGAGCGCGAAGCGGGAGCCGTGGTGCGTCACAGTTGTACTCGGAAGAATCGCCACCTCAGTCAACTCGGGTGTGGTGACGTCACTCCCGACATTCCCATTATGTCGGGGCTGGGAATGACGTGACACGCGAGTTGACCGCTTCAGTTGGTGAGGAATTTTTCCGAATTTTCCGAGTTGGCGTTGCGACTTCGTATCAGGGGGCGTTTTCCCCCTGAAACTTTCGATTTGGAAGGTAGAAATGTCGACCTCCGAGTACAACTGGAACGCACCGTCCCTTCACCTGCTGCGTCATGTGCGACGCACTGCACTGTACTGTACTGCACTGCACTGTGTTGTAATGTACTGTTGGATACTGTTACTACTGCCTCAATATAACCTGCGTGTATATAGCTCACCACAGAACACTTGCAATGTTAATATTACTACGCAACATCATGTGCAATACTCTCAATATCATGTGCAATGTTAATATTACTACCCAACGCCATGTGCAATACTCAATATCATGTGCAATGTCAATATTATTACCCAACATCATGTGCAATGTTAATATTACTACCCAACGCCATGTGCAATACTCTCAATATCATGTGCAATATTAATATTACTACCCAACATCATGTGCAATACTCTCAATATCATGTGAAATGTTAATATTACTACCCAACAGCATGTGCAATACTCTCAATGTCATGTGCAATACTTCTTCTCAATGTTATCCTTGCAATATTACCATGCTACATTACCTTTCATCATTATGTGCAATATTCTTAATATTCTTTATATCATGTGCAATACTTCCTCTTACCATTGACTGAATATCTTATCTTACCTATATTTTTATACTTCTCCTAGGACTTAGACTTACTGTAAATTTGTACATCTGTTATATTATTTTTATTATTCTACTGTTTATTTCTCTATTGTTTTATTATATTGCATTTATGCAACCTGGCACAAGAATTTCCTTCGGGATCAATAAAGTTCGATCTTATTTTTTCTTATTTTTTTAGATCTATGTGAGGTTTAAACAATGAGTAGGCCAACCTGAAATGCAAAGTCATTTTTCACTGAAAGTACTTTTTTCTTTCTCCTCTCTGCATTGGTTCTTCAGTCACTTTAGTCATTAAGTCATTTAGTCAAGTCATTTTATAGTCTTTTATAGTTTGTATTATTTCTTTCATTGTATTCGTATCCTTTGTCATCGTGCATGTACAGTATGTCAGCCTGTATAGACAGTTCGTTTTGTCATTGAAATCGTCATTAAAATCAGATAAGATAAAAAGAAAAAATATGTAAATAATCATAAATACATACAAATAAATAAAGTTGTTTTAAAAGATGGTGACAGGTCTCGCGAGACTAACGGGGCCGTTATTTTTTCCTCCTTTTTTTCAACTTTCAATGAAACAGTCATTTCAAGATGCAAAAATTGAATAAATAAAATATACAACAACACGGTAGCCTGTTATTGTAAACGTGATCATATCTAATTCAAGCTCACATTTTCCACGAATCGTTATTTAATTTATTTTATTTTATTTGTATTTTTGTTATTTTCTTTTTTCTTTCCGTTGCTAAGGAAGAAGTTGGCGTGGGGCGGAGACTAATCCGTCCTGCTCACTCAGTCGGACAGCTCTTCCGTCCAATCAGCGACCGGCATCTCAGCAGCGGAAGCCAATCACAATTAAGCAAAGCGTGGGGGGCGGGGGCTCATCGACGTAGTTAGACGGGCGGTCAGAATCAGGACCAGAACGGCCGAAGGTAAGGAAACTATAAACTATAAACTCTGCTTATTGACGCACAGCAGCGAGCTTATTTGACTACAGATCCAATGGCTCTCATCATGTGTAACAGTGTGAATACTTGACCATGCTCGTATTAGAGCTGGTTGTGTTGCATTTCGGTCACGTTACGCACCGCTATGCATGTTTATATGCTACAGCTATAGTACCGCTATACTGTGTAGTCCCGCTCTGTATGGGGCTCCTGGGGGGCCACTTGTACAAAACGATGTCGATTTTTGCTCTGTTACACCTCAAAGTTCAAGTTTGAGAGCACAATCCAGAGGTATGCTTCAGGGTCTTTCATCGCCAACAGGGTTAACAATAATGCTTATGTGATAAAAAAAAAACCTGTTCTGCTCTGCTGTCAATGGATGGGAACTTGAATGGGCCATAGGACCTACTGATGGAGGGAGGGGGGGGGGGGTTAAAAGAAAGATGCTCAACTATTCCTTCCAATGTTTGTTTTTTTAAGTGATTCATTGAGGTTGCATCACCTGGGCTGCCTGGCTTGTCACCCAGTGGTTGTGTTGATAGGACACTTGTGTGATCTTTTTGTTGTTGTTGAAGTTTCGACGACGATGAGGAAACGGCCATCCCAGTGAAATGGAGAAGTACGAGAAGGTGAAGAAGATCGGCGAGGGGTCGTTTGGGAAAGCCATCCTCGTCCGCTCCAAGCAAGACGGCCACCAGTATGTCATCAAGGAGATCGGCATCTCCAGGGTACGGTCGACCTCGTCCCTCCCTCCCTCCCGCTCGCTTGTTCCTCCATCATGTTTGACCGTTCACAAGACTCTCTTTCACAGAGTCGCCTCACACCCTCACACCCTGTCTCCTTGATTCCTCCACCTTCCTCCACCAGATGTCCAGCAGGGAGAGGCACGAGTCAAGGAAGGAGGTGGCGGTTCTTGCCAACATGAGCCATCCTAATATCGTCCAGTACAAGGAGTCCTTTGAAGGTAATCGTTAAAGTGTTTATTGATCCCGGAGGGGAGATTTGGGTGTCGGAGGGAGCAGAGTTGTCAAAGTGCTGGGTCAGAAATAAACCTAGATCAAAACGTCGACCTAACATTTAATTTCACAGTAGATCTGGAGTTATCTTTGGAAGTATCATATGATGATATTCCGTTTGGAGCAGCAGGGGCCAGTGGAGGATCAACCCAGAGAGAATTTCCTGAATTTCCCTCACAGGATTAATAGAGTTTTATCATCTCATATCTTATAACCTGACCAATAGGGAAAAGGATTATATAATAATAATAATAATAATAATACATTTCATATATAGCTCCTATTTTATGAAATTTGCATCTCAAATGTCATTTCCAGATGAAAACAATAACAGAATAAAACTACAAAGCAGAGCACCGGAACAAACCGAGACCCAACCCAGCATAATTCAATTTAGCCACGTCTGTTCATCTTCATGCTACGTCCGATTAGATACTTGTCTGCTAATGTGTGTGTGTGTGTGGTGCGTGTGGTGTGTGTGTGCGTGTGTGTGTGTGTGTGTGTGTGTGTGTGTTTTAGAGGGCGGATGTCTCTACATCGTGATGGACTACTGCGAGGGCGGAGACCTGTTCCGTAAGATCAACTCCCAGCGAGGAGGGCCGTTCCCTGAAGAACAAGTAAGCTGTGATGCTGCTAATAATAAAATACAGAAACGTCCCCCAGTAGAATTAATAGTACAACTGGAAGGCAATCCTCCGCTATCTTTTACAAACACAACACACGTCCAGCTCAAGGTCATCACAATATTAATATAACATTGAATTGAACCCCAATATGGTCATTTGTATGAGAGGAAACCCTCAAACAGCAGCCATCTATGCGTGTACTGCAATCTAAATGGTAAATGGATTGCACTTATACAGCGCTTTTATCCAAAGCTCTTTACAGTATTGCCTCACATTCACCCATTCATACACCAACGGCGGTGCCAACCATGCAAGGTAACAACCAACACGTCAGGAGCAGTTAGGGTTAGGTTGTGTCTTGCTCAGGGACACCTCGGCACTTAGCTAGGCGGAGCCCGGGGATCGAACCAGCAACCTTCCTGTTGCCTGACCTGCTCTTACCTCCTGAGCTACTGCTGCTCTACGTGAACGGTGTTCCCCACAGTGTCTTGGGGTTCCTCCTCCTCACCCCCCAGTCTTTGCCCCGTCTTCTCCAGGTCCTGGACTGGTTTGTTCAGATCTGCTTGGCTCTGAAACACGTCCACGACCGGAAGATCCTCCACCGCGACATCAAATCACAGGTAAGCGCCCCCGCCGCCGCCGTTGTCATGGTAACAACAGGTTCATACGTAAAAAAACATATTTAACAGTTTATTTCGTATGATCGTCTACGTAGAACATATTTCTGACCAAGAATGGGACCGTACAACTGGGAGACTTTGGGATCGCCCGTGTGCTGAATAGGTGTGTAAACAGGAAAAAAACGAAAAAAACAACACATGTTGTTGTTGTTGACGTCCGCTCCTGGGTCCTAGTGTCTGATGTGTGTGTGTGTGTCTCACGTCGTAGCACCGTGGAGCTGGCCAGGACCTGCATCGGCACACCCTACTACCTGTCGCCGGAGATCTGTGAGAACAAGCCCTACAACAACAAAAGGTCTCCGATCTGGTTCAATGTTAACCCGTGCCCCTATATTGCCATACTTACGGTAAAAGGACACATCAATCATTCCCGTCCTCTCTTAAGACTCTTAAGACCACTCCAACGCTCTCGAGTTGTTCACTGTTGAGTTGACAGAGACAACAAACAGCAATAACCTGGGCTACAAGAGGTCATACTCAAGTACAACTTTATTTACATGTTGGCATTTAACGCAATGTATGCCGGCCACATTGTAGTTTAGGTGCCAAAAAGTATAATCGTTTAGGGTAAAGCAGGGTACTATATATCAAGACAACATAAGATCAAACTTTATTAATCCCGAAGGAAATTCTTGTGCCACGGTTGCATAGCAACACAATAAGACAATAGAGCAATAAACAGAATAATACAAATAAAATTACAGATTTACAAATGTACAGTCCTAGTAGAATAAAAATATAGGTGAAATATAAAAATACAGTATAGTAGGCAAGATAAGATATTCAAAGCGAATCAAATATCGAGGCTATATGCTCTACAGAGAGGGGCTGCCGTTGCCCGACCTGGGCAGGTATACACCGCTCGACACACAGGAGTATGAGATTTGGACGGGGTGGTCTTTTCTGGTCGTAATTGGTCTTAACCGGTCCTAACTGGTTCTAACTGGACTTTACTCTACTGGTCTGAACTGACCACCATCATGTCTGCAGGTATGGGAAACGACAAGCCGGTGATATAAACCACAGGGGAGAAATTCCACGTCTTAATTATCCCAAGTCATGCCTGCTGAGTGTCTGGGGGGCTTATAATTCCCGCTTTTAGTAAGACGCGATGCTATCATGTCTCCTTTCTATCGACTGAACTCATTGGTGTTCATGCCAGGCAGAAAGCTTTTATTGATTTCCTCCTAACTGTTGGTGTATGCTGGTGTATGCATGTAACCCAATATACCTCGTCCATGCTACGCTCACACAGCGACACTCATCATTGGGGCCCTGCAGGATTCCTCCAGGAGTCCTCTGATATGTGAATGCAACCCTCGTCTCTGACTCACCCTGGTCTGACTGTCTGTCTGTCTGTCTGTTTCTCCTGGTCCGTCCCTGCAGTGATATCTGGGCCCTGGGCTGTGTGCTGTATGAAATGTGTACCTTAAAGCATGCTGTAAGTATCCTGTCCTCTGAGTGCTCTCTGCCACATCTCCCGCAACATGGCGGCGTGGCGTTTTAAGTGCTCCGTGATATATTAGTCCCGATCTCCCCCCCATGTATAATGCATGGATATGCTAGGCTAAGCGCAGCGCTAATTGGGACCCCTCCCACCCCCCACCCCCCTCACTCACACTCTCCTGAATCCCCCTGATTCATCAAATGAACGAGTGTCTAGATGTACTCCCATATTCCCTCTGATCCTACTCCCGATCCATTGATTATTCATTTGTTTTTGTAGTAGTTTTTACAGTTTTGCCGTTCACAGTGTATTTACACAACACTTTTATCTCTTAAGTTTGAGGCGGGCAACATGAAGAACCTGGTTCTGAAGATCATCCGTGGCTCCTACCCCCCGGTGTCGGTGCACTACTCCCAGGACCTGCGCTCCCTCCTGGGCCTGCTGTTCCGACGCAATCCCCGCGAGAGGCCCTCCGTCAGCGGTGTGCTGGCCAAGCCTTTCCTATCCTGCAGGATCCATAAGTTCCTCTCCCCGCAGGTACCGAGAGAGACGTGGCACCACCACCACCATCAGCCTGGTCTTGTCTGGCCTCCAGTCACAGCAATCAAATCTACTTTTAACGTTTGATTCGTTTTCGTCTTTTCTCGTTCCAGATCATCGCTCAGGAATTCAGCCATACCTCCTTTCACCAGCAGCCTAAACTGGGCATAGCTCAGGGGCTACCAGGTAAACTGACCATGTGATCTAGAAGATGGTGTACCACCACCCAATGTTTGGACACTTTGGACCAGGCAAACATATGACATCCAATGTGGAGTTTTCAGCTGTTTTCACTGTATCATAATCAGGTTTATTGGCTTAGTTTTTACAAACAAGGAATGTGCTTTTGTGAAATTGGTGCATAACATTTAACAGAAAGTAATAATATAGAAATGTAAAAAAAAATGTATATAAAAAAATAGCAATTACAAGGTGCAATTTAAAGATGTGCGTTAATGTAACGCAATAGTGTCCATGGGGGGTGGGAGTCAGTGGGGTTCAATTATTATATTATTATTATATTCTATTGTAATATTCACAATCACAATGTATTCACACTTTGAATTCTACGTCATCATATTCTTTGGAAGATCTATAAACGAAACGGAGAAGAATGGTCTTGGTTTGGTTTGAGTTTAACCGCTGATCTAAAGTCTAAATGTGGTCGTGTCTGTTTGTTGGCCTTGTGTTGCCAGCAAAGCGTCCAGCCCAGAGCTTCGCCCCCCTGCTGTCCCCTGCTCAGAGGATCACCAAACCAGCTGCCAAGTACGGCGTGCCTTTAGCGGCCAAGAAGGTCTCTGATGGAGCCAGGAGACTGGCAGAGCGCAAAGCAGCTGCACACAAGCCTAGACCGGTTAGTACTGCGTCTAACCACCACTGCTGGTCCCGTTCAGACTGAGTCTAAGTTTAACGACCACCAATACTTAGGAGTTAGGAGTCAGACATCTTGCTGTCAGGATGCGGCATACTTTGAACCCAGAACGCTTGGCTTAGGGGGTCAAAACACCTGATCCACTAAACTATCCTACCCCGCCTCATAACACCCCTGCCAGCTATGAGGTTCCTACACCGTCATCAGGTCAGCCAGCCAGTGTAGTGGAACTCAGACAGGTGAGTCCCTTTGTTCCGTGTGCCCATCGTTCCATGTGCACGTGTGCTGGGTGTGCACTGGAGCAGAGACACATACAGTATATATACAGTACATCACGGACGCCACGTCGACTGTTCTCGCCCTTTTCCTGCGATATGGCAACGCCACCACCGCCATCTTGGAGAGGTCAAAACCGTGGCCTGTTAACACATACAAGTAAACGGGGGGACATGCGATTTTCTGGATAAAAAACATTTCTCAACCGTCATTTTTATGATCTACGTGGAGTACATTGTTATATATTATCTATAGATCTATCTATAGGTCTAAAGTATATCCAAAATATAATACTGCTTTTATCCAGAAAAAAACGCAGCTGATTCTCCCCCGTTTACTGTTGCCCTCTCCAATATGGCGCCAATGTTGACGTTCTATAATACAAAGGCCAATGGGGCGTCTCTGTATACAGTATATGTGTGTGTGTGTGTGTGTGTGTGTGTGCGCGCGCGTGTGTCGTCTGAATCGTGTCACCGTGTGTGTCCAGGCGCCCCCTGCTGCCCCCCAGAGGAGAGTGAGTCAAGTAGGGGAGGAGAGGAAGAAGCACGAGGTACATCATGGAGCCTCCTCACCTGTCACCTGCTAACCGATCCCTCCTCCTCCTCCTCCTCCTCCTCTTCTCACCCCAGTTTAGAACTACTTCCTGTCCTCGGACTGCTGCCTTCCTTCCTTCCTCTGTTGTTCCCTTGCTGTTGTTTGTTCTCTTGTTGTTATTTTCTCTCTTGTTGTTATTATTTTTGGTTTGTTATTATCTCTCTCCTTGTTGTTTTCTCTCTCCTTCTTGTTGTTGTTGTTGTTGTTGTTGTTGTTTTCTCTCTCCTTGTCTGTTTTGGACCCCAGCCTAAATCTTCTTCATCTGGTTAAAGCAGAAGAACAGCCCTGAGTTTCAAAACGTTTCCCTTCGATCCCCGGTTCCCTCAAGCTCCGAGTCACCAGCAGTAGCTGATGATCTGACCGAAACCCCCACCCCTTTCAGACCACCAGCCAATCAAACGTGTTCCATGTAAATGTATGAAAGCATAGTGGGAGGAGTTAGGACACGGATGTATCCTGGGTCCCTAAGACCGTCCCACGACCCATTGAGCTGAGCTTCTTGTCAGAGCAGTTGACCCATCTACGGAACTGCGGGTCCAATGGAGATCAAGGAAAAGGTGCAGGCAGTGTGCTAGGTTTGAGCTGGATTAGGTGCCAGATTGCTTGTCCCTGGTCCCTGGTCCCTGGTCCCTGGTCGGCCTGGCTCCTCTCAGCAGGCTCAGCTGGGTTGTAGAGCTCCTGGGTTTGATAACGGATGTCTTGTCCTGTTGCAGGACGCCGCCCGGAAGAAACGCATGGAGCTCATCGAGAATGAGAGGAAACAGAGGGAGCAGGTGGTTGGATGCACATTATTGTTCATTATCAATGTTTCTTTTGTTTATTAGCGTCTCTTCCCTTCAGCATTTTTTACTGAATTTCTTTTCCCTCCTGTTTTTTTTCCAGATGCTTCTGTTGAAGGCGGGGCAAATGAAGAGAGAAGAAAAAGAGAAGGTGGGGACTAACTTGTTAGTTCTTAAGTTATTAAGTGTGCTGAAAGACCGTCCGTGTGTCCACTCAGAGTTGGTATGGTATGACTGTGTGACCTCTGACCTGTAGATGAACCGGATCAACCAAGCCCGGGAGCAGGGCTGGAAGCATGTCCTGGGCTCCAGCGGTGGGAGCAGCCCGGACAGGAAGGTACCGCAGAACCTCCGGCGCAGATACACACAGAACAGCAGAACCTCCGGCACAGATACACACAGAACAGCAGAATGTCTCAATTAAATTAGTTGTTGTTGTTACCCAGTTCCTGCCTTTAACTAACCCCAGACTCATTTGTGATCTTTAGGGTTTCGGCAAGAGGGTCGCCAGTCTGTGTCCCGGAGCTGGGCCCTCCCTCTGTGTAGGCCACGCCCTCTGTCCGGGCCAGGCCCCGCCCCCTGCTCTTGACGCCGCCCATGGCAGGGCCGGCTACAATAACTACCACGGGGCCCCGTCCAGGGAGGACAGCCCAGTACGGTACGACCTGTACCTCGTCCGTAAAACCGCGCAACTACACACTCAACACTGTTACACAACTGTGTGTGTGTGTGTGTGTGTGTGTGTGTGTGTGTGTGTGTGTGTGTGTGTGTGTGTGTGTGTGTGTGTGTGTGTGTGTGTGTGTGTGTGTGTGTGTGTGTGTGTGTGTGTGTGTGTGTGTAATGGTGTGTATATCAGGGGTGTTCCTGCTGCTGCCGGCCCCCTCCTCCCCACCAACCCTGACGCCGTCCGCAGGGAACTACAGAGACTACAGTCTGTATCCAGACAGGCTCATATTAACAGGTCTCTATCATCTATACATACAGTCTGTATCCAGACAGGCTCATATTAACAGGTCTCTATCATCTATCATCTATACATACAGACTCATACTAGCAGCTTTTAAACAGAATATTGCCAATGCCAGACCTGCTGTTTTCGAGCAAACACAGAGGAGAATCTATTTTAGGGGGCGTCCTTGCTCTAGGATAGAGTCTACAGGTGGACTGTGAACACTGACGGGATGGAGCCCAGAACACCGAACACAGAACCCCACCCTGGTAAAGGCGGAGCTCTGACTCTCTCCCCTGCAGGCACCGGGCTCAGGTGGGGGCCGGGAAGGCGTGTCAGGTGGAGGAGTTCCTCCAGCGCAAGAGGGAAGCCATGCTGAACAAGGTCCGGGCGGAGGGACATCTGGTAGGTCACCCCCACCTTTACACCACCTTCCCCACTGAATACCTCAACACTCTAGCTCTGTTGTTCACAACACCACCTTCCTACTGAATACCTCAACACTCTAGCTCTGTTGTTGACAACACCACCTTCCTACTGAATACATTCTAGCTCTGTTGCTGTTGCTACCAACCGCTGGTCACCCAGACAGTAGCTCCTCAGGTGAATAGACTTGTCAGAGAAGTCAGGTTTCACAAAACAGGTTGTCTTCTGGAGGTGGAGGTGCAGGGGAGATCCCTCCTGTATCTCCAGCCTGTATCTCCAGCCTGTATCTCCCGTCTGTATCTGCGGCTCTTAGCTCGGTCCTCCCTCTAAACGTGTGGTTGAACGGTAGGGCACCCGGCAGAACCTGACGGGGGTCTACGGGAGCCGCGGGGGGTCCCTCCGCTACCGGAGGCCCCGGGTCAACAGGGAGGAGGAGGTAGGCTCCCGGGTCCCCGCGCGGATGCCCCCTCCCATACCACCACGCCTGCCTGCCCCCCCCCCACCTCTGCCCACCTCCCTCCGGCTTGACCCTCCTCAGTTTCTGGCCCTCATCCACGCCTGTAACATCCCATAATCCCCCTCCTCCAGGTGCTTGAGCGGCTGCATGTGTCTGGAAGCAGCTGATACCCACCAGTTCCTTTATGATTGGTCGGATCTCAATCATCGTCTCTTATGGTTTATCTTTTTTTCATGTATTATTATGATTTCTTTTTTTTATAACAACTCCACCACCAGTGAGTTCAGTTTCATCTCATGGTTTGGATTATGTTTTGCTTCATGAATGTTTTCTGTTGTTGACCCTTTGCCTGGGTGTTTAACACCAACATGAACCATCTCTAAGATGTGTAATGCTGTGTGTGTGCGTGCACGTGTGTGTGTGAGAGATACCGGTGTGTGTGTGTTGATACCCGTCTGCCTGTCCTCAGGAGTACTTGACCAGGTTGAGGCAGATCCGACTGCAGAACTTCAACGAACGCCAGCAGATGAAAGCCCGCCTCCGGGGCGAGAAGGTAAGCCCCCGCGCCACGCCTCGAACTGAGCATGACAGGAAGTGTATACACAGGAACAGGAAGTGACACGGTCTCTTTTCGGGTTCCAGTACGACAGCGACGGCTCGGACAGCCAGGAGTCCAGCGAGGAGGCGGAGCTACGGAGGAAGAAGCAGGAAGTGTTGAAAGTGAGTCCATTCAACATGTCAGCCAAGTGATTATTATTATTACATTCATTATATTCTAATTATGTATCGTGTGTGTGTGTGTGTGTGCGCGCCAGGCCCAAGCTAACGTGCGTGCGGCGGTGCTGAAGGAGCAGCTGGACAAGAAGAGGAAGGAGGCGTCGGAGAGGGAGATGAGAGCGTGGGAGGAGCACGTAAGGAACCGCCGTGATGTCATCAGAAGCTTAGCCTATCACAGCGCAGTGTGCTCAGTACCCGCACTCACCTCTGCCTACTCAAGAAGCACATTTTTTGTACACATTTCTTATAATCAGATATCCCCCGTAGCGATGTAGCTAGCTAGTTAGCCGGTTGTTACCCGTTAGCTTAGCATCTCCGGTGTGTGTGTCCTCAGCTGGCAGCTCGCGGCGTGAAGGTCGCCATGTCGGCGGCAGGAGACGGGTCGCAGGTCAGCTCCTCGGAACCGACCTCTCAGCCCGCGGTGGTGACTCCGCCCCCTGCAGACCCTGACCCCGCCCCCACGCCGGTCATCTCCATGACCGCGGCTCTGAAGGACGTCGGGGTGGTCAGTACAACGTTACAATACCGTAGTACTGCTAGTATTACTGTAGTACTACGAGTAATATGACTATTATTATTACCGTAGTACTATTAGTATTATTGTACGACATTCACTGTCATCATATTATGCTACTGCTTTTGTGTATTATAATGTTGTTGCTACACTTTGTAGTAAATATATTACTATTGAGCATTACTTATTATTGTATTTTTCCTGTTTGTCAGAATTTTGTCAGAAAAGAAGACCCACTGAAGCCTGAGGCAGCTGTGATTCAAGTACGTTCTTTATTATGTAGATTAGTTATATTATTATTATTATATAACCCGGGTTTGCAGATGGTCACGTGATCATGTTAACAGGGACATCTCTAGTCTCTGTTGATGTCAGATATCAGGATTGGTAAGGATGGTTGTGACCTCTGACGTCCACATCCTCCCTATTGCGATGCTCTTCTCCCTCCAGAGTGAGAAGAAGGAGATTCTGCGGAGGCTGAACCAGAACCGCCCGCCCCGGGGGGAGGAGGAGGAGGAGAATGAGGAGGAGCAGCCCCGGCCCGGAGCTGCCCTTCCTCCTCTAGCACCTCTCCCCCACCACCAGGCCCCGCCTCCTGCCGAGGAGCGGCCAGGCTCAGGAGGAGACCGGAGGAGGTGGGAGGCAGGGGCTCCTCTGGTCCTGGCTGTGGCCCAAGACACCCTGGAGGACAGCTGCATCGCTGGTAACCATCTCAGTGGCGGAACATGCAGTTTGAACCTCCATTTTTTTTTATTTCGAAAGTGAATTCACCTGCTCTGCCGTAAACAATAGCCCAACTAAAATGCTCCACAACAGGAAAAAGACCCTAAATGTAGTAGTTAGAGCGCTGTTTGGGTTTCCAGTGTCTTTAAATAAATGTGTGTGCATGTGACCGTGTGTGTGTGTCTCAGACCAGACCGTGGGTGAGGTAATCAGGATGGGCGTGGCCATGGGGGAGGGGCCGAGGAAGGCATGGGGGCGGAGTCCCGACAGCCTGGTGCTCAGGGTCCTGCAGGAGGCGGAGCTCCAGTCACTCACCCAGACGACGCTGGAAGACATCAGCACCTCCTGCCAGGGTAAGACCTCCTCCTCCTCCTCTTGCTCCTCCTCCTCTCCAACACCATCTATGTTCAACACAGGTCACTGCAGACAAGTGCCGCTGGCAGCCAATCAGAACATCCTCACCACTAGACAACCCCCCCCCCCTCCCCCTCCCTCATATATAATCTGTATCCACATCATCCAGCAGCAGTTAATTAATGATATCTAATTGTTTGTAATACATTTTTCCTCTCAGATAAAACCCATTTGGTTGAGAGGGAGGGGACCAGAACCAGCCCTCCCCCTGCTGTCCTCTCAGGCCGCGGGGTCAAAGGTCAGGAGGAGGAGGTGGCGACGGCGGGGGTCAAGGCTCCGGCCCCTGATCCAGATCAGGGTTCTGGTACCTGGGCGGGGGACGGACCTGGACGGACCTCTGAACTCACAGAGATCTTGGGTCAGCACACACACACACACACACACACACTTTCTCTGTCTATCTCTCTCTCTCTCTCTGACCCTCTCTCTCTGACCCCTGCAGACCCCCCTGACCTGGAGTCTGTGGTTCTGGGAGCGTGCACGCAGCAACGTGCACGCTCTCCACGTGCAGTGCAGCAGGTCTGGCAGCAGCTGCCCCCGTGAGTCACCATGGCGATAAAATACACAAACACACACGCACCGTCTCATCTTAGACACTGATTTATACTTGTATGTATAATTCAGAGACAACTCCCAGCCTCTCATGGTGTCCCATGTGTTGACATTGTCCCGTACTTCGTTCTCAGGCCTCCAGAGGGTGCTGTCGCTCCAGCAGAGACCAGCGAGACGGAGAAGCCGTCAACAGAGAAACACAGTGAAACAGCAGGTGAGTTCAGCAGGATGAGTCCTTGTCTTTCTGTTTGTTCATAGGACGGGAAAAAACGTGTCATGTCAACCATAAGGAACCCATCTTTCTTTCCCTGAAACTCTTTATATATTATACGCATAAGTACAGTATGTTTATTGTGCTGTTATACAGTAGGCGAAAGGCAGGCGAAAGGCTCGTTAAGGTTAGACCGCCCCAGGCTCATTTCTAACCAATCAGGGCATCTCTTCCCTGATTGGTTCGGGACACGGCCAATCACAGTGCAACTCTTCTCAATGGTGGAAAACTGTTTTTTTTGGTTGCTTAGTTACAGCAGCTTTCACTCTGTGTTTACACCCCCTCTCCCTCCTCCTCCTCCTAGCCCCGCCCCCGTGGGAGGAGCCTCTGTTCTCCCGGCTGTGTTCCCCCGCCCACCGCCGGACGCTGGCGCTCCTCTCGGCCCAGTCCTCCATGGACGACTCCTCCTCCTCCGTGGCCTCGCGATCCCGCTCCGTGTCCCCGCTCCGCTCCTCGCAGCACCGGCAGCTCCTGCTGGGGCTGTCCACCGGCATGTTCGACTCCCACAACCCCAAGGTGAGGGGAGGATGTAACATGTGGTGGGGTGGCAGTAGCTCAGGAGGTAAGAGCGGTTGTCTGGCAACAGGAAGGTTGCTGGTTCGATCCCCGGGCTCCCCCTAGCTGTGTCGAGGTGTCCCTGAACAAGACGCCACCTAACCCTAACTGCTCCGGATGTGTTGGTTGTTACCTTGCATGGTGGACACCGCCGTCGGTGGATGAATGGGTGAATGTGAGGCAACTGTGAAGCTGTTTGGATAAAAGCGCGATATAAATGCAATCCATTGACCATTTTACCATTTACAAGTACAATGGAATGCTTACTCCCCATTCACTCTCGCAATAACACTTCTAAACACAAATTCTAAGCAATAAGTAAAAGTGAGTGAAATTTCAGTCATGATAAATAGTAACATAATAACTAGTAACAAGCAACATATAATAATAAGTATAATGATGTATGATAAGGTGACTAGTGCAGTGTGGTGCAGTACAGTGAGTGACTGCATGCTATGTATCAGAGTTCTTAGTGCAATTGCAAAAGTCCAAAGTCCTGGTTAGGTATAGATGTGTGTGTGTGTCTGTGTGTCTGTGTGTGTGTGAGGGGAGGTCAAACAAAGGAAATCTGTTTTCAATTTGTAAAAAAAAAAGTGTTTTGTCCAGAGTAAATGGCAGGATGGCAGGCTGATGATTAAGAGGTTCTCGCGGTGGGAGGTAAAAGGTATTAAAATGTAATTATGGACGGAAGGTGGTGAGACCCATCATAATATTTTAATATGCAGTGATCTGTGGAGCAGATGTTCTGGAAGCTTCCAGGAGGTATTTATAGAGTGATGGATGATGAGAGGTGGAGTCCTGGTGGAGATAAGGTGGCGGCGTCACGTAGAACTCTCTGTGACACACACGCACACACTCACTCACTCACTCTCTCTGCAACACACAGGCACGCGCACACACAAACTCACACACGCACACACACACTCACTCACATCTGCAACACACAGGCACGCACCCACACATGCACACACACACACACACACTCACTCTCTCTGTGACACACAGGCACACACACACATGCACCCACTCACTCTCTCTCGCACGCACACACAAACTCACACAAGCACGCACACTCTCTCTGTAACACACACACACATGCTCACACTCAGGCTCTGAAAACCCACAGACAAGTACCTGTGTGTTCCGTGATGGTGTCAGTGACTGCAGCTACATGAGTGATGCTGCTGTCATCTGATGTGTGTGTGTGTGTGTGTGTGTGTGTGTGTGTGTGTGTGTGTGTGTGTGTGTGTGTGTGTGTGTGTGTGTGTGTGTGTGTGTGTGTGTGTGTGTGTGTGTGTGTGTGTGTGTGTGTGTGTGTGTGTGTGTGTGTGTGTGTGCGCGTGCCGAAGGCTGTATTTAATCACAAAGCTGTGAGGCGCAGCAGATGAAACTGGGTCTGTGACGACAAGGTCAACAACATATAGAGTAGCTGTGAAGTGAAGTAGCAGAACGAGTAGTCTTTGATACACGACCTGACCGCAGCAAATATCTGTGTGTGTGTGTGTGTGTGTGTCTAGATGCTGAGGACCTGCTCTCTGCCGGACCTGAGTCGCCTCTTCAGCTCGCCTCCGCAGCACGCCGTCGTCCCTGGCGACGACCCGGCCGTCGCCCCCGACAACCACCTGGAGGTGGAAGACCTGGAGGCCAAGGACGAGGACCAATCAGAGGCCGAGGAGTAAGACGGAGACTTCAAATGACGAACTGGTCCCCCTAGTGGGCCGTACGTTAGCCGATGTAGAAATGTGCGATATGTTAGCCTAGGTAGCAGTGTGACAAATGTTAGCCACGGTAGCGGCGTGCTTTATGTTTAAGCCTAGGTACTAGCATGCTATATGTTTGTTAGCAGTGCTAACCCGAGGCGGCTGCGTTCTCAGGGGTTACGAGGATGAGGACCTGAGGGAGCTCAGGGCCTCCATGGAGAGACTTCTCCAGGAGGATGAGGAGTTCTCCAGGAGCCCACCAGGGGAGGAGGAGGAGGAGGAGCAGCAGCAGCAGCGAGGAGGAGGAGGAGGAGGAGGAGGAGGAGGAGACTTAAACGGAAACCCAGCAGGAGATGTAGCCCCGCCCCTATGTGTGGGGGGAGGTGCTCAGGAGGAGGAGGAGGAGGAGGAGGAGATGAACCAGATGGTGGAGGATGACGATGAGGAGGAGGAGGAGGAAGATGAAGAGGAGGATGATGAGGAGTCCATTGGGAGCCCTGCAGATGAGGAGGTTGAAGATCTGCTGACCAATGGCGTGGAGGAGGAGGAGCACAGCAGCGGCAGCAAGCTGAACGAGGAATGGCACTCAGGTGAGTTAGCTGACACTTTTATATACTATAGGTCATGATGTCATCAATGTATAGGTCATGATGCCATTAGTCAGGAGGTCATGATGTCACTACTCTGACCTCCAGACAGTGGTGGAGACGTGGAGGAGGAGGAGGAGGTGCACCAGGACAGTATCTTCAGCCGTCTGGAGGAGCTCCGCTTCAACCTGGAGCAGCTGATGGGTTTCGAGAACTTCATCGAGGCCTACAACAAGATCAAGGTATGGGCCTTCCTCCTAAACCCCTCCAGACCTCCTGAATCCTCCAGACCTCCGAAACTTCTCCAGACCCCCTTAACCACTCAAGGCCCCCCAAATCCCTCCAGACCTCTTCCGAAACCCTCCAGACCCCCTAAACCTCTCCAGATCCCCTCACCCCCTGAACCCTTCCAGACCTCGTCCTGAACCATTCGAGACCTCCTAAATGCCACTAGACCTCCTCCTAAACCCCCCAGACCTCCTCCTAAACCCCTCCCGACCTCCTAAACACCCCAGACCTCCTAAACCCTACAGACTTCTTCCTAAACCCCTCTAGACCTTGTAAGCCCCCCAGACCTCACGTGACGTGTCATGTGACATGGTGCTCTCCCTGTGTGATGAAGGCTATCCACGAGGATGAGGATGAGAACATTGAGCTGGGCTCCAGCCTGGTGCTCAGCATCCTGGGAACGCAGCACCAGCACCTGTACCCCAACATCTTGCACCTGGTCATGGCGGACGGCGCCTACCAAGAAGGTGAGGGCTTTGCCTCTTCGTCCACTCTTCATCTTCCTCTCCTTTTTGCTCTGGAAGGACTTTCTCTTCTGTGCTGCTTTTCTTTGGGTTCCTATTTTCTTTTGTTACTTAAGCTGTCAAACGGTATTCCAACTATTATGGTAATATTCCAGTATTCCCACCCTCCCCTGACTGAGTTCAGTGAAGGAACACGACACCCTGCTCTCACACACTCGATCCTTGTTCATTGTTCCCTCTCTCCTTCTGTTCTCTCTCTTTCATTGTTCCCTGTCTCCTTGTTCCCTGACTCCTTGTTCCCTCTCTCCTAGATAACGATGAGTAGCCAGCAATGTGCCGGCAATCTGCCGCTAACCTCCAGACGTCTTCCCGGGACCGAAGGATCTATGCATGTGGTCGTAGCGTCACATCTGAAAGTGTTTCAGGCACACTTGCATGATGGGTAATGTAGTGCACTTGTGGTGGACTTGTAGCCCGTATCTTTAATCAGCACCCGACACGATGCCCTTGAGTCACGTTGGTACATGAAGTGCATTAACCGGTCTGTGTTCTTACTAACCAAAGGTCCGCTCACCTACATATGGATGTATGTGTGCGTCTTAAGTTATTGAAGTGTTATTTAGATTGGGGGTTTTTTCGGAAACTTTGCGCGCTAAATTATTTTGCACATTCCACAATGTTCTAGCGTTCCACAGTTCACTGTTTGTGTTTTCCATATGGATGTTGTTGTTGTCGTTGTTGTAAGTGTTGTTGTGTTTGTGGTGAGGAGCCGGTTGAGGACTTCTCTGCTTTAGGTGCTCGTACTCTGAATGTGGTGCCACCGGTGTGGACGTTACACACACACAAACACTCATGCACACACACACACACACACACACACACACACACACACACACACACACAGCAGTTGAGCCTCGTTTTTTCCTACAACCTTTTCATCGGACAGACTACAGGACACTTTAACAGACGCGCTTTTCTTTTCTACTCGTTTCTACTCGTTCATTCAACACTAACAACCGATGCTGAAGGTCGATTATGGTCTGCCTGGTTGCCATGGTATTGTACCGAGGTAGCTAATATTGTGGTGTCAGTCAGATATTCCACTGAAATGACGTATGTATGGCGTACATGCAAAATGGGGAAAAATGTTATAATTGTTTCTATAAAATAAACATACTTTTTTAACAAACTGAACCCTTTTGTGTTTTCTTTCCACTGAACTGCTTTAAGATGAACAACATGTCAAGAGAAACGTTTCCATACTTTCTTTGATTGTGTCTGTTCTCTGTTACACTTTCATTATTTATCAACATTTTACATGCACATTATTTATTTTATGTCTTTTACTTGCAGTAAACTTTTGATATATTTCTGTGTAAAAGTTTAACAGTAAACTATAGTGGCGTTGAGGGGTAGAAAATATTTTCACCTTTTCCATTTTTCCTCTGCTCTAGCTTAACAGGTTCGAGAGCGAGCTAGTACACGTGTCCATTATGGAGTTGGAACAACAGAGGCATGATTTACTATTCATATTATTCTTATTAATGCCATACGTGGCAGTGTTTCCTTGTAATGATTCTGTTTCATGTCACTAGAACTGTTTCATGCCACTAGAACTGCAGGCAGCAAAGCTTGTGTATAACGTGTATATAATAAGAATAGAATAATATGTTTGTAGCATAGGCCGGATCAACGCTGTGTCCACGCTGGTGTGTTTCAGCCAAACGCATGAGGCAACTTTCTAACTTTGAAGAATTTATATCTAAAGGTAAAGAGAACATGCATCCAAGGAGGATCATAAAGTCAAATATTGTAATTAGTATTTAAAAACAGCACAGCTTCAATATCCCCGGGCCGTCTCGTAATTGGTGTGGAATGAAGTCGGTCATGAAGTCGCTCATCAGAGAGAGGAGTTTTTACCCATGAAGTTCTTCTGAATAACACAATAAATCATGTCTAATAGTTGTGTTATGCATATTTTCATATTTACAATTTGAACTGATTCAACTTTGGCTCTTGGATTCTTTACTTTGCCCATGACTTTCCTCTTTTAGCAGTCGTCTGCCCACCGTGGGTCCCTGATCTAATCCGACGACGAGCGAGGTTCCCTCCGGTGTGTTCAGAAACCCTCAGGATTCAGAAGCTGTTCCACTTCCTCTCAATAACGGACACACACACACACACACACACACACACACACACACACACATCCCACCCATATACTGATGTGGGCCAACAATGTCCAAAGAAATGCAGCCTCTTGTGTCTCCAAATACATTTAATTCTTTCCTTCGTTCGTTCTTTTGCACACAAAAATAAAAGTCATCATTGTTATGATGACCCTGTGATATCCTCCTGTCCTGCTACATGGTGGTTACATCACACCAGGGAGGGTAATGGAGGTCATCTCTTCATCTGAGGTCATCGGCGGGGGTCCTGTGTGTGTGTGTGTGTGTGTGTTTCAAATGTTCCCCAAACACCGAATGCTGAATACATGAATAATAGTTGCAGGACTGTCTATATATGTACTGTAGGTGGTCCTGCAGAGAGGGGGGGGGGGAGAGGCGGGGGGGGGGGGGTGGTCTGCAGAGGGTGTGTGACTGTGAGGGTGTGTGTGTGTGTGTGTGAGGCCGTGGCCGGGGGATGCGCTATGCGGGGAGAGAAGGGAGGGAGGAGGGAGGGAATGAGGGAGGGAGGGAGGGAGGGAGGGAGCAGTAGCCTCCCCACCAGCCTTGAAATATGACCTGAGAGCTCCTGCCAGCATCCCACTATCACTGTGACACAAATGGGCCACCTCCTCTTCCTCCTCTTCCTCCTCTGCCATAAATCTCCTTTTCCTCCCCCCTCCCTTTCCTCCCTCTCCTCCTCCCCCATTGCTCAGCATGCGGAGGAAATCTCTCGTCGTTTTCTGAGTCAAGTCAAGTCAAGGATGAGATTCAACAAGTGAAAGTTTTTGTTTTAGAATGAAGGCAAAATTTATATATAATATATTTATATATAATATATATATTTATGTATTTATATATATATGTATTTATATATATAACACAGGGGGGTCAATCTGGAAAAGGCATCTTCTTAAAATATCTTCAGGAGTGATTTTGCTCCCAATTTTGATTGAATATTATAACTTATAGTTCTCTATCTTAAGCTTCTTATAACTAGCTGTCTGTTGTTGGGAGGTTTTGACATCATTATGGCAATCACACCTCCTCTCTCCCCGGTCTCTCCTCCTCTCTCCCTCAACCTTCTCCTCCTCCCCTTCTCCTTCTCCTCTCCTCCCCCTCCTCTCCCCTCCCTCCTCCTCTCTCCTCTCCTCCCTCTCCTCCTGCTCCTCCTCCTCTCCTCCTCCTCCTCCTCCTCCCCTCCCTCCTCCCTCCCTCTCCTCCTCCTCCTCCCCCCTCCTCCTCCTCGCTCCTCCCTCCTCCTCCTCCTCCTCCTCCCCCTCTCCCCCCCTACTCCTCCTCCTCGCTCCCCCTACTCCTCCTCCTCGCTCCTCCCCCTCTCCTCCCCTACTCTACTCCAACAGTCTACTAGCTCCAGCAGCTGGAGTTCGTACTCCCGGCGCTGCGTCGGCGAGTAGTAATACTGCGGCTTACGTGTACTACTACTACTACTACTACTACTAGTACGACTACTACTACTGGTACTACTGTAGTACTGGTGTGAGAGCGGGTACTGCGTGTTGCTGGTACTTTGGAGAGACTGAAGTACACAGGACGGCGCGCGCTTCCCGCTAGCGTGCTAACAGCGCGAGGAGCGGAAAGAGGGGACCCTGGTTTTGGAAGAGGAGAGGACTCTTGTTTTGGAGGAGAGGACTCTTGTTTTGTAGAAGAGGACTCTTGTTTTGGAGGAGTAGAGGACTCTTGTTTTGGAAGAGGAGAGGACTCTTGTTTTGGAGGAGGAGAGGACTCTTGTTTTGTAGAAGAGGACTCTTGTTTTGTAGAAGAGGACTCTTGTTTTGTAGGAGAGGAGAGGACTCTTGTTTTGTAGGAGGAAAGGACTCTTGTTTTGGAGTAGAGGACTCTTGTTTTGTAGGAGGAAAGGACTCTTGTTTTGGAGTAGAGGACTCTTGTTTTGTAGGAGGAAAGGGCTCTTGTTTTGGAGGAGAGGACTCTTGTTTTGGAGTGGAGGACTCTTTTTTTGGTGGAGTAGAGGACTCTTGTTTTGGAGGAGGAGAGGACTTGTTTTGGAAGAAGAGAGGACTCTTGTTTTGGAAGAAGAGAGGACTCTTGTTTTGGAGTGGAGGACTCTTGTTTTGGAAGAGAGGAGGAGAGGACTTGTTTTGTAGGAAGAGAGGACTCTTTTATTGGAGGAGAGGACTCTTTTATTGGAAGAAGAGATGACCCTTGTTTTGGAATAAGAGAGGACTCTTATTTTGGAAGAAGAGTTTTGGAGGAGAGGACTCTTGTTTGGAGGAGAGGACTCTTGTATTGGAGGAGGAGAGGACTCTTGTTTTGGAAGAAGAGTTTTGGAGGAGAGGACTCTTGTTTCGGAAATATGACCTGAGAGCTCCTGCCAGCATCCCACTATCACTGTGACACAAATGGGCCACCTCCTCTTCCTCCTCTTCCTCCTCTGCCATAAATCTCCTTTTCCTCCCCCCCTCCCTTCCTCCCTCTCCTCCTCCCCCATTGCTCAGCATGCGGAGGAAATCTCTCGTCGTTTTCTGAGTCAAGTCAAGTCAAGGATGAGATTCAACAAGTGAAAGTTTTTGTTTTAGAATGAAGGCAAAATGTATATATAATATATTTATATATAATATATATATTTATGTATTTATATATATATGTATTTATATATATAACACAGGGGGGTCAATCTGGAAAAGGCATCTTCTTAAAATATCTTCAGGAGTGATTTTGCTCCCAATTTTGATTGAATATTATAACTTATAGTTCTCTATCTTAAGCTTCTTATAACTAGCTGTCTGTTGTTGGGAGGTTTTGACATCATTATGGCAATCACACCTCCTCTCTCCCCGGTCTCTCCTCCTCTCTCCCTCAACCTTCTCCTCCTCCCCACTGGTCTCCTTCTCCTCCTCCCCCTCTCTCGCCCTCACTCTCTCTCCTCCTCCTCGCTCCTCGCTCCTCCCCTACTCCTCCTCCTCCTCCTCCTCGCTCCTCCCTTCCTCCTCCCCTCTCCTCCTCCTCCTCCCTCCTCCCTCCTCTCTCCTCTCGCTCCTCCTCTCCCTCCTCCCCCTCTCCCCCTCTCCTCCTCCTCCTCCTCCCCCTCTCCCCCCTCCCCTACTCCTCCTCCCCTTCCTCCTCCTCGCTCCTCCCCCTCTCCTCCCCTACTCTACTCCAACAGTCTACTAGCTCCAGCAGCTGGAGTTCGTACTCCCGGCGCTGCGTCGGCGAGTAGTAATACTGCGGCTTACGTGTACTACTACTACTACTACTACTACTAGTACGACTACTACTACTGGTACTACTGTAGTACTGGTGTGAGAGCGGGTACTGCGTGTTGCTGGTACTTTGGAGAGACTGAAGTACTGAAGTACACAGGACGGCGCGCGCTTCCCGCTAGCGTGCTAACAGCGCGAGGAGCGGAAAGAGGGGACCCTGGTTTTGGAAGAGGAGAGGACTCTTGTTTTGGAAGAGGAGAGGACTCTTGTTTTGGAGGAGTAGAGGACTCTTGTTTTGGAGGAGGAGAAGGACTCTTGTTTTGGAGGAGAGGACTCTTGTTTTGGAGTGGAGGACTCTTTTTTTGGTGGAGTAGAGGACTCTTGTTTTGGAGGAGGAGAGGACTTGTTTTGGAAGAAGAGAGGACTCTTATTTTGGAGTGGAGGAGAGGACTCTTGTTTTGGAAGAAGAGAGGACTCTTGTTTTGGAGTGGAGGACTCTTGTTTTGGAAGAGGAGAGGACTCTTGTTTTGGAAGAGAGGAGGAGAGGACTTGTTTTGTAGGAAGAGAGGACTCTTTTATTGGAGGAGAGGACTCTTTTATTGGAAGAAGAGATGACCCTTGTTTTGGAATAAGAGAGGACTCTTATTTTGGAAGAAGAGTTTTGGAGGAGAGGACTCTTGTTTGGAGGAGAGGACTCTTGTATTGGAGGAGGAGAGGACTCTTGTTTTGGAAGAAGAGTTTTGGAGGAGAGGACTCTTGTTTCGGAGGAGGAGAGGACTTGTTTCGGAGGAGAGGACTTGTTTTGGAAGAAGAGTTTTGGAGGAGAGGACTCTTGTATTGGAGGAGGAGAGGACTCTTGTTTTGGAAGAAGAGTTTTGGAGGAGAGGACTCTTGTTTCGGAGGAGGAGAGGACTTGTTTGGAGGAGAGGACTCTTGTTTAGGAGGAGGAGAGGACTCTTGTTGTGACAGAGGTAAGTGCTTCATGACATGTGGTGTATTTCCATGTTATAATTAACATGTTGGTGTCTGTAGCCTCTGAGACTCTCTCAGACTCTCTCAGACTCCAACTGTAACGCGTTACAAGCCTGTTAGCGCGATGCTACCGCGGTGGCCCCCAACTTTGTGATCTCTTTGAAACTTTAATCGTCGAGTAACTAAAACAACATGAAGCTGCGTGTCGGTCAGCGTTGTGCAGGTTTTATATCTTCTTTTATATCTTCTTTTATATCTTCTTTTATGTCTTCTTTTATATCTTCTTTTATATCTTCTTTTATGTCTTCTTTTATATCTTCTTTTATGTCTTCTTTTATATCTTCTTTTATATCTTCTTTTATATCTTCTTTTATATCTTCTTTTATTGTTAGATTGACTGCTAACAAGTGCTGAGAGCTGTTACGCAATAGATTACTGTTACACTTGCTCCGCTCAAGATAGTGGGACATAGGCGACAAAAATTACAATCACAATATACCTGTCGTGACTCAAGATCAAAACGTGTACTAGTCTGGGTTTTATCACGTGTACACGACATGTTCAAATGAGCAATCATCAAAATAGAAAATATTATTTGTGTTTTTCAAAAATGTCATTGAAGCCTCTCTACAACGCCAGGGTTCAGTCGCTTGAGTTGCTTTAGTGGGATGGCGGCCGTGAGAAAGTCACTCTGCTGTGTGTGAAATCACAGCCTCTGCTCTATTGTTGCTCCAGAGAGCTCTAGTTAGTGGTTTCGCCAATCAGTAGCCTGTCTCTAAGGAAGTCGCCTACGTGGAACCCTTAAAGTCTTCTATTTCATCAGCTCTAAACAAGATTAGAACAGATCTACTTTATTAGCCCCAGAGGGGAAATTCATGAAATATGACAATTGGAACGCCCGTGAATACGTGACCCAGTTCCCTGGCCGGTCTTCGTATCATAACAACAAGGTAACTTTGTGTCCAGATAATGCCGGCAGTGTGGGCCTAGCCGAGGCATGGGAGTGACGTGACCCCGGCCTCCTCTTCGCCCTTCGTCACCATCACCACCACCGCCACCACCACCGCCACCTCCACAACAACCCTCTCCCACGCCATGCCCTCACCGCTGGAGTAGGGACAACAGGACCGCAAAGAAGCTGGAGAAGATGGATGAATCGGTTCTGCTGGATCTGCTGGAGTGCCCCGTGTGCCTGGAGCGCCTGGACGCCTCGGCCAAGGTGCTGCCCTGCCAGCACACCTTCTGCCGGCGCTGCCTGCAGGGCATCGTGGGCTCCCGGGGCGAGCTCCGCTGCCCCGAGTGCCGCACGCTGGTGGAGAGCGGCGTGGACGAGCTGCCCAGCAACATCCTGCTGGTGCGGCTGCTGGACGGCATCAAACAACGGCCGCGGCGTCCCGGCGGGGCGGCCGGGCCCTCTGCCGCCGCCGCCGCGGGTGCTGCAGGGACGGTGGTGGCGGCGTCCTGCTCCACCAACGGCACCGCGGGTGGCGGAGCGGCAGCCAGACCCCCGGGCGTCGGACCCAGGGGGGAGCAGCAGCAGCAGCAGCAGCAGCAGCAGCAGGGGCCCTCGGCTGCGCAGCCCCAACGCGCCCAGTCCAAGAGCACCGTGGTGCGGGTAAGTCTGCTCACTTACAGGGCGGAGGGGGGGGGGTACATGTGTGGAGCTGTGGTTCCCGTGGTTGGGGGTCAAACAGAGTATGGATTAGCAACACAGCATGGTGCAGAATCACAGTCGGAGGCTGCTGCTACTACTGTGTTGGAGCTCCGGTTCTCAGAAGGCAGGCAGGTCTTCTTGAGGCTCCAGTGGCTCAGGGTTTCACTCTTTGTTTGGTTGGTGAGCATTTCTGTCCATCGCCGTCGTCCGTAGTGTGTCCTGTCTCTGGTTACTGTAAGCTAGGCTTCCTCGGTGTTGTCAGGTTCCTGTATGTCTGGTCGTACGTACAGGAGCAACGGTAGTGTCCTGTAGTGGGTCCTCCTGGACTTGATCGTCCTGGTCCTCTTCAACTCTGCTGGGTCAGAATCTCCGGGTCTGTGGGCCCAGCTTCTGCATGAGCAAAGGGTTTCGTTTTGGAACGGGACACTTCCTGTGTCATTGAGTCCTGGTTGTGATGCTCAACGTGCTACAATCGACGCCTACGACTCTGTAATGATGACACATGGGCTACCTGAGATCTTTGGATAGCAGCGCTATCACCTAAATGACTAGATAGTACTTGTAGTAGGGTTTTGTTTATGCCTGTGTGTGTGTCACTGTGTGAGTAAGAGTGAGAAACAGGGATGGGTACCGGTGCGGCACTACTACTGAATCTACACAGCAGCACAGCCTTCCTGTTGAGAACTGGAGCTGACTGCAGTGGTACAGGATGAGGCAGGAGAAGGAGAAGTCTTCTGTTCTGCTGGAGCTCTGCTGTTTTAGCCCTGCTCTGCACAGACCTCTCAAATGAGCAGAGCTGTAATGCGATACAGTTACACCAGGGCTCTGCTATAGTGTCGTGTGTGTGTGTGTGTGTGTGTGTGTGTGTGTGTCTCATCACGATGAACGGTGTGTGTGTTTGTCCACTTCATTCACTAATGTCTGGTGGTGGTGGTGGTGGTGGTGGTGGTGACGCAATCGTTCAACGCCATTAATTCATTATGTCTCGAAATACTTGCAGAGCGAAGCACTCGGTGATAATGATGAATACGATGTGCCTTATTAATCCCAGGCGGGAAGTTGGAGAATAGAATAGAGAATAGCTGTTAGTTAATAGAATTATCCCTAATGTTTATCCAATGTAATCCCCCCTCCAACATCTCCCCACCACAAGAATCTAGTCTCAGAGTGTGAAGCAGAGTTATGTGAGACCAGGTCAGGACAATGGCCCTAGCTGCTGGGTCCCCACGCCAGAGAATGGAGGGAGGAGGCTCCCTGGTTGACGGGCGGCGGCGGTGGTGGTGGTGGTGGTGGTGGTGGTGGTGGAGGAGGTAATTACGGGGCGTGGTGTTGCAGGAGCCGAGGGTGGAGGCTTCTCGGAGGTGAGGTGTGCGTGGGCGGGTGTTTGGAGACTCTCGGCTGAAACGCAAAACCAGAAGATTCCAAGAGTTTGGCTCAGGAGTTGTTTGGCTTCAGTGTGTCCGTGAGGCCTGGGGTTAGGGTGCAGCAGCCCCTGGGTGACGGCGTGTCAGGGTGCTCCCGTGTCAGGGTGCTGGTGATAGGGTGACCGTCTGGTGGTCAGGTGGCGTGCGTGCGGGTACCCAGACAGATGAGAGGGCTCACCTCACATCACAGGCACCCTCTGCATTTCAAAGGACCCTGTACTCCGCCACGGTGGAATTCCCCCCCCCCTTCCCACCCTCCCACCCCCGGTGTGTCTGAATGGACTGTTTGTGGCAGTGAGCGGAAGGAACGCTGTGGAGACCTGACTCACTCGACCCCCCCCCCACCACCACCCCACCTCGGCCCCCACTGTGTTTTTATGCGCCGCGGTCACGGACGGACATCCACCTGTCGTCCGTCACGCCGGGTTATGGGTTTACTGCGGCGGAACGGGGAGGTGAACCGTACACGAGTGTGTACAATACAGCTGAAGGAAAGCACACAGCCGGGCAGAGGAGCAGGAGGAGGAGGAGGAGGTGGTGGTGGTGGTGGTGGAAGAACCGTGGGGTTTTGAAGCGGTATTAAGGGCAGCCCGCTGCAAGTCTCGGTGGTGTTTCTTGCGTGAAGGCATGCAAACGTACAATGCACATCGGCAGCGTGCGTAAACGTGATGACATGTCGGCCTACGACAAGGGTGAGTTTAAAATTAGCATTTAGATGGCAAACGCATACCGACGGTTCAGTCAGGGCAGGCGTGGGGGCCACGCTTTCATAACCCTGAACGCATAAACACTGACACGGCCAGCCGCCCGGTCACAGACCCCTGGAGCCCGTCAAGACGACAAACTGCACCCACAAAAGCCTTTCAAATGTCCCCGCATTCTATTGGAGAGAGGGAGGGGGTGAGAGGAAGGGGGAGAGAGAGAGTGGGGGAGGGTGGAGAAAAGTGAGCTGAGACGTGACCATGCAGGTGGAAGACTTTGCTGACATAAAAGACCAGATCAAAGGTCTGGACTCTGGCCCAGACCGGTCTTTTAGGCGGTCCCCGGGCCTCTCTAGAACCCGGTTTCGCTTCAGTGCTTCTGTTTCACACAAGTTACAACCCCCGCGACCCCCCTCCGCCCCCTCCACCCCCCCTCACCCCCCCCCACTAACACAACCCCTTCACCTCCCCTCTAGAGCCTCCGATCGTCCCCATAGAGCTGTTGGTGGATAGTATGACAATATTGGGGCAGTACAAAAATACAGAGCTAGAGCTGATTGCTAAACCGTATAGGCTCCACTGTAACAAAGATTTAGTCCGTTATGAGACAAAGGCAAAAGACAACCTTCATCATATTGTACGGCAATCTATTGACAGAGAGAGTCCCATCAAAACTGCCCGTCTCATAAATCATGTTGTCAGCTTACGACTCGCTTACAAATGGAACTACTTTGTTTTCCTGTTGGCAGAAAGAGAGTCTCCTGTCAGGAAGTCACTTGTTCTTATTGTTCCATTAATAATCCATGGCTGGTCTCAACCGCTCCAGTGCAGCGCGATAATAAAGAATAAAGCCCATACCTCCATGAAGTGTGGGTGTGTGCTGAAGGTGTTGGCAGGCAGGGAATGGAGGTTGTGTGTGCGGGTGGGTGTGTGGTCAGCTGTCCCGTCTCCATCCATCTCATCCCCGCTACTAATGTAACCCAGGCTAACTCTCACCCAGGCTAACACTCTAGCCCAGGCCTGATGATTCTCGGAGGACAGTGTCAAGAGGAATGTGTTGAATGAGGAGGAGGAGGAGGAGGTGGTGAGGAGGATGAGTGGCCCCTCGTATACTATACCATCTGGCCAGGGCCCCCCACCTCCATTACACGGACCTCTCTGTCTGTGTCATGTTTGACTCGTAATTTAGTACCTTGTTCACGGAAAATGAACAACAGATTGTCGGGGGGGTTCCCTCCCCGAGCGAGCGAGCGCTCGTAGCCGTAGCCGCTACGAACCAACGTCTGGGGACTGAGAGGTCAGAGGGCAAGGGTCGTGGCGGTCAGGGGGTCTAACCGGAGGGGAGGAATTCTGGAGGTCTCCTTGGATGTCTTCAATTATCCTTCGAGAGTCAACCCCCGCCCTCCCAGAGGAGGAACACGCTCTGTGTCTCCATGGCGATTGTCGTACAATGTAGTTTTCTGCAGATGTATTTCTTTTATCTCTTTAAACTTGCAGAGTTTAAGTGTTATTTTGGTATGACTTGATGGTGGGTGTCTGTGCCTGTGAAGCCCTTTCTTCCTACGCACTGCCGAAGGACTTTGAGACAGTTGCGGTTAAAAACTGGACTTTCCTTGAACCATTTTTTTTGTTTTTTTACGACTTTATCTTCTATTTATTTCCTCCTTCCTGCTCTTAGTAGTGGATTCTGGTGTTTCCAGAGCGTAGGAATGCTGGTTTTGCGCTCTGCGTTTTCGGGAGCCGTGTCATTAACATTCCTGTGCCCTCCCGGGTGAGGTTGATGAGTCACACGCCGTCCCCCTCTGATGACATCATCACCGCACCACCGGGGGGCCGGAGCCTCTGGCCGCCTGGCTGACCCCGCATGGTGATGCACAACCCCCTAATTACACACACACACGCACATGCACGCACGCACATATGCACACACATAGAGACACCACGCACCACCACACACACACACACACACACACACACACACACACACACACACACACACACACACACACACACACACACACACACACACACACACACACACACACACACACACACGTACGTATGAGGTCTGTGTGCGTGGGGATGTTATTGGGAAGCAGGCTGTCATGGTTACTTGTGTACAATGTGTTTGTTTATCAAATGTTGAGGCCTTTTAAATTCCCCACCATTTGTTCGTATTTGGCAAACGGGTCGAAACTGCCAATTTAAAAGTATTATGCTGTTAAACGTTGGTTGTCTCCATGGGAACCACTGGGGACTTTTAAGACTTTTAAGTCCCAGACATGAACCGTGCCCGGTTACACCTCCTATCTCCCTTAACTCATCACACACCCATCGTGTGTGTGTGTGTGTGTGTGTGTGTGTGTGTGTGTGTGTGTGTGTGTGTGTGTGTGTGTGTGTGTGTGTGTGTGTGTGTGTGTGTGTGTGTGTGTGTGTGTGTGTGTGTGTGTGTGTGTGTGTGTGTGTGTGTGTGTGTGTGTGATTACCTGTCTGGTCTTGTCCAGCAGCTTACCTGGCTCACTACCTGATACTCTGCTTGCACAACTCTGTCTGTCTGTCTGTCTCTCTGCCTGTCTGCACATTCCTCCTGTCTGTCTGCTTTCTGTTTGTCTCCACAGACCTGCGTTTGACCTGCTGCTAGTTTATAGTTGTGTTTCTATTGAGGCTGCGTGCACCTGAACACCCCGCCCCCCACCCCCACGCAGACACACCTGTAGAGCTACACCTGGCAGGGGGATGAGGATGAGGGGGAAGGGGAGGACCTTCAGCACTTTCAGGTGACCTGTCTGATGACGGTCCAATAAAGACAAGACGAGGAACCAACAGACCGGTGTTGATGACGTGTCAACAGCCAATCACCAACGGATACAGGAACATACAGTTCCTGTATCCGTTGGTGATTGGCTGTTGGTGATCTTGTGTGTTTGCTGTTATCAGTTTGAGCACCGTACCCTGGGTGGTCCCAGTAGAACTAACCCCCCACCCCCCGGTCTCCTGCCAAGTCTGTCAGGCGGACAAAAGCCCAACACCCAGTCCCAGTCCTCTCCCACCCACCCTCTTCACACCTGCCCCCCACCCACACGCCTGGGTGGTCGGGGTGTCACCTGGTAGGATGTGATGTCACTGCTGCTGCTGCTTCTGTTACTCCATGTGTTCAAATTCAATTCAAAGAGCTTTATTGGCGTGGAAAATCTACATTTACATCGCCAAAGTGCAATTAATTAAAGATACAAAACATGGGATGAAAAAAATAACAAAAATGTGGCTTTTTAGGCTAGTGGAATCATTAGCTTTGGGCTATCACTCCTTCAGAGGTTTGCAAGGCTAACGGCAACCTAGTGTTGTTGTGTTACAATTTGTTACCGTCTCAGTTTAGTGAGCTGTTCCCCAACACACACCTCCCACACCCGTCCTCTGACCCCGTGTTGTGATTCGCTGGCCAAGGGCGTCCCCCAGGCACGTTAAGTGCTCGGTTCCCATCCCGGGCTGAGCGCACTGGGATTCACCGGCAGTTAAGTTTACAGTTGTTTGACCTCTGACCCCCGGGGATGTTATTGTCCCAGCAGCGGTGGCGGCAGCAGCTGGATCCAACATCTGGACCACCCCCCCCCCCACCCCCCACCCCCCTTCTCTCTCAGGTGTAAAGACTATAACTCCTCCTCTCTCTCTCTCTCTCTCTGACAACATTGGTTTTATCAGGTTCCTCTGAAATCTCCTCTGGCCAAATGTTTAAGTTGGCCGGTGAAGCCAAGCCTGCTTATATGAGCGGTTATTAAAGCGTTTACTTTTCTTTTACTTACTTCTGTTGTCTGACACAATTCTCTCTTCTTTCTCTTCACCTTACAAAGCAATCATTACAAAAAAATGGCGCTTGTCATAGCAATTAGAGTCCCCACAACACCACACCAGCTCTTCAGACACCATCTTGAGGAACCTGACTGAAGAGCTAGCTTTTCACAGGTTTGGTCAAACCAGGACCTCAAAATTACTTTGGACAACCAATTTGTCGCAAGTTCTTTTTTCCTCACACTTTTTCAAATGTGAAAACCCAACAATTCAAATGATAGGCCTATGTATTCCTTGAAGTATGAACTTAATAATGTAACTTGTACCCATACGTTTCTGTACTTTTATTGTCCCCGGGACAACGGGACGTCCTGAAGTTGCGATAAGTTATCCTGCACCACAAAACGACACCACGGTCTCCGAGGCGTGGATACAGTTACAGAGCTTGGGTTTCCGTCCCACGCAGAAGGCCGTGGTACTGCAGTCATCTCAAGGCTTCCTCCAGGTCGTCTGAGTGTTGTGTAAGTGTAACAGCATGGTAGTTTGTGGACCTGCTGACCTCTAAGTATAGCCGGGACCTTTCTGCTAATGTCTATTACATTTTCAGCACGGTGACACTTTTGTACGGCACACAGCCTTCAACCCTGTAATCTACCCGGTCTCCACTCTGCAGTTTGTTCAGAGGTACCTGCTCAGCACTTTTTATATCTATATTATGTACTTTCCAGCCAACACTGCGCTCAATGTCTCGCTATAAAATAAATCATTAACAGTTCAATGCGTTTTAAAGCCCTGTGCGATTTAATTAGCTGTGATACAGAAAGAATGTTAGCATTGCAGTCATAGTCAACACACCTCAGAGTCGCCTCATATTCTGTCTGATGGTCTATTTTAACACCCCTCATTCCCCTCATTCTCTTTAAATGGTGCATTATGCCATTGGGTCGATGTGTGTGTGTGTGCGTGCCTGTGTGTGTGGAATATGCAGCATTTCCTTAGCTTATATTAAAGTTACAGTGACTTCATTGTCAACTGCCTGATGTTGATGAATATCCACACACACACCATGGAGACACCGTGTGTGTGTGTGTGTGTGTGTGTGTGTGTGTGTGTGTGTGTGTGTGTGTGTGTGTGTGTGTGTGTGTGTGTGTGTGTGTGTGTGTGTGTGTGTGTGTGTGTGTGTGTGTGTGTGTGTGTGTGTGTGTGTGTGTGAGTACATGCATGTGTGTGTGTACATGTGTGTGTGTCTGTGTGTACGTGTCTTGCTTCATGAGATCAATTATTGAAGTCGGCCTGTAAAGTGGCCCGAAACTGTGTGTGTTTGCTTTCCCCTGCACACGGCCCATTAAATATATATGTCCTTCCATATTGTATCAAACACCGAGACTATTTTGAACCTCGCTATCAGCACATGGGAGGGGCCAAGGTAAACACCTGGTCTTGTTTGCTATGAGTCATCATCGTGTGGCCACGCCCACCCCCCACTCCCAGGTAGCTAGCCTGGGAAGAAACCCCCAAGCAGGGCAGCCCATGGAAACTGCCGGCCTGGGGAGAAGCCAAGCGGCAGCCGTGACCGCCTGTTTGTGAAGCTCATGTGGAAGAGAGACTAGCATGTAGTTCCTATAACGGTCCATAGGTGGTTCTCTGTAGAGACTAGCATGTAGTTCATCTAGTGGCCTGTAGTTGGCTCACTTTAGAGACTAGCATGTAGTTCCTCTAACGGCCTCTAGGTGGTTCATGGTAGAGACTAGAATGTAGTTCCTCTAACGGCCTCTAGGTAATACATTGTTTGTTTGGTTTGGATCTCAGTGACTAGTTCTTCAAATTATGTATATTCCGAGGTGGTGGTTGGCAAGTGTATTTAATCTAAAAGTTATTAACGATGGAATATGAATTTGTGTTGGCCTTAGACTTGTGCGAGACGGCCAATTGATATGCGAATACGGTTTGTTTCCGTTACTTGTTGCTAAAATGTCAACAAAATGGCTACTGTCCGAAAACCCAACATCAGGGAGTAGCCATAGACGTCACTGATCCCCGAAGCTGATAGCGTCCTGGAGAAAAGCCTCATTATCTCCCTCTTATAACGAAGCACCAAGCCCACCCTGGAGCCACCATGTCTGGCCTGCTCCCCACAAACACCGTCGCCTCTCCCTGGCTGATGAGTAACCAGCACTGGCTCACACTCTGACCACGGAGTAGTTGGGGGGGGGGGGGGGGGGGAGAGAGAGAGAGAGAGAGAGAGAGAGAGAGAGAGAGAGAGAGAGAGAGAGAGAGAGAGAGAGAGAGAGAGAGAGAGAGAGAGAGAGAGAGAGAGAGAGAGAGAGAGAGAGAGAGAGAGAGAGAGAGAGAGAGAGAGAGAGAGAGAGAGAGAGAGAGAGAGAGAGAGAGAAAAAAAAAACCCTGCCGCTTAACCCCCTACAGACACACCTGAGAGACACACCTACATCCTAATCCTGCTACACACACACACACACACGCTTGTCCACAGTGTGATGGTGGTGGTGGTCTATCAACAGTGTGAGGGTGCTGCTGGTGGTGGTTGTGGTGTGTCCATCCGTAGTGTGAGGGTGGTGCTAGTAGTGGTGGTGGTGTGTCTGTCCACCCACAGTGTGAGGGTGGTGATGTATTGTGGCTGCATGCCCGGGTCTTAAAGGACAACAGGTCCACAGTGTTCGGCGCCTGGCCCGCCGCCACCACACTGTCAATATCTCCCCTCTTGCTTATCTGCTGACGCCCGCGCACTTCATTAGCCCAGCACCGGGGCGCTAGTACACTAGAGGCACATCGCAACAGACAGGCCACTGTGTGACTAGCATGCTAATGAGGCCAACTGTACACTCCATCAGCACAGGGAGGGCTGGATGGGGAGCAGGTGGACTCAGCAATAAAGGATGCTCTTCTTGTGGTGAGGGTGTTTGAGTCCCAGGTGAACGGTGTTTGGAGGCTTGAACCCCTATGTCTGCAGGGCAGTCTATCTGAAGCAGCATCCCTGATGTCTCCCTGCAGGTAGGGGACCTGTCCCTTAATGACGCGCATCTGAACTCTGGACTGGAAGTCTCTGGAAGTCTCTTTGGATACAAGCCTCTGCTAAATTAATAGTAGGCCTTAATGGTACACTGGTTAGATCACAACTCTGGGATGTCTGAACTAGAACATACTCAGACATGGTGTGATGATGATGTGATGTCTACTCTCTTGACATTGTCAATAACCAGATTAGCCCGATATACCGTATTGTTACAATTTCCGGAGGTTCCTGATTAGGATGAGTAGAGTACAGTCTGATCTTATTGAGTGACCATCGTCTAAAGATACGATGCAGCGTTTGAATAATGGATGCCCCTCCGCACACTAACAGACTCGGCAGGTTGTTTACCCACTCTTTAGAAACTCTGGTCCTATTGGTGGAGCCCAACCCCACGCTGGGAACATGGAAGGCTGTCATTGGAGGAGACGGGGGAGTGCAGGTGTCTGGGCTCTGAATGAGACTCTGTCCTCTCCCACCACACAGAGGACACTGATTCTTCGGACCATTCGTATTCAGACCATCGCCTCCGGATACAGATCCTGTCAGGCCTTCAGCTCGGCTTCTATAGTCGCCCGATCCACCCCAACCCCCCCCCGCTGTTCTCTCTGACCGGCTTCCCGTTGACCTCTGACCTGTCAGAAGGATAAGAAGCACAAGATGAAGAGAAGATGGAAGATAGGGTAGGAGGAGGAGGAGGAGGGAGCTGTGTAAAGCAAGAGAAGGATGCGATGCTTTGAAAGAGATGAGAGATGCTGCTTTGGCAGAATCTCTTTACGGCGGACAATAATGACGTGCTCTTCAGAACTCTCAACCAATCAGATCTCTTCTCTCGCGGGGCTCTCTGATGATTGGTCTGCTGGCCTGGAGGACGTTGTGTTTTTCTAACGGGCCAGGGGGTGTGTCAGACTGGACTGACTTTTTTTTTTTTTACGGTTAAGGCTGGGACAAGTCTTGATATGTTCTCGAAATGCCTCGAAAACGTCAAACATAAAAGAAATCCCTGTAAATTCATGCACAGTGCATATTTTTACTCTCTTATTAAAAACGCAGTGTCGTTAAGTCAGTTTAAGTGCATCGTGGCGAACCAATGAACTTTTGAGCATTTTGGTGCACGCGTATGAAACGCTGCGCGGTTGAGGATGTTGTTTCCACATGGTTCCTTTCTCCAGCTGCTCCTGCTGTAGCACACTGCTCCTGGCTGCTGCTGCTGTGTGGGCCAGGTTTGGCATGACGCTGTTAGACTGTCTGCCTGGCTGCTAGCCAGCGTAGCTCCGGGTGCTGTAGTGCTAGGCTGCTTCTGCTAGGCTATCTGGATAGCTCTGGTTGCTGTAGTGCTAGGCTGCTTCTGCTAAGCTATCTGCATAGCTCTGGTTGCTTTAGTCGTAGGCTGCTTCAGCTAAATGTCAGGATAACTTGATATATATCGGTTATTTATTTAACACATAGACACTGACACACACAGACAGACAGACAGACACACAGTCACACACACACACACACACACACACACACACACACACACACACACACTGTCATACATTTACTTTGCACACACTCACAGTCTCGTACACACGGTCTCACAGCTCGCTAGAACAACCAAACAGCTCCGGGCTGTTTCCACCGCTCTTCATAACTCTGCTGCGACTTCCTGCCCACTGTTCTCCTTCTGACAACATCCCCCTGTCTGGAAACAGGGGGATAACCTATATGATATAATATATAAATATAGACGGTACTATATTGTCTAAAATATAGTGTAGATATATCTGTAGTATAGCTACTACTCGTACGCTACACTTACTGCTATCAAGGTATCAAATTAGGAAAACATAGCCCAGTGTGGTCCAGACATGCATCTGGTATCCAGACGTGTGTGTGTGTGTGTGCGCGTGTGCGTGCGTGCGTGCTCGTGAGTGTGAGCGTGCGATGACCTCACCACCACTCATCCCTCCAAAACATCCACCAAGTGTCCGTTCCAAATTGGTTTGGCAAACTCTGTAGAATTTGAATACAAGTTTCAAAGTATTTACCCACACACACACACACACCACACACACACCACACACACACACACACCCACACCCACACACACACACACCACACACACACACACCACACACACACATCTAACATGCCTTGCCTGTGTGTCACAGCCCGAGACTGTAGATGTGGCGTGTCTGATGTGGTTCCCGGGGTCAAGGAACAGAGCCTCCTTTTAATTGACCACATTGTTAGCAAACCCATAAATAGCCCCGCAGGCCTCCCGTGTGGGGTTTCCATGGTAACCGAGGGGTGGAGGGTTCCGTGGGTTCTCGGATGACGGCTCCGACTGTTTCACGAGGAGGTGGTGCTGGTTGTGCTGGTGCTGGTGCTGGTGGTGTAGGAGACTGACGAGTGTAGGACATAAAATACGACGTACCGCAGATCGACGGCACCCGTTCTGGTTCCCGCTGTGCTGAGTGACCTCGGTAAACAAAACGGTTAAAGTTGACCCTCAAGGCCCCTGTATGCTTCTCCTGAAATGCATCGGAAACCGTCTTCCGATGCTTCTGTTTGGTTCTTTTTGTTCGTGTGCCGGGGGGGGTTGGAAGTCGCTCTCCGAATCCGGTATATCCGAAAAGTCCTCCCGATCCCGCACCCGTCCTTAGCGATAGGGTAGACTAGTGGGGTATGATGAAGAAGGGCGGGGCTTAGAGGCCGGTGTCAGATCTCGGTAGGTTGACGGACACCCTCCTTAATCTAGTACCGCCCCCCCCATCGGCCAATTCTGTGGAACTATACAAGGTAGAAGTCGAATTCAGACGTCCGATTTTTTTCTGATCTCAGAACACTTCTGAGGAAGCATTTAGTCCCATCAGGGGGACTGAGGTGTTAGGTTAGTTGAGGTGGGACTCCACTAGTTCCAGAGCCTGTTGTCTTTTAAAGGACCACATCTGAGTGATGATCAACCCATCGTAGCTCTCCAGGCTATCCACTATCAAAGCCGTCAGCAATATCACTTGACATCGAATCGCCTCGATGTGCTGATTTTGCCCTTTCGGCAAATGTCGCTTGCACGTACCCAGACACACATTGATTTAAAAAAGAAAAGGGAGAAAGTGCTGTGTTGACGTTATAGGCGTCCTGACCTCACGCTAATGCTAGTGCTAAGTGTTGGTGCTAGTGCTGTGCTGGTGTTACTGCTAGTGCTGGTCCTGGTGCTAGTGTTACTGCTAGTGCTGGTACTGGTGTTAGTGCTAGTCCTGGTGCCAACTGCTGGTGCTAGTGTTGTGTCGACTGTCTGGGAAGGTATCCCGTGACATTCTGTGAATGTCAGCATATAACAATGTATATTTTAGTACATCGATTTATATGTGTATGGATATTTTACTGTATATTTTACTGTATTTTACTTTAGATTTAATTTACTTATTTTATATAGAATCCTATATATAGTTCTATTTCTATTTTGTAATTTCTTATAATTACTATTCTTATAATTACTGTCGGCTGTCGGGCGTTTTGCACATAAAGTTTTTAACTCATTGCTTATACTCACATGTAAACTGTGAAGTTACAATAAAAATACTTGAACTTGAACTTAAATGCTCTTCGGCAGAATCTGTACGAGGAAGTGATTTTGACAAATGATAAGGTAACTGATGTGTGATTAGTGAGGCCAGGAGAGACTGCTCCCATGTTCCGGTGGAGTCGGCAGATGTGTAGGAGGTGCTAGTGAATGCAGGGTCACCTGGCTAGGGGCTTTGGGTTAGCGGACAGGACAGATCTGAGCTGGTCCGGTCTGGTCTCCTTCTCTTCTCTTGGGCGCGAGGAACCCGTGTGGACATAAAAGGTGACGTCTGTGCCTCGGTGGTAATTCTTTATTTGACGATTACTATATGCTACGACCAACGCTTCCATTTTGGTCACAGAACCTGCCGTTTAGTGTGTGCGCAGTGTGTGCGCAGTGTGTGTGTTGTTAACAACGTGTCCATGTGACTAGCGTTCCCAGTCTGCCGAGCTACAGATCAGCAGACCTACTGGTGGTGGTTTCTGGACGAGAGCGATGTGAGACAAACAACAACAACAACAGGCCCTCCTCGAGTGTAATCGTATTATCTGTAAATATGTTGGGCTGCCTGCACCCCGTGGCGTGGATACACTGGGCCCGGTGAAATTACACACACACACACACACACACGCGTCGTGACATACAAACTTCCTACAAGCAGCACTCAAATACGCGTTTGTGTTGGCACCTCCGCGATCTTCATATTAGGGTGTAGAGCGGTATAGTATAGAAGGTTATAGTATAGAAGGGTATAGTATGGTATACTATAATATAGAAGGGTATAGTAGGGTATATTATAGTATAGAAGGGTATAGTATAGAAAGTTATGGTATGGTCATTTGCTAAGGCCAAGTTCCTATCTAGGATGAATAAAGTGCATCTTGTTTTATCGTAATAACAGCCAAGCGGGGCGAAAAATGTACGCTGTGGTAAAGTAACGCTGCTGTAACGAGGTGGTGGGATAGTCTGCCCCCCTCAGGCTGCTTGATGCAGGCTCACCGGACATCGGGCTTCCGTCTTTATGTCATCGGTGAGAAACCCGCCGATGTCAATTCCGAGAAACGCTGCATTGACCTGAAAACATCATTTAGTCTTCGTAAATATTTACTCCAAAACATTGACTCTTACGGTGAGTGTACTTTACTTGTACCTTCAACACACACGCACGCACACACGCACGCACACGCACACACACACACACACCCACACGCACACCCCTACCCTGTTCACTCTCCCTGTATCTCCATTAGTGGGATTGCCTGCGGTTTGGTTGTCAGACAGCAGAGTCTCTGAGACGTGTCCTGAAAGCTCTTTACTTAATCGCTCAGAGCTCAGAGTTGTGTCTCCTCCCTGACGGTGCTACATGACACTATAGTGTGATGTTCAGAGCAGGCTGGGATGGCTGTCTCCTCATCTTCTGTCTCGACCTTTTAATTATCCTCCATCCTGTCGGGGTTGTACTGCAGTACAGTGTGCATGTGTACTCCAGCCCAGTACTACTATAGCACTGTGTATTCATGCTCAGTCAAAGTGTCCCCCCCCCCACCCCACTGGGAGTAATAATGGGTTTTGAGTGTTTGAAGGAGACTCGTGAATACATGAAATTATCTGACATGCACTATTATTACTGCTGTGTAATCACTGTTCTGGAGACAGACGGGGAGTGGGACAGACAGACAGGGAAAGGGACAGTCAGGAAGAGACAGGGAGTGGGACAGACAGACAGGGAGAGTGGTAGATGGACCGGGAGAAGGGCAGACAGGGAGAGACGGGGACAGATAGATAGACAGGCAGACAGAAGGACAGGGAGAGGGACAGATGGGGAGAGAGACAGGCAGACAGGGAGTGGGACAGACATGCAGACAGAAAGACAGGGAGAGGGACAGACAGACAGGGAGAAAGACAGAGACAGACAGGGAAAGGGACAGTCAGGAAGAGACAGGGAGAGGGGTAGATGGACCGGGAGAAGGGCAGACAGGGAGAGACGGGGACAGATAGATAGACAGACAGGCAGACAGAAAGACAGGTAGAGGGACAGACAGACAGACAGACAGGGAGAGGGAGGGAGAGACAGGACAGACTGACAGGGAGAGGAACAGACAGGGACAGGCAGTCAGACAGTGAGAGAGACGGAGACAGGGAGAGAGACAGGGAGAGTGCGGGACATATCAACTGACAGGGAGAGAGACAGGACAGACAGACAGACACGCAGAGGAACAGACAGGGACGGGGGGGAGAGACGGAGACTGACGGGGAGAGGGACACACACACAGACAGAGAGGGAGACAGAGCTGAGGGTGGCTGTGAGAGCTCCATCTATACATGTTGTGAGAATGACAGCCTATCAGCCCCTGTTGTTCTGGAGCTCTGTGGAGCAGAAGGCCCCTGCTAATGTCCTGCACCCTCTGGGGGTGGGGGGGGGGGGATGGGGTGTGTGTGTGTGTGTGTGTGTGTGTGTGTGTTTTGTTTGGACAGCTAGTGTAGTGCTGGGAAATCCTCCTTTATGCACTAGCTGAGTTTCCATGGAGACAGACCGGATATTAGCCCCGCCCCACACTCTCTCACCCCCACACAACACAACACAACTCTCTCTCTCACCCACACACACAAGCGTTGTGTGTACTTGTGGATCAGTTCTGCATAGTGTGTGTGTGTGTGTGTGTGTTGTGTTGTTCTGAGCCGTTTACACCTGTTTTGCATCGGTTTGAATAGGTTTTGCGTGGTTTCTAACCGCAAGTCGTATCGTCTTACTAAAACCAAGCTGTTTGGCTTGCTTTTCAACACGTTTAGTCTGAAACCAAAATAAGCCCAGCTCCCAGATGTTGGTCTGGTCTGGTAGGGGGCCAGACCAGACCAACAGAGCCAGAGGGAGAGAGGAGAGAGTGGGGCCCAGACCAACGGAGCCAGAGGAGGAGAGGATCAGACCAGACCAACAGAGCCACAGATAGAGGGAGAGAGAGGGGGGCCAGACCAGACCAACAGAGCCAGGGATAGAGGAGAGAGGGTCAGACCAGACCAACAGCTGGAGAGAGGGGAGAGGGCCAGACCAGGGTCCAGGCTGCAGTGTGTTCCCGCATTGCTGGTCTTCTGTATATGAACCCTCCTTCCAACGCTGAGACGCTTCATTAGGCTTCAACAGAGCAGCAGAGAGGAGCCATGATCCACACATCATCACTCTCTCTCTCTCTCTCTCTCTCTCTCTCTCTCTCTCTCTCTCTCTCTCTCTCTCTGTCTCTGTGTGTGTGTGTGTGTGTAACTGTCTGTCTCTCTGTCCGTCTCTGTCTCCAGCCGAGCGCTCCAGTGTTGGAGGTGATTATAATTCTGGACACTGTGTGGAGGCTCTCTGGGACCAGTAGGGGTGGGCAGAGAGAGACCCCCACCCTCAAAAGGCCTCATTGATGCTTCCCTCCTCCTCTCCCCGGGATTGTCACCCCTGAATGGGTCTTTCAGGGCCCCAGACCCTCCCTCTGGAGACTGGACCTCTCCGGGGCCCCTGGAGTCATTAGTTAACTAAGCTCCTCCCACTGGGAGTTCAGCACCTCCACTCCCAACCAAACCGAAAGGTTCTGGGTTCGATCCCCAAGGTCCCCCTGTGTCCCAGTGTCTACCTCTAGGCATCCTAGTAGAGCACGGTTTGCAGGTGTTGACAGGTTGTCAGTTAGCTGGTTTTTAGCTTGGGTTTGTAACGTGTCGAAGGGTCAGGATCTGTTACTGGTGGAGAAACTGAAGACTGAAGTTTATTTTATGTGAGACATTATTATATATTATTAGAGATAGTATTTCACTACTTTATACTGTGGCTTCCGTCTTGGATTAATGAAGTACTTATGTTATCTTCTCTTATTGCTAGGGAGAGGGAGAGATTCCCTTTACAGCTACGCTACTCATTAAACTCAAGGCAGTGTTCTTCCTGGACTTCCTGCTGACCGCTTCCTCCTTCCTGTCCCCCCCAAGGGCGTGCCCCAGCTGCCGTGCGCCAAGGCGCTCTACAATTACGACGGCAAGGAGCCTGGCGACCTCAAGTTCGCCAAGGGTGACGTCATCATCCTGCGGCGGCAGGTGGACGAGAACTGGTACCACGGGGAGATGGGCGGCGTGCACGGCTTCTTCCCCACCAACTTTGTGCAGATCATGAAGCCGCTGCCGCAGCCGCCGCCACAGTGCAAGGCCCTCTACGACTTTGAGCTCAAAGACAAGGAGGCCGACAAGGACTGCCTGCCATTCTCCAAGGTGAGCCGATCGCAGCCCGGCGTGTGTGTGCGTGCGTGCGTGCGTGCGTGTGTGCGTGTGCGCGTGTGTGTGTGTGTGTGTGTGTGTGTGTGTGTGCGCGTGCGCGTGTTGTGTGTGTGTGTTGTGTGTGTGTGCTGTGGCTAAATAAAGGTTTGGAAACGGCTCCCTCCTCCGTGACCCACTCTGGTCCACTCCTACGCTCTGTCAGTACTGCCCCAGAATGTTCCCCCCCCCTGTGTGAGCTACACCCAACCAACAGCCCAGGGACTTCCATTTTTTTTACAGGTCTGTTAGATATTATGTATACACAATAATAATAATCGTGCAGATGGGATGACTGGAACACACAGGTACGCTGTGCGTTCATTAGTTGGATTAAATTAAAAATTAAACAGTCTAAGCCATTAAGCCGTATTCTTTTAATTAAATCCACCCCCCCTGCTGGTAATTAATTTCCTCCCATGAAGAGGAAGTGCTGACTAGACGTTTTTCCAAGTGCAGTCCAGGGTTCTGCTCTGTGGTGCTCCGCCTGGCCCACGTTTCCTTTAATAAAACATCAAACTCTTTATTCCGCCTCCACGTTCCTGTTTCCCTGGTAGCGCCACATGACCTCGCTGGGACTTTTGGTGAGTGTGTCTCTTATTTTAAGACTTCATTGTTTCTGGGGATTTCAGGACGATATTCTGACGGTCATCCGGAGAGTGGATGAGAACTGGGCAGAGGGCATGCTGGGGGATAAAATTGGGATTTTCCCCATCTCCTACGTTGAGGTAAGGCGACCACACCCTCAACTTCACGTAACCTCACCGTAACGCCCGAACACATCCACCCCCCCCGGCCTCCGAAACCTCCAGGGCCACGGAGGAACTCTAGCCGCTAACCGCTACTTAGGGATGGTATAGTAGCCACAAAACATTACATAGGGATGGTATAGTAACCGCTAACTGCTACATATGTATGGTACATTAGCCACTAACTGCCATATAGGGCCGGACGTGTTAATGTGCACGGTGGTAGAATAAGTCCCTGTGGTGGCTTAGCTAAGACCCTGCAGCTTATCCAGACCCTTTACATGATTAACCCGGACCACTGGATCCATGACGGGTGGGGTGTCGAGCCAAGGGGGGAGGGGGGGTGGGGGGTCCTCAGCACGTCATGTAGACCTGGGGAGGCCGCTGGCGCTCTCTCTCTCTCGCTCTCGCTCTCGCTCTCTCTCGCTCTCTCGCTCTCTCGCTCTCTATCTCTGTCTCTCTGTCTCTCTCCCTCTCCCTCTCTAGCCTGCAGAAGAGACGCTGGCCAGACACCTCATTAAAACCTTTCTGCTGTTTCCATTTGTATTTTACCTGACAGGAATGTTGGAGGAAGACCGGTCTCCCTCTGGGTCTCTCTCTCTCTGGGACTCCTCTCTGGGTCTCTCTCTCTCTGGGTCTCTCTCTCTCTCTGGGTCTCTCTCTCTCTGGGTCCCCCTCTCTCTGGGTCAGTCTCTTTCTCTGGGTCTCTCTCTCTCTCTCTCTCTCTCTCTCTCTCTCTCTCTCTCTCTCTCTCTCTCTCTCTCTCTCTCTCTCTCTGGGTCTCTCTCTCTCTTCTCCATGCATCTATAAACTCAACCTCATCCAGAGTGTAAGCCACTGTATGCTAAATTGGACTAAATGGGAGACGTGTGTTTGCAGTTCAACACGGCCGCCCGTCAGCTGGTGGAGCTGGACAAGCCGTCCGACTCCGACGGGGGGGTGGAGGGACCGGCGGCGCACGGGGGTGGGGCCCCGCGCGGGGGGGGCGGTGGCGGGGAGAAGAAGAACACCAAGAAGAGGCACTCGTTCACCTCGCTCACTATGTCCCACAAGCCCTCGCTGGCCCCGCCCCCCCAGCGCCACTCCATGGAGATCAGCGGGCCGGTGCTCATCAGCTCCTCCAACCCCACCGCCGCCGCGCGCATCGGGGAGCTCAGCGGAGGGCTGTCCTGCAGCGCCCCCTCGCAGGTGAGACACGCCCCCTTCCCCCTCCTCCCACCCCCTGCAGCTGAGACACGCCCCATTGGTTGAGATACGCCCCCATTGGGCAAGAAATGCCCCCCATCAGGTGAGACACGGCCCTATTGGCAAGACACGCCCCATTTGGTGAGACACGCCCCCTTTCTGCAAGTGAGACACGCCCCCATCAGGTGACACACGCCCCCGTCCCATCCTACTAGAGAACCCCTTGCTCTGGGTGGGGGGCTTTGGTTTACAGATCAGTGATCACTGCTTTTAATAGAAAACGCAAAGAGTAAGAGTCCTCAGGCTGTGTACACACAACAAGTCTCTCTCTCTCTCTGTGTCTCTCTCTCGCTCTCTCTCACTCTCTCTCTCCCTCTCTCTCTCTCTCCCTCGGTGTCTCTCGCTCTCTCTGTCTCTCTCGCTCTAGTCTTCAGGGCTCAGGAAAATAACCAGACATCTTAGTCTCGTCTTTGTTGTTTTGCCCCTGAGCCCGATGAGTCTGTTCTGGAATCAAACCCTCGCACCCACGGTCTATGGCTCTGGGCAGCGGGATTACAGGCTGCAAACCCAGCCCAACTGTCCCGCTATCACCGCGGCAGCGCGCCGTCCAACACTAAAGTGGCAAAACCACGGCCTTCCCTTTAAACCACCGCTTTTAGCCGCTGCCCTCAGTCAGGACAAAGGTACCCTGAGTCCCGTGCGCAACGAAAAACAACTGTAAGAAATGCAGTTTATCGTGGTGGTTGCCAGAAAATATCTTGAACCGCTAGGACGGCCATCTTTGAGGCCAGCCTGCTGCTACCCCAGCAGGACAAAGTATTTTATTTACTTAACCCTCATTCAGTCCTCACCACGAGTACCCGGTGCCTCTTCTAATGTAATGAAGCTTCTATTGTGTATTTATTTCATGTGTTTACACGTGTCCTGTCATGTGACATGTTGTGTTTTAATGTACCACTTGTTTTAGGGGCAGATTTCTGCACATGCAAGACTGGTCCCACCTTTTGCATGCAAGAAGTGGACAATACGTAATTTCTATTCTCACGTGTCAACACTTTTATCTCTACCCTGTCTCTTCTCTATCTCTACTGCGTCTCTACTGTATCTTTACTCTAGCTCTACTCTATCTCTTCTCTATCTCTACTGTGTCTCTACTGTATCTCTACTCTAGCTCTACAGAACTCAACTCTAGTTCTACTGTGTCTCTACTGTGTCTCTACTGTGTCTCTACTGTGTCTCTATTGTATCTCTACTTTAGCTCTACTGTGTCTCTACTGTATCTCTACTCTAGCTCTACAGAACTCAACTCTAGTTCTACTGTGTCTCTACTGTGTCTCTATTGTATCTCTACTTTAGCTCTACTGTGTCTCTACTGTATATCTACTCTAGCTCTATTGTTTCTCGACTGTGTCTCTATTGTATCTCTACTGTATCTCTACTTTAGCTGTACTGTGTCTCTACTGTATCTCTACTCTAGCTCTATTGTTTCTCGACTGTGTCTCTGTTGTGCCTCTACTCTGACTGCTCTGTCTCTATGCTATCTCTGCTCCATGTCTACTGGCTAGCTGGTTCTGTGTGTTCTGGCTCACAGTGACTTAGAGGACTGTAGCATCGCTGGCTGCTGGTTCACCTTGAGAGGAGAGCCTCTGAGTCTGGACACACACCCTCCAGGAGCACAGCATGTTAGCCACCTTTGCTATGCGCTATGCTAACGGCCGGCCCTCTCGTGCTCCTGTGTGTGTGTATATATAGGAAGTCACGATTCCAACTGTCCAATAGAAACGCCCGCTGGGGAATCACATGATGTTGTTGTGTTTATCGCTCGGTCAAGGTCGAGGTTTACTGAAAGTTCCCGAAACATTTACACACATATAGCCAGGCCTGTTGAAGAGAGGCATGCTGGGTAATAATGCGGTCTCCCGCTTAACTCCTCCCGCTCTCCTCCTCCTCCTCCTCGCAGGTTCACATCTGCACCAGTGGGCTCATCGTGACTCCGCCCCCCAGCAGCCCGGTCACCACGGCAACGGTCTTCACTTTCCCCCCGGAGACGAGCTACACGTCGATCCATGTGGTAGGTCCTGGTGGTGGTGTTGGTGGTGCTGGTGGCGAACTTTGACCCCTCGTCTCCTCACCCTAACCTCCTCACCCTAACCTCCTAACCTCCTCACCCTCGTCTCTTAACCTCTCCTCGAGCTGTAAGATGAGATAAGATATTGCCAAAAATACCAACAACAACATAAGAATAAAAACAATAGAACAATGGAGTAATAAGTACAGTGTACAAGCCTAAAAGAAAAACAATATAGGTAAGTAAAAAGTATTTAGTAAAAAATATACGTTTGCAATTGTATTGAATAAAGACAATAGAATAATAAATGTACAGTGTATAAGCATAATAGTAGTATTTAAGTAGTATTTTAAGTATTTAAGATTTTAAATGTGTGTAGTGTACCGCTATGGATGCAATAAGAAGACTTTGTGTGGAGCAGCGTTAACAGCCTATGAGATGCTGCCACTATTTCAGGCAACATCTACACTACGGTGACCATGGTGACCTAACTGGCATGTGATTGGTTGGTTTATTTGCAGGCTAGAGCTGTCAAAAATCGACCTTGGTGTGATTAACATGAAAAAAATCAATCAATCACGGCGTGTGCGTGCGTGCGTGTCCGTGTGTGTGCAGTGCCGTTCAGCTCTGTGATTTTTCATGATTTTACTGACGTGGGAAAACTGTCACGATGAACAATCCCGTTCAATGTAAAGGACGTTAGGACATAATGCCCGAATCAGATTTCTCCGTCAGCATGTATGTGACGACCTGGGGAGATCTGCAGCCCTACGAAGACCCCCGTCTCGTTGCGCGCGTGTGTGTGTGTGTGTGTGTGCGCGTGTGCGTGTGCGCTATTGTCTGTGTGAAATGTTTCCTGCTGACGAAGAATTGTGCAAATACAAAAAAAAAACAAATCAGGGAAGCCTTTAAGCCTTGGGAAAACAAGAACTGGTGTGTGTGTGTGTGTGTGTGTGTGTGTGTGTGTGTGTGTGTGTGTGTGTGTGTGTGTGTGTGTGTGTGTGTGTGTGTGTGTGTGTGTGTGTGTGTGTGTGTGTGTGTGTGTGTGTGTGTGTGTGTGTGTGCACGCGTGTAGCTCTAATGAATGGCAGGAATGCTTTGACTAAAGGTCTATTTTGCTGCTTGACTTGGGAGCAGCATGGCTCCTGTAGTGCTCATTATCTCTGACACACACACACACACACACACACACAGCCCCCGCGCAGGCAGTGAACCACAACTATTTCATACATACTAGACATGCATGTAGACTCACACAGTGTGTGTGGGAGCTGTTTAATGGTGGCTTTTGTGTGTGTGTGTGTGTGCGTGGGACCGAGCTACACTTGTCTGCTAGCTTACTATACATACAGTGTGCATGCAGTATATATACAGACCCTATATAGACTCTGGTTTCAGCATAAAGATGTAGAAATATTATGTTCAAGACACAGTTCTTAGTGTCTTTAATGTTATTTATCTTTTTCTATCTTTTTCTTTCTATATTTTGCTCCTATTCTCTAACGTAAACTCAGACTGGTGAATAGTTGAGCTCTTGGTAGGATGGTGTTTTATGATTGAGTTGTCTCTACCAGTGGATAACCTTACACATGGAAATCTTTGTAACCGCGGTGCACATGGTAACCACGGTGCACATGGTAACCACGGTGCACATGGTAACCATGGTGCACATGGTACACATGGTAACCACGGTGCACATGGTACACATGGTAACCACGGTGCACATGATAACCACGGTACACATGGTAACCACGGTACACATGGTAACCACGGTACACATGGTAACCATGGTACACATGGTACACATGGTAAGCACGGTGCACATGGTACACATGGTAAGCACGGTGCACATGGTACACATGGTAACCACGGTACACATGGTAACCATGGTACACATGGTACACATGGTACACATGGTAAGCACGGTGCACATGGTACACATGGTAACCATGGTGCACATGATACACATGGTGCACTTGGTAACCATGGTGCACATGGTACACATGATGCACATGGTAACCACGGTGCACATGGTAACCACGGTGCACATGGTAAGCCACGGTGCACATGGTACACATGGTAACCATGGTGCACATGGTAACCACGGTGCACATGGTAAACATGTACACATGGTAACCATGGTACACATGGTAACCACGGTACACATGGTAACCACGGTACACATGGTAACCACGGTGCACATGGTAAGCATGGTGCACATGGTACACGGTGCATGGTAACCACGGTGCACATGGTACACATGGTAAGCACGGTGCACATGGTAACCATGGTACACATGGTAAGCACGGTGCACATGGTACACATGGTGCACTTGGTAACCATGGTGCACTTGGTACACATGATGCACATGGTAACCACGGTGCACATGGTAACCACGGTGCACATGGTAACCATGGTGCACATGGTAACCACGGTGCACATGGTGCTAGTTAAATACTACAATACAGTCAAGAGTCCTGACTGCTTGCTGGTCGCCTAGCAACTGGACAACAAGCAGGAAAGCAGAGCTTCCAGTCGCAGGGGGAAGTCGAGGACAGGAACAAAGTTTGGTGCCAAAAGTAGATCTCCCCCCAGTGTCATTTAGCAGACCCAGCACGCCTCCGTCACACAAGCTCCTCACCCTTAACTCAGACCCAGCACGCCCCGGTCATACAAGCTCCTCCCCCTTCACTCAGACCCACCACGCCCTCGTCACACAAGCTCCTCCTCCTTCACGCAGACCCAGCACGCCTCGCTCACACAAGCTCCTCCCCCTCTTAGAGCAGACCCAGCACGACCTGCTCACACAAGCTCCTCCCCCTATTATAGCAGACCCAGCACGCCCCGGTCATACAAGCTCCTCCCCCTTCTTTTTCCTTACTGAATGATCTTCCTTGTTGGTGTTCCCGCTCTACTTCCTGTCACTCAGCCAGGGAGTAAATGACTGTCATATGGGATGATATTTCATGTCTTATCTCTCTCTCTCTCTCTCTCTGTCTCTGTCTCTGTCTCTCTGTCTCTCTGTCTCTGTCTCTCTCTCTCAACAGGATGCCCTTCCTCCTCCCCCTCCCCCTCCCCCCCAGTCGTCTGTAGCCGGCGCCGCGTCCTCATTGGCCGCGGCCCAGAGACCGCCTCCCGGTGCCGGTGAGCAGAGCGGGAGACAGAGACCCACTGTGTGAGTTACACGGAGCACTGTACTGCCACCCGCTGGTCCCACAGGGTCACTGCACACACTCAGACACCTCACCTGTGTTTGTGTGTTCCTGTTGACCAGTGAAATCTGTCTGAAAGCTCTGATAACACAAGAGTACAATACAATAGATGAAGATATAGATAGAATAGAGAACAGCACCAACCAATACAGTACTGTCGAAATCATGTTCTTTAATCTTAGGTTCTGGTTGTGGACCATGTTTTATTGTTCTTGTGTTCAAGCTATGTTCTCTAATCTAAGGTTCTTGAGTTCCAGCTACGTTCTCTAATCTGAGGTTCTTGTGTTCCAGCTACATGGCTAGGTTCTCTAATCTGAGGTTCTTGAGTTCCAGCTACGTTCTCTAATCTGAGGTTCTTGTGTTCCAGCTACATGGCTAGGTTCTCTAATCTGAGGTTCTTGAGTTCCAGCTACGTTCTCTAATCTGAGGTTCTTGTGTTCCAGCTACGTTCTCTAATCTGAGGTTCTTGTGTTCCAGCTACATGGCTAGGTTCTCTAATCTGAGGTTCTTGAGTTCCAGCTACGTTCTCTAATCTGAGGTTCTTGTGTTCCAGCTACGTTCTCTAATCTGAGGTTCTTGTGTTCCAGCTACATGGCTAGGTTCTCTAATCTGAGGTTCTTGTGTTCCAGCTACATGGCTAGGTTCTCTAATCTGAGGTTCTTGTGTTCCAGCTACATGGCTAGGTTCTCTAATCTGAGGTTCTTGTGTTCCAGCTACGTGGCCATGTTCCCCTACACCCCGCGTAAGGAGGACGAGCTGGAGTTGAGGAAGGGGGAAATGTTCCTGGTTCTGGAGCGGTGTCAGGACGGATGGTTCAAGGGAACCTCCATGCACACGGGCAAGATAGGAGTCTTCCCCGGGAACTACATGAGCCCTATCAACCGGTCAGCTGCTGCTACGCTACGCTAACTACCACCTAGCTGTCACCTAGCTGTCACCTAGCTATCACCTAGCTGTCAACTGGCTGTCACCTAGCAGTCACCTAGCTATCACCTAGCTGTCAACTGGCTGTCACCTAGCAGTCACCTAGCAGTCACCTAGCCGTCACCTAGCTAATACCAAGCTGTCACCTAGCCGTCACCTAGCCGTCACCTAGCCGTCACCTAGCCGTCACCTAGCCGTCACCTAGCCATCACACCTAGCCGCCACCTAGCCGTCACCTAGCCATCACACCTAGCCGCCACCTAGCCGCCACCTAGCCGTCACCTTCTCTTATGATAGTGGTTCCCTGTGGCTGACATGTTGCTCTCTTCTCCCCCCTCCTCCAGATCTCTGTCGGGGGTCAGCCAGCCCAAGCTGCCGCTGACCCTGAGCTCCCAGCCCGGCCGCAGCCTCACCATCCTTGCTGCCTCCTCCTCCTCCTCCTCCTCCTCCTCCTCCTCGGTTCCCGCCTCTCCGGGACCTGATGCCAGCAAGCCTCTCCCGCCGTGCCCCGGGCCGGTGGGCATGCCGCAGGCAGCTGTGGTTGCCACGGCGGCGCAGACAGCCACGGGTCAGCAGCCAAAGGTCATAGTTCACGTGAACTCCCAGATGACAGTGAACCAGGCCCGCAACGCCGTGCGCACTGGTAGGGTCCCAGAGACGTCATGTGACCCGTATTCTTGGAGATTGTTGTTCTAACACACACAACAACGCCTAACGCGGCTCCGCACCTCTCCCCTCCAGCCGCAAACCACGGCCAGGACCGTCCCACGGCCTCGGTACCGCCCCTCCAGTCCGCGCCCCCTGGGGCCTTCCTGGCTTACCCCGCCCCCGCGCCCTGCTTCTGGGCTCCGCACCACGGCCCCTCTCCGCCGTGGGCGTCGCCCCTGCGGGCTGTGCCTCCGCCCTCCCTGACCCCGCCCCAACGGTCAGCGCTGGCCTCGCTGGACGCCGACCGGCCAGGACACGCTCCGTCGGCCCCTAAGGCAACGGCGGCCTCCTCCCCCCCCCCCCCCCCCTCCCAACAACGCCGGCTTGCCGTTGTCATGGCCGCGAACCTGGATAAGAGATGCTAAGGTCTAGCGCCGCGTTGCTATCGTATGAAACCCTCTGCATCCAGATGGACTCACAGTGGATACAGAGACTGGTTACACAATGCAATATATTTATGTATATGGCACCTGGCACAAGAATTTCCTTCAGGATTAATAAAGTTCTATTCTATATTTCTGCGTAAATGTATTGTTGTAAATAAATTTGTTATATTGTGTAACTGGTATTTGTGCGCTACCTATGTATGTGTGTGTGCGATGATTTCTGGTATAACTGGTATATAATGTTGTTTTACTGGTGTATATGTCACTGTATTTAATGTGTATATATGTGTGTGTGTGTGTGTGTATGTGTGTGTGTGCACGCTCTCTCCAGAGAGAAAAGAAGGGTCTGCTGAAGCTTCTTGTCCTCCAACAAGAAGAAGAGTCGCCCCTCCCCCCCCTCGTCCCCACGCTGGACGCCGAGCACACCGCCACCACGGGGGAGGGGCCCCTGGAGACCCTTCGCCTGGAGCCCGAGCCTGCGGGGCCTCCTGCTTCCTCCTCCTCCTCAGCAGCAGCAGCGGCAGCGTCCTGGTGGAGGCGTCGCTGAGGAAGAGCAGTCCGCTGGACGGCTGCCCGCCCATCGCCCCGCCCCCTCGCCTCGCCTGCTCCTCCCTCTCCCTCCAGCAGCACGACGCCCGGCCAATCATCTGTGACGGTAACCACTGATCTTAGAGAATATAATGTGTCATGTTTGGTGGCTGGTTTAATTGGCCCTCACCTGCCCAGTTAGACGTCTGGGGTGGGTGGGGCTACAGCCTCACCTGGCCCCAGTTAGAGCCTGGGGTGGGTGGGGCTACAGCCTCACCTGGCCCAGTAGAGCCAGGGTGGTGGTCTAACTGCGTCTCCCTGGTCCACAGCTACCGCGTGGTGGTCTCCTACCCCCCGCAGAGCGAGGCGGAGCTGGAGCTGAAGAAGGGGACGTGGTCTTTGTCCACCGGAAGCGGGACGACGGCTGGTTCACAGGGCACCCTGCAGAGGAACGGCCGCACCGGACTCTTCCCCGGGAGCTTCGTGACAGCATCTGAGACCCGGGACCCCTCCACAGAGGCCATGTTGCCACGGTGACAGGAGGGTGGCGGGCCGCAGCACAATGAGGGGGGGTCTCCGGGTCATCGCCACGGAGACGCCACCGTTTGGCGTAGACGTTTTAATTATTCCAGGAGAACGCGACCTCCTGGTGCTGTGCTGTGGTAGTACTCTCGCCAGCCACAGGGTGTCGTCTCGGCCAGTACGGGCATCTGCTCAGAGATGATATTATTATTATTAATATGAATATTATTATTATTATTGTTTAATATATTAGATGCATATGAGGACCACAGTCGTCAATCACTCCAGATTCAGCACCTGATTGGCTGGAGGGGACATCTCGCTACCCTGGTTGTCATTGGCAACAGGGGGAAGATTGCACATCCCAGAGTAGTGTCCCAGAGGGGCTTCTGTACGAGAGTCCCTCCGGTGGACACGGCAGTACTTTTACCACGATCAAATATTAGCCTTTTTACTCGTTAGGAAAGCTGGAAATTAGCGGGAAATAGATTCTAATTAAGGGATTGTTTTTGTTTTTTATGCTAAATGACACTCCAGACCTTGGAATCAAATGAACACTATAATGAATACTTTAATGAATATTATATATCGTAGTTTATTGTTCCATGGACTGACTGACCAGAGAAGCTGCTGCCTCGCCACACCCCTGGCTGACGACCACTCCACCCCACTGGAGCTCTAGAACTCTAGAGGAGATACCACTGGAGCTCTAGATCACTCCAGTTCTAGAACCCTAGTGATGTCACTGGATCTCTAGATCACTCCAGTTCTAGAACCCTAGTGATGTCACTGGATCTCTAGATCACTCCAGTTCTAGAACCCTAGTGATGTCACTGGATCTCTAGATCACTCCAGTTCTAGAACCCTAGTGATGTCACTGGATCTCTAGATCACTCCAGTTCTAGAACCCTAGTGATGTCACTGGATCTCTAGATCACTCCAGTTCTAGAACCCTAGTGATGTCACTGGATCTCTAGATCACTCCAGTTCTAGAACCCTAGTGATGTCACTGGATCTCTGGAGTTCTAGAAATGTAGTGATCTAGAGATGCATTTACATGGGGTTCTAGAACTCTGGTGATGTCACTGGATCGCTAGCTCACTAGAATTCTAGAACTCTGGTGATGTCACTGGGTCTCTAGATCACTAAAGTTGCAGAACTCTTGCGATGCAGTGACATCACTAGTGTGTAGAACTCCAGGCGTCGCCATTCTCTTAACGTGCATTCCTTATTTTTACTTGTAGCACAAAGAACAAAAAAAACTAACATCTTAAGCACAAAATATTTGTCTTTGTTCTATATCAGAATGATATGTTGTGTATTTCTCTTGTGTTCCAACGTTAGACGCATTACTTGAACGCAGACTGACTCCTGATTTAGTGGTACATAACTCCTCAACGAGGGTTCCATGTTTAATTGTATCGACTTGAATTGCTGTACAAAACTCTTAGTGGTCGGACAGACTTAAAAACACCACACCACACACACACACACACAGTATGTGTGTGCAGTGATAGAGAGGTTGAACCCGCGACCCACAGCTTCACCACCTCCTTCTCTCCTCCTCCTGATCTGAGGAGGAGGTGGAGGAGGAAGCATGGGAAGATGGCGTCTGCAGGTGGTCGGATCTTCGGGCGTGTTGGGGAGGGGTCAGACATGGAAGGCTGTGAAACAGTGCTTTGACCCCTCCCCCCGACCTCCAACCAGTGCTGCAAGAACACAACTCACCACACTGAGGCAGCTCCGAAGTGAACGTGCTGAACTCCTGCAGCGCTCCACGTGGGAGCAGAGAGGTGGCGGCCACCTCCTGGTCTGGTGGTGTGTTGTGAGGACCGCATGTCGGGACAGACTGAGATCGGAGAAGGCTGGAATGATGGTACTAAACACTGTTGCTTTGAAATGCTTCTGTTATTATGCTGAGTGAGTGATAGGGGGCGCTATTGTAGTCTTGTTAGTCATGCTCATCCCTCAGGCATTGATCCACACACAGAGGTCTCTATCTCAAACACCTACATCTACACCACCCACACATTCAGCTCCATCCCCCCACCACCACCAGACTGACTCCTCATGCCAAGATGTCTTACTTGATTTTTTTGTATGATTTATATTTGTTTTGTCTAGTTTAGTTTTGTCGTTTTGTTGAACAGATTGAAGTCAACCTATTTGGCGTTTGACGTACAGCCTGAACTGTCGGAGGGGAAAAGAGAAAATGATGACAATAAAAGATAATTGTTTCAAGACTCAAAGGGATTGTATTTGTCTCATACACACAAACATCAGTACACAAACATCCGTACATATCTGTTAAATGTTGTTGCATCTCTCTCTCTCTCAATTCAATTTTCAATTTCAATTCAATCGCCAAAGCGAGTGGTAAATACAAACAAAAGAAATGTAATTTACAATTGTCGATTCACAAATGTACAGTTGCAGATATCCTATAATCAAGAAATATGTAAACAAAGCTGCAATATTGCAATCAAATGTATAAATATGAGTATCTAAAATATACTTATAAAGATCTAAATATATACCGGTAAGTAAGTCAACTTAAAAAAAAATATATATATAAAACAATACTAAAATACAAAAACAATCAGATTTTGAAGAGCTGTGTACAGTCTACAGTATTGTTAAAGTGCGTCCTGCGCCCCCGTGTGGCTGAGTGTAGAACAACACTCAGTAAAGATGGCGGCCGCCTCGCAGCCCGACTAGTGACCTGGTGGCTGAACTCTGGACGACACGTCGAGGTAGGAGAGATGACACAAGAAACTTTACTAAACATGACGACTACTGGCGGATGTTTGAAGCCTAAGTGAAGCCGGCCTTTTGTAATGTGTAGTAAATAACTAACTAATCACTAGTCTGTCTGTCTCTCTATGTCTGTCTGTTTGTGTACTGGACCTCTACTATACCTACTGCATTCTGTCTGTAGTCTACTGTACTTCTACTGTACATCTACTGTATCGCTGCTATAACTCTACTGTATCTGCTATATTTCTACTGTAGCTACAATATCTCTACCATACCTCTACAGTACCTCTACTGTATCTACCATATTTCTACTATATATATCTACTTTATCTCTACTATATAGCTACTGTATCTACTATATCTCTACTGTATCTCTGCTGTCCCTCCAGGCTCGGTGGTGGGGATGAAGGGACGTGCCGGTCAGTCCGTCTACAGCGCCAGTAAGGCGGGACTGGAGGGCTTCACGCGCTCGCTGGCTAAAGAGGTGGCGTCCCGGGGGGTCCGGGTGAACATGCTGGTCCCCGGTACGGCTGCCTGTCTGTCTGACTGCCCGTCTGTGTCGTGGCAATTATCCGATAATAATTGCGTCCGAGGCGAATGAGTCTAAAGCAGACAAAATACTTGTAAGAATTAAGAGTGTTTAATGGATGCATCCCCCAGACTCCTCTCTAGCAGAGTGAGTCCAGACCAACCTTCTCATGACAGTTTTAAGCACAATTTTCACAGCATGAGATTCCTGGTTTGACAAAGGAGGAACACTTAGCCCCCTCTCATGTTGTCTTCCAGACGCCTTAATCATATTAGTTTCTAAGGTTTCCCTTACAGTGACAACAGGGCACACACCGAGATTACTTGTGACAGACATTCTGATGACATCAACACACCAGGGGTTACTTGGGACAGACACCCTGATCTGATCACCTCAGAGTTTCCTGCATTGACATTACCAGATCCTACATGTCTCACCTAGTACATTGAAACAGAGCTAAATGGTGATGAAGCTCAAGTACGCATTGGCAAAACACGCATGCAGGTCATACGGCTCCACTGCACTTTTCCTGTAACTCAGAGTGCGCACAAGTTTAAGGTGGTTGACAGGGCAGAGGTTCACCCGTGCCAGTACCTTCTGCAACCTAGCTATCACCTAGCTGTCAACTAGGCCATCCCCTAGCAGTCACCTAGCAGTCACCTAGCCAAGTCACCTAGCTGTCACCTAGCCGTCACCTAGCCGTCACCTAGCCGTCACCTAGCCGCCGTCACCTAGCCGTCACCTAGCCGTCACCTAGCCATCACACCTAGCCGTCACCTAGCCGTCACCTAGCCATCACAGCCTAGCCGCCACCTAGCCGCCACCTTAGCCGTTCACCTTCTCTTATGATAGTGGTTCCCTGTGGCTGACATGTTGCTTCTCTTCTCCCCCCTCTCTCCCAGATCTCTGTCGGGGGTCAGCCAGCCCAAGCTGCGCTGACCCTGAGCTCCCAGCCCGCCGCAGCCTCACCATCCTTGCTGCCTCCTCCTCCTCCCTCCTCCTCCTCCTCCTCCTCGGTTCCCGCCTCTCCGGGACCTGATGCCAGCAAGCCTCTCCCGCCGTTGCCCCGGGCCGGTGGCATGCCGCAGGCAGCTGTGTTGCCACGGCGGCGCAGAACAGCCACGGGTCAGCAGCCAAAGGTCATAGTTCACGTGAACTCCCAGATGACAGTGAACCAGGCCCGCAACGCCGTGCGCACCGGTAGGGTCCCAGAGACGTCATGTGACCCGTATTCTTGGAGATTGTTGTTCTAACACACACAACAACGCCTAACGCGGCTCCGCACCTCTCCCCTCCAGCCGCAAACCACGGCCAGGACCGCCCCACGGCCTCGGTACCGCCCCTCCAGTCCGCGCCCCCTGGGGCCTTCCTGGCTTACCCCGCCCCCGCGCCCTGCTCTGGCTCCGCCCACGGCCCCTCCCGCGTGGGCGTGGCCCTGGGCTGTGCCTCCGCCTCCCTGACCCCGCCCAACGTCAGCGCTGCCTCGCTGGACGCCGACGGCCAGAGACACCTCGTCGGCCCCGGCAACGGCTCCCTCAACAACGCCGGCTTGCCGTTGTCATGCCGACTGGATAAGGATGCTAAGGTTAGCGCGTTGCTATCGTATGAAACCCTCTGCATCCAGATGGACTCACAGTGGATACAGAGACTGGTTACACAATGCAATATATTTATGTATATGGCACCTGGCACAAGAATTTCCTTCAGGATTAATAAAGTTCTATTCTATATTTCTGCGTAAATGTATTGTTGTAAATAAATTGTTATATTGTGTAACTGGTATTTGTGCGTACCATGTATGTGTGTGTGCGATGATTTCTGGTATAACTGGTATATAATGTTGTTTTACTGGTGTATATGTCACTGGTATTTAATGTGTATATATGTGTGTGTGTGTGTGTATGTGTGTGTGTGCACGCTCTCTCCAGAGAGAAAAGAAGGGTCTGCTGAAGCTTCTGTCCTCCAACAAGAAGAAGAGTCGCCCCTCCCCCCCCTCGTCCCCCACGCTGGACGCCGAGCACACCGCCACCACGGGGGAGGGGCCCCTGGAGACCCTTCGCCTGGAGCCCGAGCCTGCGGGGGCCTCCTGCTCCTCCTCCTCCTCAGCAGCAGCAGCGGCAGCGGTCCTGGTGGAGGCGTCGCTGAGGAAGAGCAGTCCGCTGGACGGCTGCCCGCCCATCGCCCCGCCCCCTCGCCTCGCCTGCTCCTCCCTCTCCTCCCAGCAGCACGACGCCCGGCCAATCATCTGTGAACGGTAACCACTGATCTTAGAGAATATAATGTGTCATGTTTGGTGGCTGGTTTAATTGGCCTCACCTGGCCCAGTTAGAGTCTGGGGTGGGTGGGGCTACAGCCTCACCTGGCCCAGTTAGAGCCTGGGGTGGGTGGGGCTACAGCCTCACCTGGCCCAGTTAGAGCCAGGGTGGTGGTCTAACTGCGTCTCCCTGGTCCACAGCTACCGCGTGGTGGTCTCCTACCCCCCGCAGAGCGAGGCGGAGCTGGAGCTGAAGGAAGGGGACGTGGTCTTCGTCCACCGGAAGCGGGACGACGGCTGGTTCAAGGGCACCCTGCAGAGGAACGGCCGCACCGGACTCTTCCCCGGGAGCTTCGTGGACAGCATCTGAGACCCGGGACCCTCCCCACAGAGGCCATGTTGCCACGGTGACAGGAGGGTGGCGGGCCGCAGCACATGAGGGGGGGTCTCCGGGTCATCGCCACGGAGACGCCACCGTTTGGCGTAGACGTTTTTAACTTATTCCAGGAGAACGCGACCTCCTGGTGCTGTGCTGTGGTAGTACTCTCGCCAGCCACAGGGTGTCGTCTCGGCCAGTACGGGCACTCTGCTCAGAGATGATATTATTATTATTAATATGAATATTATTATTATTATTGTTATAATATATTAGATGCATATGAGGACCACAGTCGTCAATCACTCCAGATTCAGCACCTGATTGGCTGGAGGGGACATCTCGCTACCCTGGTTGTCATTGGCAACAGGGGGAAGATTGCACATCCCAGAGTAGTGTCCCAGAGGGGCTTCTGTACGAGAGTCCCTCCGGTGGACAGACACGGCAGTACTTTTACCACGATCAAATATTAGCCTTTTTACTCGTTAGGAAAGCTGGAAATTAGCGGGAAATAGATTCTAATTAAGGGATTGTTTTTGTTTTTTATGCTAAATGACACTCCAGACCTTGGAATCAAATGAACACTATAATGAATACTTTAATGAATATTATATATCGTAGTTTATTGTTCCATGGACTGACTGACCAGAGAAGCTGCTGCCTCGCCACACCCCTGGCTGACGACCACTCCACCCCACTGGAGCTCTAGAACTCTAGAGGAGATACCACTGGAGCTCTAGATCACTCCAGTTCTAGAACCCTAGTGATGTCACTGGATCTCTAGATCACTCCAGTTCTAGAACCCTAGTGATGTCACTGGATCTCTAGATCACTCCAGTTCTAGAACCCTAGTGATGTCACTGGATCTCTAGATCACTTCAGTTCTAGAACCCTAGTGATGTCACTGGATCTCTAGATCACTCCAGTTCTAGGACCCTAGTGATGTCACTGGATCTCTAGCTCACTAGAATTCTAGAACTCTGGTGATGTCACTGGGTCTCTAGATCACTCCAGTTCTAGAACCCTAGTGATGTCACTGGATCTCTGGAGTTCTAGAAATGTAGTGATCTAGAGATGCATTTACATGGGGTTCTAGAACTCTGGTGATGTCACTGGATCGCTAGCTCACTAGAATTCTAGAACTCTGGTGATGTCACTGGGTCTCTAGATCACTAAAGTTGCAGAACTCTTGCGATGCAGTGACATCACTAGTGTGTAGAACTCCAGGCGTCGCCATTCTCTTAACGTGCATTCCTTATTTTTACTTGTAGCACAAAGAACAAAAAAAACTAACATCTTAAGCACAAAATATTTGTCTTTGTTCTATATCAGAATGATATGTTGTGTATTTCTCTTGTGTTCCAACGTTAGACGCATTACTTGAACGCAGACTGACTCCTGATTTAGTGGTACATAACTCCTCAACGAGGGGTTCCATGTTTAATTGTATCGACTTGAATTGCTGTACAAACTCTTAGTGGTCGGACAGACTTAAAAACACACACACACACACACACACACACACACACACAGTATGTGTGTGCAGTGATAGAGAGGTTGACCCGCGGACCACAGCTCACCACCTCCTTCTCTCCTCCTCCTGATCTGAGGAGGAGGAGGAGGAGGAAGCATGGGAGATGGCGTCTGCAGGTGGTGGATCTTCGGGCGTGTTGGGGAGGGGTCAGACATGGAAGGCTGTGAAACAGTGCTTGACCCCTCCCCTCCGACCTCCAACCAGTGCTGCAAGAACCACAACCTCACCACACTGAGGCAGCTCCGGAAGTGACGTGCTGAACTCCTGCAGCGCTCCACGTGGGAGCAGAGAGGTGGCGCCACCTCCTGGTCTGGTGGTGTGTTGTGAGGACCGCATGTCGGGACAGACTGAGAATCGGAGAAGGCTGGAATGATGGTACTAAACACTGTTGCTTTGAAATGCTTCTGTTATTATGCTGAGTGAGTGATAGGGGGCGCTATTGTAGTCTTGTTAGTCATGCTCATCCCTCAGGCATTGATCCACACACAGAGGTCTCTATCTCAAACACCTACATCTACACCACCCACACATTCAGCTCCATCCCCCCACCACCACCAGACTGACTCCTCATGCCAAGATGTCTTACTTGATTTTTTTGTATGATTTATATTTGTTTTGTCTAGTTTAGTTTTGTCGTTTTGTTGAACAGATTGAAGTCAACCTATTTGGCGTTTGACGTACAGCCTGAACTGTCGGAGGGGAAAAGAGAAAATGATGACAATAAAAGATAATTGTTTCAAGACTCAAAGGGATTGTATTTGTCTCATACACACAAACATCAGTACACAAACATCCGTACATATCTGTTAAATGTTGTTGCATCTCTCTCTCTCTCAATTCAATTTTCAATTTCAATTCAATCGCCAAAGCGAGTGGTAAATACAAACAAAACAAATGTAATTTACAATTGTCGATTTACAAATGTACAATTGCAGATATTCTATAACAAAAATATGTAAACAAAGCTGCAATATTGCAATCAAATGTATAAATATGAGTATCTAAAATATACTTATAAAGATCTAAATATATACCGGTAAGTAAGTCAACTTAAAAAAAAATATATATATAAAACAATACTAAAATACAAAAACAATCAGATTTTGAAGAGCTGTGTACAGTCTACAGTATTGTTAAAGTGCGTCCTGCGCCCCCGTGTGGCTGAGTGTAGAACAACACTCAGTAAAGATGGCGGCCGCCTCGCAGCCCGACTAGTGACCTGGTGGCTGAACTCTGGACGACACGTCGAGGTAGGAGAGATGACACAAGAAACTTTACTAAACATGACGACTACTGGCGGATGTTTGAAGCCTAAGTGAAGCCGGCCTTTTGTAATGTGTAGTAAATAACTAACTAATCACTAGTCTGTCTGTCTCTCTCTGTGTCTCTCTTGTCTGTCTCTGTCTGTCTGTCTGTCTGTATGTCTGTCTGTCTGCTGTGTCTCGCTATGTCTGTGTGTGTGTGTGTGTGTCTCTCTCTCTATATGTGTGTGTGTGTGTGTGTGTGTGTGTGTGTGTCTCTCTCTATATATGTGTGTGTGTGTCTCTCTCTATATATGTGTGTGTGTGTGTGTGTCTCTCTCTATATATGTGTGTGTGTGTGTGTGTGTGTGTGTCTCTCTCTATATATGTGTGTGTGTGTGTGTGTGTGTGTGTCTCTCTCTATATATGTGTGTGTGTGTGTGTGTGTGTCTCTCTCTATATATGTGTGTGTGTGTCTCTCTCTATATGTGTGTGTGTGTGTCTCTCTCTATATATGTGTGTGTGTGTGTGTGTGGTCTAGCTCTATCTCTCCGTCGCCGACCCCCACCACCACCATGTCCGGGTCCGGGTCCAGGTTGGCGGTGGTGACCGGTGGCTCCCGCGGCATCGGGAGAGCCGTGGCCCGGCTCCTGGCCTCCAGAGGCTCCCGGGTGGTCGTGGTCTCCCGGGACCTGGAGGCCGCCCGGGCCGCCGTGGCGTCTCTGGAGGGAGGTAACTGCTTGACCTGTCGGTTACTCAATGATGTTGACGTCAAGCAGCGTTTCACAGAACAGTCAATTACATGAGAAGAAGAACTACTGTGATTACTAGTCTTGATTTAAATTGATCAGCTACAAGATAAGATAAGATAAGATAGAACTTTATTGATCCCAAAGGAAATTCTTGTGCCAGGTTGCATAGCAATAGATATGCAGATGAAGACATGTTGCCTGTAAATGGCCAATATGCTTTATTTCCACCACATCTGTCGGTCTGCCTCGATCTCTCTGTCTGTCTGTTTGGTTAGCTGGCTGTCTGTCTGCCTGCCTCTATCTGTTTGGATGTCTGTCTGACTGTCTGTCTGCCTGTCTGTGTCTGTCTGTCTCTATCTCTGTCCATCTCTCTATCTGCCTGTCTGCATGGCTGGCTGGCTGGCTTTCTGACTGACTGACTGACTGCCTGCCTGTCTGTCTCTATGTTCTTCTGACTGTCTTGTGTGTCTCTATGTCTGTCAGTCTCTCGCTGTTTCTGTCTCTCATTTGTGTGGTACATACTATATCATACAATGTCATATATATTATATATATTGTCAAAATATTCCTGGCTCTTCCGGACACGCTACATGTCTGAGTGTGTTGTGACCTCCTCTCTCCTCCTCCTCCTCCTCCCTCTTCTCCTCCTCCTCCTCCCCCAGGCTTCATCAGGACGGACATGACGGCAGGGCTGATGCAGGAGTCGGCCGCCCAGCTCCTCTCCATCCCGCTGGGCCGGGTGGGGGAGGTGGAGGAGGTGGCGCAGGCGGCCGTGTTCCTCCTACTGTCCCCCTACGTGACGGGCCAGGCGCTGGTGGTGGACGGCGGCGTCTCGCTCCACATGTAGGGCCCCCAGGAGACGCGTTGGTTGCCAGTCCTGCACTCAAGTACCTGGACAGATAACGGCAAATCTGTCCTACGGCGCTGAGAACTCAATCTACGGGTCTACGAGTCAATATTGACTCATGGCAACTGTATATAGTGTCGACCCCGTTACTGATCCTCTGGAAGTCTTTTATTGTTATTCTGGGATGGCCAATAAACAAATGGCTTGTCTACCTGTTGTCTGGTTGTCATGGTTACTGCGAGCCAAGCGTTTCCAGTGTGAATGTTGGTTTACCTCTAGATGGTGGCAAAAATAGGAAATAGTCGAAATAGTAGTAAGTTTGTGCGTTAAAGTGCCAATCTTAAAGATTGACTCGTTGAAATGATCCAACATTTAAATCATACAAAGCCGGTTCTCCCTTTAAAGCTGCTGTAAGAATCATGAATGTGTTCAGGGACTACATGTTCAGGTTTCAGGCTTTAAATCGCCAGTTTGTGAGCAGGTTGTGGTTGAAGTTAAAACATGAGAGCATCCTCAGCTTTTGGGCAGATTTCTCTTATATTTGAGTCGGGTCGGATTCAGGAAGTGAGGTGTAAGCGCGGATAATACAAAAAAAAAAGTTATTTCATAGCCTTTCTAAATGTGCACAAGGTTTAATTATGATTACAACTAACATTAGTTTCTGATACTGTCTCAACCCACGGAGCTCTGAATGCACTTAGAGCTCCAGCAGGCTGCAGTTCACCTGCCGGCCAAAGGGGTCAGCAATGAGAAAGGATCCGTGATTCTGACATAAAGTTCCTTTAATCCTCCCATGAAGGTTGATCAATACTTGGGTCTCTATGTCGCGGGTGTAGCCCAGGTTTTCTGGTTCATTCATGGTTCATGATGACAGCATAGTTGAGGTTCACACGTACGGTACATGATGTTCATCTGTACTCCACGTCATCGTCATGTTCTAAAGATCCATAACCAACGCAGGAGCCACCGGTGTATAATTCAACCTTAAAGGAGACCTAACCTAACACCATGAGGCTGTTTAGCATCAGGTGACGTTGGCTGGAGACATCCCTGCTGCCCCGAAATAACAGAACCTGGAAACAGGTTTTGAAAGTGGGTCGGGGAGTGAGTTGCAGGGTCAGGAGTTCCGTCACTTCCTGCTGCTAGAATATTGTTGTTTTTTCTGGAAAGAACTGTTGTAACTACACACACAGACACACACCTTAAACACACACAGGTACAGACACACACACACACACACACACACACACACACCCTAAACACACACACGTACACACACACACACACACCCTCTGACCGAGAGTGCATGATAACACGGTCTTGAGGGCAGACGGGTCAAAGTTTGCTTACTTGAAGACGTAAATGCGGTGTGTGGGTGTGTGGGTGTGTGTGTGTGTGTACGCACGTCGGTAGTGGAACCTTCTTTTGAGCAATGGGTCACTTTGTTTAGAGATACAAACACGTGTGTGTGTGTGTGTGTGTGTGCGCGTGTGCGCGTGTGTGCGATCTGTACTCAGGGCGTTGGGTGAGTCTGTTCAGGTTTATCAACGGTTGGAACCAAAAGCAAAAGATTAGAAATGAGACAAGCATAGGAGATGAGGGAAGGACACGTATCTAGGAAGTGTATGAGGTAAGGACGCACATCTAGGAGGTGTGTGAGGTAAGGACGCACATCTAGGAGGTGTGTGAGGTAAGGACGCACATCTAGGAGGTGTGTGAGGTAAGGCACATCTAGGAGGTGTATGAGGTGAGGTAAGGACGCACATCTAGGAAGTATTTGAGAATGAGGTAAGGATGCACATCTAGGAGGTATATGAGGTAAGGATGCACATTTAGGAGGCATATGAGGACGAGGTAAGGATGCACATCTAGGAGGTGTGTGATGTAATGGCAGACTTGAGGAGCTGAAACTGAAGGTGTTCATTAAGATCTCTTGATTCCAGTCATGTGACTAGTGTGACACGTTGACCATTAGAGGTGGGTGGGGCTGCAGCCTCACCTGGCCCAGTTAGAGTCTGGGGGGAGGGGGGGGGGGGCGCTACACACCTGTTGGTGCATTGGCTAATCGAGCACCACAGGTGAAGTCAGCCACCAGCACACACACTCAGGAGAGCGCAAGCTAAGAACCGGCTGCTCTGCCATGTCGTTTTACCAACTCTTGCAATAAACCAGACCAACACCACTGCTGCCTGTGTCCTTGGAGGAGTTGAAACCAGTAGTGTGCATGCTAGCGAGTGTGTGTGTGGTATGTGTGTGTGTGTGTGTATGTGGTGTGTGTGTGTGTGTTGATGGCTGGTTTAACCTGTGGGGCATTGATTAAACAATGCCCCAACAACAGGTGTGCACCAGCCTCACCTAGCCCTCAGATTCTAACTCGGGCGTAGATGAGGCTGCTTACACCAGCCACCAACCACACACACACACACACGCACACACACACACACGCCACAATCTCTCTGTGATTATTGCAACGGAAACAGAGAGAGGGAACCGGCCGCCAGAACAAACAATGACTCCTCCATCTCCTCCTCCCATCAGCTGTATCCTGCTTCATAGGATACAGCTGAGGAGTGTGTGTGTGTGTGTGCATGCATGCATGTGGTGTGTGTGTATGTGCGTGCGTGCATGTATGTGTGTGTCCGTAAAGGCAGAATGGCCGGCCGCGGGGTGAAATGGGGTGAACCCTGGGGTGTTCCTGGAGTTGACCACGTCCACGTCCACATCTTCAATATTCCTCCTGATATGTTCTGCTTCCTCCGGTGAGTACACCTTTTAATAGGACGGTAGTTATTAACCTCGTAGTTATTAACCTGTAAGGCTGTGGTCAAGTCAATAAAAAGTTAATAAACTGTATGTATGTACACTATGTGTAGAATGTACGTAGCGTGTGGGTAGAGCTGTAACGTCATGTCTGGCCAGCGCATGAAGTCGATCTGACTGTTTGCTAGCAAAACAAAACGAGGGTTATGATCCAGTATTACGAAGGTATCTCTCCACCTCTTTGTTCTCTTCTCTCTTCCTCTCCTCTCCTCTCCTCTCCCCTCCTCTCTTCCTCCTCTCCTCTCCTCTCCTCTCCCCTCCCCTCCCCTCTCCTCTCCTCTCTCGTGGGCATGCGCTCTAGAAAACACCACCTCCTCCTCCACCCCCTTGACTGTCTCCACGACGACCCCGAGCACCAACACCTCATCCCAGACGAGTCCAGGTGTGTCCCCGTCTCTGAACGTCTCCTCCACCCCCGGCTAGCTCCCTTCTAACATCTGGGACGTCACCACCTCCCCGGACCTCTGACCCCAGCACGACCCCACGAGCAGTGACCTCCAGAGGGACCACCACCCTGCACACCACCTCCAACACAACAGGTTGGTGAACTAAGTGATGTCACTTCCAGGTGACATACGCATAAACTATGACATCACTGCCAGAAGTACGACATCATCTTCCATAGTATGACATCAGTACAAAGTATGACATCACCTGTCTGGATAAAAGCGCGATATAAATGCAATCCATTTGCCATTTACATCGCCAGTCAATGAAATAAACCAATCCAGTGTCGTCACATCTCTGAGAAACCATCGTCTGCTGTGCTCCTCGTATGTTCTCCTCAGCCCGATCCCCCCCCGCCTACGAAGAAGGAGGTGGTGCCGGCAGTGACGGGGGCGGGGAGCAGGATGCGGCGGGTGGTGCTGAACGCGGGGCCTGGTGGCCGTCATCACCATGCATGTGCATCGGGGCGGTGCTGATTCTGCTGGTGCTGGTCAGCAGGTCTCTGGGGCTGCTGCAGCCTCCGTTTGAGCAGCTGGACAACATGCCACTGGTACATTTCCAGCTGGGAACACACACACACACACACACACACACACACACACACACACACACACACACACACACACACACACACACATTCCCGTCAATCAATGAAAAGATGCCTTGTTATTGATTGATTGTTTTATGTTGTTTACTTTTGCATTCAATGTCTTGTTTTGTATTGCGTACTTGGAACAGTGTGGTACAATGAAATATGTTATTATCATATAGAAAATATACTACGACTACTAGATATACTGGGCAGCAGTCGCTCAGGAGGTAGGAGCGGTTGTCTGGAAACCGGAAGGTTGCTGGTTCGATTCCCGGGCTCCTCCTAGCTAAGTGTTGAGGTGTCCCTGAGCAAGACACCACCTAACCCTACCTGCTCCTGATGTGTTGGTTGTTATCTTACATGGTTGACACCGCCGTTGATGGATGAATGTGAGGCAACACTATAAATCAGTTAGGATCAAAGCAATCCATTAACCATTAAACCATATATTATTATATTACAGTTGGCGAGTGAGGTTAAAGTATCATGTAAAGCTTAATGATTACTTCATCATTATAATAGTGAGACTTACAGCAGATTTATGGTGGAATTCGAATTTCCTCTGCAAAGAATGTGTCCTGTATCGTGTTTTCAACTCCAACTCCAATGTTTTTTTTTTATCATTTTTTCTTTTTTCAGGAAAGCATGACTGAAGAATCACCGTTTGCACACAAATAGTAGAATGAAAAATGCATCATTTAATGGGACCAAAGAACCAGACTACAGACAGACAGTAGCCTGCGACTGTCCTCCCTGGCCGACTCTAAAGGCGCTGTGAAGCATTCTGGGTATTGTTGTCCCAGCAGGGAGACAAGAGGGGGAGGGGGCAGACGGAGACAACTTCCTCCAATATTGTGAATTTGGACTGCAGTACCCATTCTAAACACTTGGGGTCATTGTTACATATAGCACCTTTAATATATAATTCAAGTTGACACAACGTTCATGCTCTATACAGTTCATGTTCATATAAAAATTCATATTCATTTAAAGTTTGTGTTAATAGGCCTTCTTTCTATTTAATGTTCAATGTTATGCACCAATTTCAGAAAAGCACATTCCTTGTTTGTAAAAACTAAGGCAATAAAGCTGATTGTGATGTTGACATGCTCCACAACTCAGTTTGTTTGCTGAAGTTAATTGTAGTAGTTTCCAAAAAACATTCATATTTTAAAATATAGAGCCTAGTGTGGTGGTCTATATTGTTGCGTGAACAATTCATCCAGCACCAAAATGTTCATTAAAAAGCAACTTTAACTCTACACTAACTAAGCACGTCCGTCCAGCGTCCAGTAAAATCTGAACAGTCCCTCGAGTTCGCTCCTGGAGAGAGACTGTAGAGACCAGCTTGAGGTCTTGGGTCCCTGGGTCTCCGTATGCCGGGCCTGACAGGCCGACCAGAGGCCTAGATACAGGGCCACCGCCAGGGATTTTGGGCCCCGTGAAAAAAACCCTGTTATTTTACAAGAAACTCATTTAACATAATTTAGAGCACCATCATATATATATATATGGACCCATATAATACTGTGATACTATGATACTGTTACTTTGTGGTTACATGAGGTTTGCTTGGAGCAACATGCTTAAAGGTCCTGTATGTAAGAATCATTCATTTGTTCAGGGACTACATGTTCAGGATTTTACAGCACAAATCACTTTAAATCACCAGTTTGTGAGCAGGTTGGTGGTTGAAGGTTAAAACATGAGAGTTCCCCGACTCTCTCTGTTGTGTAGAACAGCTTCTGGGCTGATTTCTCTATCTTTGAGTTGGGTTGGATTTCTCGGGAAAAAGGAACGAAGTGACGTGTAAGTGTGGATAATAAAAGATATATACAGTATATTTAATACCTTTTGTTAAATGTGGACAAGTTTGAATTATGATTTAGAACTAACATTAGTTTCTTGTTTTGTTTCATGTTTGTATTCAGTATTTATTTTGTAAGAGGGCTGACAGGGGCCCTCCAGTAGTTTTACTCTTTTTCACCACACATTTCAGTCTATCAACCAATTTATTTTGCGAATGTTACTGTAGTTGTCTCACTAATTACTAATTACTAAGAAATCCAAATAAAAACTAACTTTTTAATTCCCCCCCCCCCCCCCTCCACTTTGGGCCCCTGGGTAGTCAGTCCCACTGTTCCCCCCAGTCGACCTCTGACCCCTAGGGTGGTTGGACTCCAGACTGGGCTGTAAAGAGACCGGTTTCTGCAGACGACGCACTTTCTCTGCGTTGTTTACGTCCAAACACGTGTCCTGGCGTGTGATGTGACCCTGCCGACGTCACTCCCTGCTTACTACCCTTGTGTGTGTGTGTGTGTGTGTGTGTGTGTGTGTCCGCTTGTGCGTGCGTGCTTGTGTGTGTGCTTGAGTGGTGTTGTGGTGTGTGTGTGTGTCTGCTTGTGCGTGTGTGTGTGTTTGAGTGTGTGTGTGTGTGTGTGTGTGTGTGCTAGTGTGTGTGTGCTTGTATATGCTGGTGTGTGTGCTTGTGCGTATGTGAGGTTGTGTGTGTGCTTGTGCGTGCTTGTGTGTGTGTGTGTGCGTGCTTGTGCGTATGTGAGGTTGTGTGCGCTTGTGCGTGTGTGTGTGCTTGAGTGTGTGGGTGTGCTGGTGTGTGTGTGCTTGTATATGCGTGCGTGTGCTGGTGTGTGTGTGTGCGCTGGTGTGTGTGCGCAGGGTTTGAAGTTTAACATGAAGCCATAAAGTGCAACGCAATAAACGCAATGGCTCCGCGGCGGCGTGGCCAAGACGTCGTTACTGTCACAAGAACCACGACACCTCCTCCAGCCGCTCCGAGGAACCCTGGAGGACACACACCGAGGAGAGGTGAGTAACTACTCAGGTCTTCATTGTGTGTTCACTGTGGACAGGTTAGTGTTAAAAAAAATAAAAAGTGTTGCCTGGTGTTAAGGTCCATGAGATCCCCAGAATAACACATGAACTCATTGGTGAAGTGTGTGGTCGCTTCACTCATACATTGTAAAGTTGTGCTGGAGTGACTCTGGAGGCTGGTGTAGATACTGGAGATGGTGGCCCCGTGAGATGATGTGGCTCCTTGAGATGTTGCTCCCAGTTCAGGAGACCCAGTGAGAGACTGGAGTTCGCGTTGTTCACGGTGGAAAGACTTATGAAGACAAATGATGTCATTGTGTGTTCTATAATGAGTGTTACCACCTGATGAACACTAATGATGATAACGTACTCGTACTAAAAGTGCCACTGGGTGTAGTGTCGTCATGCGTCCGGCAGATGGCGCGCACGTCCAGCTCTCCAGCCAACAGTGATCCCTTATCGACTACCTAAACAGTTATAATCTGTTACAACAGATAGGCCTATAATCTGTTTGGTGTGCAAATATTGAAACAACCCACCACTATATGTTGTAATGAGTTTGTTTTGTCACCTTGTCGAAATACATTGCTTAAATAGGTTGCGCCACATTTTGGTTCTATTTGATCCACTTTTAATGTTCTCTGTATTTAAACCCAAGTATTTCACCATTGCTCACAGCAATAGTTATTACTTAATATCACCTGAAACAATCATTTCGCTTCTCCAGTGTTGTCTCGATGAATTCCGAGCAGAGATGGATGAATCATTGCGTGAAATACAAAATTCAGATTTTGCGCTTCGACAGATCTGCGTAAGGGTAGTTAGTTATTGCACGTAGTTTCATAATACCAACGGTTGTTGTGTTTGTCCTTACGATATGGTAATGATTGCTGCTCACACCGCCTGACAGGTCAGCACTCTGAGGCAGAGAAGTGCGTCACAAGGACACAAACAATCCTCACGAGATGAATTTATGATCTGATTGTGAAAGATTCTAAAACTATAAAGAGTTGAGACTCCCGCCAGAAACCACGATATCTTGTCTCTCTCTCGGTGGGAAGGCTCAACACGTCTCATAACACGTGGGCAGAGTGAATAGTTTATGGACAGCAGTAGCTCAGGAGTTAAGAGCGGTTGTCTTTCAACAGGAAGGTTGCTGGTTTGATCCCCGGGCTCCGCCTAGCTAAGTGTGGAGGTGTCCCTGAGCAAGACACCACCTAACCCTACCTGCTCCCAACGTGTTGGTTGTTACCTTGCATGGTTGACACCGCCGTCGGTGTATTAATGGGTGAATGTGAAGCAACTGTGAAAGGTTGTAGGTTCAATCCCCGACCTCCTCAGTCTACCTGTCGGCATCCTAGAGCGAGATGACCCCTGACCCCTGCTCTTTAATTACCTTTATTTGAATTCACTGTAAGATGCTTTGGATAAAAGCTAGTTAAATAGTCTTAATTACAGATGTTTCAATATAGGCCAGCGTGTGTTGTTGGACTGTAATGTGTCTGTGTGTTGTCGGGGAGTTCCGGAGGATGTTGAGCAACATGTAACGTCCAACTTCCTCTTTCTCCCTCCCAGCGGCTCCCCTCTGCTGACCAGCATAATCCCAGTAATGTCCCGCTTCGAGGTACACGCACGCACGCACGCACACACACACACACACACACACACACACACACACACACACACACACTTTCAGTCTGTCAGAGCTTTCTACACTCACACACTTTTTCACACTTTTTCACACTTACTGACACGAAACACAAAAATAGATGTCTTACACACCTAGACCCCTTCCCCCACTACAAGCCACAATCATTAAGCAGTACGCACGGCGCCACGCATCTTCACACGCACACACATGCTTGCTTCTCTCTCTCTCTCTCTCTCTCTCTCTCTCTCTCTCTCTCTCTCTCTCTCTCTCTCTCTCTCTCTCTCTCTCTCTTTGATATTCTATGGCGTTAAATATTAATAAGAGTGACTCATAGTACCTCACTGTGGCTTATTGATAAATCAGTAACATTTAACATTTAGAGTGTGTGTGTGTTAGATGGAGACGTACGTGATCAGTGTTCATATTGAATTTAATCATTAATATCCAAATATGAGTCACTTCAGATTTCTCACTGATGTGAGGCTAATCAGTAGAAGCTGAGATGAATTATCAATTATGTTTTAATACCCCATAGTGTGTGTGTGTATGTGTGTGTGTGTGTGTGTGTGTGTTGTGTGGTGTGTGTGTGTGTGTGTGTGTGATGGTGTGTGTGTGTGTGTGTGTGTTAATGTGGTCCCGAGGTTGTCCTTCAGCCAATAAGCTGCTTCCTGCTGTCCTGTAGTAAACACACACACACACACACACACACACCACACACACACACACACTGTGTGTGTGACAGATGGATCTCACTGGTTCTTGGATGGTTGTTTGTAAACCACAGAGGACTAGAATACTCTCACTTTCTCTGTCTCTCCCTCCTCTCTCTCTCTCTCTTCTCTCTCTCTCTCTCTCTCTCTCTCTCTCTCTCTCTCTGACACAGATGAAATGCTCTCACAAAACACCACAACATGTTCCTCTGTGTGTGAGGAGAAACCCTCACACACACACACACACACACCACAGCCATAAACACACACTCTGGTCATCCCTGTCTGTCTCCTCCTCCCCCCCCCCCCCCCCGCCTCCGCCTCCTCTTCCTCCCCCCCCCCCCCACCCCCTCCCGCCCCCCCCCCTCCGCCCCTCCTCTTCCTCCCCCCCTCCTCCTCTCGCAGCCAGCTACAGCATTTCTGATACTGCTGAGTGCCCTGCTCACTGGAGCAGTGTGCATGGCTGCAGCGTGCACGTTTGTTGGAGCGTGCCACGGTGCAGCGGCACGTTTAGTTGAGCGGTGCACGGTGGATTCGTGCACCGTTAGTTGCAGCTGTGCTACGCCGTTGGATCGTGCAGCGTTAGTTGATCTGTTGCACAGAGTCATTGGTTTCTGGTCGTGGCTCTGGACCCAACTGCAGTCTGAAGTGAAGAGGATCAGTTCCCCTTGTCCACCAACCAGCAAGTTCTGGTTCTACTGGTTCTATTAGTTAGTTCATTCACTGATGAACAATTAATCTGCTCATCCATTCTATTCTAATATTCTAGTTCTGTGTGTCTAAATGGTGAATGGATTGCATTTATATAGCGCTTTTATCCAAAGCGCTTTACAGTTGCCTCACATTCACCCATTCATACACCGACGGCGGTGCCAACCATGCAAGGTAACAACCAACACGTCAGGTGCTAGGTTACGTTAGGGTTAGGTGGTGTCTTGCTCAGGGACACCTCGACACTTAGCTAGGCGGAGCCCAGGGATCGAACCGGCAACCTTCCTGTTGCCAGACAACCGCTCTTATACCTCCTGAGCTACTGCCACTCATCACATACTAGGACTATGTCTACATCCTAGGACTTCTAGTTCGGTGTGTGTCTAAATACTAGCAGTTCTAGTTGTGGGACAGAGTGTTTCTTCAGCTTAATGGTTTGGATGAGTCACAACACTGGTCTCTGCTCTCGACACCCCAGTAGAGGTGCAGATCTCTCCCAGTAGCACACTGGGAGAGATCTGCAGACCTCCACTGACCTGTGGCAGAATGGAGGCAGGTGATTGGCTGGCTGTGACGCTGTGTGAAAGGAGGCAGGTCATTTGCCGCCAAAAAGTGGCCACAGATGTTTCAAGCCGGCCAGTAATCATCCCCCCTCCCACCCCCCCCCCCCCGGCAGTTTAATCTGAGCATCTATCACACACGCTACTAGCACACTGCTAGCGCGCTACCTGGTGTGTGTGTGAGAGTGTGTGTGTGTGTGTGTTGTGTGTGATGTCTTGTCTCTGTCGTTGAGATATGACCCCCCCTACCTCTCTCTCGCTCTCTCTCTCTCGCGCTCCTCCACTCGCCCCCCCATCCCCCTCCCTCTCTAGTATTATCTATCAGTCTGTAGTCTCTCTCTCCCTCTCTCCTCCATTCCCCGCACACCCCCCTCTCTCTAGTATAATCTATCAGTCTATATTCTCTCTCTCTCCCGCTCTCTCTATTCCTCTCTCTCTCCTCCACTCCCCCCTCCCCTCTCTCTCTAGTATAATCTATCAGTCTATAGTCTCTCTCTCTCCCTCTCTCTCTATTCCTCTCTCTCTCCTCCACTCCCCCCTCCCCTCTCTCTCTAGTATAATATATCAGTCTATAGTCTTTCTCTCTCTCTCTCTCTCTCCCTCTCCCTCTCCCTCTCTCCTCCAATCCCCCCCTCACCCCTCTCTCTCTCTAGTATAATCTATGTCTATAGTCTCTCTCTCACAGACTGAGCTGCTGCCGGCCATTTTGGTTGTGTTTAATATTATCACCAGACGTGTGGTTTCCTCAGAAACGACCAGAAATCAGAATGTGACGGATGGAGGGAAGTTGGGGTCAGGTGACCCAGATGGACCATTTTCACAGGTCCTCCAAAGTAGGGGAAAGTAACTTCCTGGAATTGAAATGGGTGTCTGTCACGTCACCAGCATGGTCACTGAGTTATGGCTACACTGGTGCACTACCATATCCAAATAGTTCATGTTATGAGATATCCCTGCTTTATTCCTGCTGTGAAAGGGGCCTGTAGCTAGCAGAGCTGTAAATGTATTTTAGAAAGGACTGGCCGCATACTATTGACTATGGGTTTACTGTTGTATATTAATGACATTGATAATGACATGGTTTTACTGTGATATTAATTGACATGATAATGACATAGTTTTACTGTGTATATTCATATGACATGATTATGACATGGTTTCCTGGTGATATTTAATGACATTTGGATATGACCATGGGTTTACTGTGATATAATGCACATGATAATGACATGTTTACTGTGATATTAATGACTATGATAATGACATGGTTTACTGCTGATAATTAATGACATGATAATGAACATGCTTTACTGTGATATATATGATCATGATAATGACATGGTTTACTGTGATATTAATGACATGATAATGACATGGTTTACTGTGATATTAATGACATGATAATGACATGGTTTACTGTGATATTAATGACATGATAATGACATGGTTTGCGGTCCGGTTCGCCGGCAGCGCCGGGAGTCTCTCCCGGGGGTCCAGTATGCCGTCCGCAGGCGGTTCTCGGGGACGCTCATCCTACCTCCGTTGTCGCGGCGACACTCCAGCGCTGACCATCCCTGGGCCCAGTACCGCCTGCGGAACCAGCACCACCAGTACCACAACCAGCTCCACCAGAACCTGCCACTGGCCAAGCTAGAGGCCCTCTACAACCAGGCTCTGGCAGAACCGGACGAGCCCAGGTCAGTGACAGCTCTGCTCCCTCTGGCGCTCTACATTTACATTTACATTTATGGCATTTGGCAGATGCTTTTATCCAAACCGACTTACAAAGAGTACATTGTTGAAGGAGACAGCAATATATCACTGTGGTACATGAAGTTAGTGCTAGGGGTGAGGAGAGGGAAGGAGGGGGGGGGGGGGGGGTGGGGGGGGTTATGCAGAGTCCAGGTGAACTCTGAACAACTGGGCCCTCCTGACATCAGCCGGGAGCTCAGTCCACCACCACGGTGCCAGAACAGAGATTCTCTCTCTGTCTCTTTCTATCTCTATCACTCTCTCTCTATCTCTATCACTCTCTCTCTATCTCTATCACTCTCTCTCTGTCTCTATCGCTCTCTCTATCTCTTTCTTTCTTTCTGAATAAATGAGTGAATCCAGGCTGTATGTTATGTTACTGCTCTCGTCTGGTCTGGAGACTTGGACGTCGTTGGTTTGGCTTCACAAGTTATATGAAGTACTACATTTGTACTTTACTTTAATTACTATATTTAGGCCGACTGCATGTAGTATTCATAGAAGCCTATCAACGTATAAAGCCTGATTTACCACGTTGTGGAATCCTGTGTGTGCGTGTGTGTGTGTGTGCCTGTGTGTGTCCGTGTGTGTGTCCGTGTGTGTGTCTCTGTTTGCCTGCGTGTCTGTCTGTGTGTGTGTGTGTGTGTGTGTGTGTGTCTCTCTGTGTGTGCGTGCATGTGTGTGTCTCTGTGTCTCTGTTCGCCTGTGTGTCTCTCTCTGTGTGTGTGTGTGTGTGTGTGTGTGTGTGTGTGTGTGTGTGTGTGTGTGTGTGTGTGTGTGTGTGTGTGTGTGTGTGTGTGTGTGTGTGTGTGTGTGTGTGTGTCTCTCTGTGTGTGCGTGCATGTGTGTGTCTCTGTGTCTCTGTTCGCCTGTGTGTCTCTCTCTGTGTGTGTGTGTGTGTGTGTGTGTGTGTGTGTGTGTGTGTGTGTGTGTGTGTGTTAGATAGAGAGTGCCACTATATTCTATACTCTAGAAATATGAATTGTTGGTTTAGAAGCTTTTTTCTTTAGTTCAGCGCCACTTAAGATAAGATAAGATAAGAGATAAGATATGAGATAAGATAAGATAGAACTTTATTGATCCCGAAGGAAATTCTTGTGCCAGGTTGCATAGCAATAGAATAAAACAATAAAGAAATAAACATTAGAATAATAACAAAAGTACAATATAATTTACAGTGGACACACGACTATTGTTTTGCATTGAATGGAAATGTCTGCAAGCGACGAGAGTCCACGGAGGCGCGTGCACGTCTCGCTCCTTCCCTTTTTTTTTTTGTTGTACTCGTCGCGCGCGTCGCCGTTGTAAATAAAGAGGAGGTGGCTGGCGCGCGGGGCTCCACACACACACACACACACACACACGGGGAGCGCGCGGTTAACGGCAGCCACGCGACGGAGACCGGACGGAGAGTTAACGGAACATACGTCACGTGGTTTTTCCTCCTTTCTTTTTTCTTTTCTTTTCTTTTCTTTTTGTATTTTTCCTGTCCGGGAAGAACAACTTTTCACGCGTGAAGGAGGCTCGTTGTCGTTGTTGTTGTTGTTGGTTGGTTCTTTACCGGAGCGCGACCTGAGAGTCAGGTCAACCGATCATTGAGCAGCTGTCCACGGTTCTCCGTATCCTCCGGTCCCCCCCTGTCCCAGGTCTCCGGTCCCCCCCTGTCCCCGGTCTCCGGTCCCCCCCTGTCCCCGGTCTCCGGTCTCCAGTCACCTGCCCCCGGTCTCCGTCTCCGGTCCCCCCCTGTCCTCGGTCTCCGTTCTCCGGTCTCCGTCTCCGGTCCCCCCCTGTCCTCGGTCTCAAGTCCCCGGTCTCCGTCTCCGGTCCCTCCCCTGTCCCCGGTCTCAAGTCCCCGGTCTCCGTCTCCGGTCCCCCCCTGTCCCCTGTCTCCGGTCTCCGGTCCCCGGCCCCCGGCCCCCGGTCCCCTCAAGCACCAACCTCTCAACCCCATCCCTCTCTCTCCGTTGAGACACCGCGGAGGGAGAGAGAGAGAGAGGTAGAGAGACCTAGGGAGGCGGGGAGGGAGAGAGAGAGGTAGAGAGACCTAGGGAGGCGGGGAGGGAGAGAGGGTTTCGGGCGGGTGGGCAGCAGCAGCAGCAGCAGCAGCAGCATCATGGACCTGTCGCCCCTCACCCGGGAGAGCGCGGGACTCGCCAAGCCGCCCGAGCACCTGTGGCGTCAGCCGCGCACGCACATCCGCATCCAGCAGCGCTTCCACTCGGACACGGAGCGGTACCTGCGCGCCGACCGGGCCGCACCGGAGACGCCGCGGCCGGCCCTCAGGAAGCCGCGCATGTCCTGGCCCTCGTCGCTCAAACGGTAACGGGAGGCGGGGAAGTTGTCTTTTAAAAGCACACGTGACTTCTTTCTTTCTTTCTTTCTTTCTTTCTTTCTTTCTTTCTTTCTTTCTTTCTTTCTTCATGAATAAATTAGTGAAACCAGGGTGTATATCATAATTATACGTTACTAATGTGTTAGTAAATAGAACAACAACAACAACAACAACAACAACAGAAGGGATGTTCATACAGGAGCACACGTGTGTGACTATAATCTAGAAATGTGAATTGGATGTTGTAAGGATTCACTATTTAATGATTTAGAAGCGTTCTTGAATAAGGCTCAGATAGGGGGTTAGTGGTTAGTGGATACAGGTCAGGGGTTAGTGGATACAGGCTATAGGGGTTAGTGGATACAGGCTATAGGGGTTAGTGGATACAGACTATAGGGGTTAGTGGATACAGGCTATAGGGGTTAGTGGATACAGACTATAGGGGTTAGTGGATACAGGCTATAGGGGTTAGTGGATACAGGCTATAGGGGTTAGTGGATACAGGCTATAGGGGTTAGTGGATACAGGTCAGGGGTTAGTGGATACAGGCTATAGGGGTTAGTGGATACAGACTATAGGGGTTAGTGGATACAGGCTATAGGGGTTAGTGGATACAGGCTATAGGGGTTAGTGGATACAGGCTATAGGGGTTAGTGGATACAGGTCAGGGGTTAGTGGATACAGGCTATAGGGGTTAGTGGATACAGACTATAGGGGTTAGTGGATACAGGCTATAGGGGTTAGTGGATACAGACTATAGGGGTTAGTGGATACAGGCTATAGGGGTTAGTGGATACAGGCTATAGGGGTTAGTGGATACAGGCTATAGGGGTTAGTGGATACAGGCTATAGGGGTTAGTGGATACAGGCTATAGGGGTTAGTGGATACAGACTATAGGGGTTAGTGGATACAGGCTATAGGGGTTAGTGGATACAGACTATAGAGGTTTGTGGATACAGACTATAGGGGTTTATGGATACAGGTCAGGGGTTAGTGGATACAGACTATAGGGGTTAGTGGATACAGGCTATAGGGGTTAGTGGATACAGACTATAGGGGTTAGTGGATACAGGCTATAGGGGTTAGTGGATACAGGCTATAGGGGTTAGTGGATACAGACTATAGGGGTTAGTGGATACAGGCTATAGGGGTTAGTGGATACAGGCTATAGGGGTTAGTGGATACAGGCTATAGGGGTTAGTGGATACAGGCTATAGGGGTTAGTGGATACAGGCTATAGGGGTTAGTGGATACAGGCTATAGGGGTTAGTGGATACAGGCTATAGGGGTTAGTGGATACAGGCTATAGGGGTTAGTGGATACAGGCTATAGGGGTTAGTGGATACAGGCTATAGGGGTTAGTGGATACAGGCTATAGGGGTTAGTGGATACAGACTATAGGGGTTAGTGGATACAGACTATAGGGGTTAGTGGATACAGGCTATAGGGGTTAGTGTATATGGGCGAGGGGTTAGTGGATACAGATGAGTGATAATATAATATAATATAATAGCTGGGGTGCACCAGGCTACCACACACAAGGCCACAGTGTGTGTATCACATCAAATCCAAATTATTCACAGAGCACATTTAAATACAAGCGGTGCTGACTAAAGGGCTGTAGGGCCTGCTACAGATTCAAGGAGTAGTCGCAAACAAACAAACCAGCAAGTAATGATGTAATGAGCATTTAAAGGTCCGCTGCAGGCCTCACAGCTGGATTCTGATGGACAGGTACCGCTATCCTTACCTGAGCTCCTCCTCTATTCACTTTCCATCCACTGGACCAGAGCGTTCAACCAGAGTTCATAACCTGAATACGGTGGCATGACATCGTATGAATGTTAAATAACAGCTCAGGATTTATGGGTTTAATTTTCTTCGTTGTTGTTGTTGTTGTTGTTGTTATTCGCCACTTATGGGCTGGGGGCTGTGAGTCTGATCGTGCTCACAGGGTTAGCACTCTGTTCCCTGCTGGGCTCTGTGGTTCTGATTGCGTGTCACGGAGCCCTGTGTGGTTCTGATTGCAGAGTTCTGAGTGTATCTGTCTGTCTGATTGTCTCTCTGTTGATTCTCGAAGAAGAAATCGCGGTCAGACTGGTCCTGGGCCGCATGTGGATATCTACATGCAGCCGGAACAGGCCACTCAGTCTGACGTAGTCTACATAAATCGAGGTTAGCCGCAGCGAAGGGGAGTGGGCGGCAGTAGCTCAGGAGGTAAGAGCGGTGGTCTGGCAACAGGAAGTTTGCTGGTTTGATTCCCGGGCTCCCGCTACCTAAGTGTTGAGGTGTCCCTGAGCAAGACGCCACCTAACCCTAACTGCTCCTGACGTGTTGGTTGACACGGCTGTCGGTGTATGAATGGGTGAATGTGAGGCAACTGTGAAGCGCTTTGGATAAAATCCTTTGGATAAAATAAAAGGTATATAAATGCATTCCAATCCATTTACCATTTATACTACACAAAACAAAACAGTAAAATAGGACCTGGGGTGTAAAAGTGCTGTATTTGTACTTGTAACAAATGCACCTTGTCAACAGAGGACAGCGTTGTGTGTTTAGTTCAGCAGACTGTTGGAACATTCAACATACTGGCTGGACCCACAGAGGACACACGCCCTCTAGTGTGTAGCAAGACCCAGGAGCACGACTCACCACCACCTACTGGCCAACAGCACCACCCACTGCCCAACAGCGCAACCAACACCAGCCAGCACCACCCAACAGCACCCACCACCCAGCATGCTGCCTTGTTTGGTGTATTTTGATGGTCTTCACTCTAGCATGTCTACACTTATCCCCTCTGCTTCGTGTGTGTGTGTGTGTGTGTGTGTGCGTGTGTGCGTGTGCGTGCGTGTGCGTGTACGCGCGTGTGTCTAACATGTGCTATTCCAGAGCATGACCTAATTATTTTTTTCAGTTAACAGCTGTGATAGATGATATCTTTGTATTGTATTATATACCGGACAGCCAATCAAATGCCTCCGAGCAAAATGACCTCCCGCCCGCCGTAGTCAAGGGAACCACTGGCTAACAACGGGGCGGGTTGCTAGGGGCTGACAGGACCCGTACCTTGGGGCTTCCCAGGAGGTGGTGACCACCTTGTTCACTTATCAGACAGGAAGTGAGGTCATTGATTGACAGTACAGTTACTCATAAATATTAATTGTTTATTCATATATATATATATATACCAGGTCCTGGTACGTTAGGTTGGCAATCTCTTTAATTCCCGCTTCAGTTAATGTTCACATAATTATCGCAGTGAAATCAAATTACTCGGAGCGCGCGGGGGGAGGAGGGGGGTGGCTGTGAGGTGTGGGCTGTGTGCTTGGCATGTAAGCATCGGTAGATGTCAGGTGAGTACAGGACCTGGGTATGGGTCCTGTACAGCCATGGTTGAGGTGAGGACCGATAACCCCGCTAACCCCGCTAACACCCCGCTCCACATGACCCCCCACCCCCCCAGGCTGAGTCCAGTCCCCAGATGAAACGCACACACATTAATATGTGCTTATTAAAATGTGCTTATTAAAATACACATTACATTTATTAATTTTTAGAAAAGGCTTTTCCCTAAGGCGACTTATTAAAGAACATTAAAAGTCTTCAAATACACACAGTATATTTCCATCTGGCTCCACACGTGTACTTATGAAAGTTGTGGCTTGGAGGGGTGCAGGCCCAGAGCCTGGAGCCCAGGACGTACTGGGCTCCAGTGGGATGTGTGTCTGTGGGCAATGTACTCTGAGCTGAGGCCAAAAGCACTTTCTAGTCCTGTTCTCCTCTCTGTCAAACATGGAGATTTGTGTATCTCCTGTATCTGTGTCTGGAAGTTATAGTTTTCATATTCTGGTCCGGTCTCTCTCCTGTGCACAGAAAGTAATCTATACAGAAAGTAATCTAAACAGAAAGTAATCTATACAGAAAGTAATCTAAAAAGAAAGTAGTCTATACAGAAAGTAATCTAAAAAGAAAGTAAGCTACACCGAAAGTAATCTAAATAAAGTAATCTATATGGAAAATAATTTATCCTGAAAACATTCTAAACAGAAAGCAGCCGAATCTTTTAAACGGGTTCAGTCTAAGACCAGGTCTGTCCTCTCCCGTTCAAACTGGTTCAGTCTAAGACGAGGTCTGTCGTCTCCTGTTTAAACTGGTTCAGTCTAAGACCAGGTCCGTCCTTTCCTGTTTAAACAGGGTTCAGTCTAAGACCAGGTCTGTCCTCTCCCATTCAAACTGGTTCAGTCTAAGACCAGTTCTGTCTTTTCCTGTTTAAACTGGTTTGCTTTAGCATACCCAACCTGTATTTAATACTGTTTAAAATACCCAACCCGTAGAATACTGAGCCGTGTGCCTTGCATGTGTTAATGAGTCTTCTGTGGAGGTGTTAAGTCACACGTATGCATCTCTGTGTGATTCTAAAACCATATGATGAGGAGTTAGCATGCAAGTGACACACGGATACTCTCCGGTGGCTCCGGTAAAAATCTCAAGGACTCAGAATTCAAATATGAATGTTTATATTGATTATAGAGGACTGATTAATCAGGCGTATGATCCATCTGTCCAACCATGTAGTAAAACATACAAACAATGATGATCATATATAAACATAAAACCACCGCATATATAAAATACAATACCACAACAAAAATGAATAAATGGAATACAAATAATGCATCATGTTAGATAACATAAGGTTCTCTAATATGAGGCTGCAGCGCGGCGTGTTTGTATGCTTGTATGTGCGGCGCGTTGTGGTCGTGCAGAGCAGAGCAGGTCAGAGGGGCTGACCCTCACACCTCTGGCCTGCTGGGAGCTCAGGGTGGGTTACCGACACCATCGTCTGCACACACGGAACACAGGATTGTTTGTTCCTAGAGACAGAGAAACCCCTCGTATCACATGCATGGTGTGACACTACACCACCGCGCCCGGCCGCTCAGCTGAGATCAATACACGCGTGGCCACCAATCCAACCGCTCCAAGGACACCACCGGGTCGCTGCTCAGGAGATGCCAAGAGCAAAGGAACAAGACAACAAAGGGAAGAAAGATCTAGAAAGATGCACGGAGAGAAAAACGCAATGCACACAATGTGTAGGTCAGGGTTGCATCAGGGGATCACCGCCTCACCCTCTCACCCTTACCTCCTCATCCTCTCACCCTCTCACCTCCTCATCCTCTCACCTCCTCACTCCCCATCCTCTCACCCTCTCACCTCCTCTCACCTCCTCACTCCCCATCCTCTCACCCTCTCACCTCCTCATCCTCTCACCTCAACTCCTCATTCTCTCACCTCCTCACTTCCTCATCCTCGCACCCCCTCAACTCCTCATTCTCTCACCTCCTCACCTCCTTATCCTCTTTCCACCTTCTCTGTCTCTCCTCCTCATCCTCTTACCGCCTTCACTATCTCACCCCCTCACCCACCAGCTTCATCAGAGAGCAGAGCCCCTAGTCAGTAGAGCCATGGGTGAGTGCAGCGTCTGTAGAATGATGAAATCATTAATTCCTCTGCATTAATATTGGAACATGTCCGCGGGCCAGCAGTCCGTCAGCCCAGAGCTCCCCAGCACCATGCGTCTAACTAATAACTCTATTAGTTTGGCTCTACTCGTTGTACAATATGTCCATTGCTGACTCAATGATAGCAGAATTGTGTTGATACATAGTTGTTTTAAGATCCTATTACATTTAAATGTAAGCTTATTAACAATTGAGCAAATGATTAAATTCACGTTATTGCAAAGAGAACTAATAACTTAATAATAATAAAATAATAAAACAAATACTGACATAAATATAAATAATACTACATATACACAAAACTATAAAAACATGGATATTCACATACAACACACACAAAAACTACAAAAACATGGATATTCATGTACTACTACACATACGCCAACAAAAACCACTGAACATGGAGAGATGAATGATGTAATAATCTGCTAAATAAAAACTACAAAACACAGCGCCGTGGGATCTAATATGTAACATAAAAACCCCTCAACTAAGTGCAGTGAACAAAGCAAAGCAAAGCCCAGACACAAGGTGTGAAGCTCACTCCTTCCAGGTGTGAGAGAACAAGCTCACTCCTTCCAGGTGTGAGAGAACAAGCTCACTCCTTCCAGGTGTGATGTCCAGACGTGTTGGACTAGCGGGCCGGTGTTGACCTCTGGCCTGGCGGCGTAGTCCAGTACATTCGTCAGCATCTACCACCTGCTCTGTCTCTAACATCTTGCCAACTCTCCAATAAGCAGATTTACACCACGTCTACCCAGAAAAGCCACCGAGGTGGTGTGTGTGTGTGTGTGTGTGTGTGTGTGTGTGTGTGTGTGTGTGTGTGTGTGTGTGTGTGTGTGTGTGTGTGTGTGTGTGTGTGTGTGTGTGTGTGAACGCCACTTCCCTGCTGAGTGAATGGCAGTAGGGACCCACACTTCTGCTTTGGGTCCCCTTTCTAGACTGCAGATAATATAATATTATAGTATATTATATTATATATACTAGTCCCATAAGGGAAGAGTTGGTAAGGAGACAAGTAGTCTAGTCTCTTGAACAGTCAGTAAGGAGACAAGTATCCAAGTCTCTTCAGGGAACAGTCGGTAAGGGGACAAGTATCCAAGTCTCTTCAGGGAACAGTCAGTAAGGAGACAAGTATCCAAGTCTTTCAGGGAACAGTCGGTAAGGGGACAAGTAGCCTAGTCTCTTAAGGGAACACTCGGTAAGGAGACAAGCCTTTCTTCATGGTTCTGTCTTTACCAGTTAGTAGTTGAAAAAAGCACCAATCTGGTACTTCGGTCTGTCCCTTTCCTGTTTAAACTGGTTCAGTCTAAGACTAGGTCTGTCCTTTCCCGTTCAAATTGGTTCAGTCTAAGACCAAGTCTGTCCTCTCCCATTCAAACTGGTTCAGTCTAAGACGAGGTCTGTCGTCTCCTGTTTAAACTGGTTCAGTCTAAGACCAGGTCCGTCCTTTCCTGTTTAAACGGGTTCAGTCTAAGACCAGGTCTGTCCTCTCCCGTTCAAACTGGTTCAGTCTAAGACGAGGTCTGTCGTCTCCTGTTTAAACTGGTTCAGTCTAAGACCAGGTCCGTCCTTTCCTGTTTAAACAGGGTTCAGTCTAAGACCAGGTCTGTCCTCTCCCATTCAAACTGGTTCAGTCTAAGACCAGTTCTGTCTTTTCCTGTTTAAACTGGTTTGCTTTAGCATACCCAACCTGTATTTAATACTGTTTAAAATACCCAACCCGTAGAATACTGAGCCGTGTGCCTTGCATGTGTTAATGAGTCTTCTGTGGAGGTGTTAAGTCACACGTATGCATCTCTGTGTGATTCTAAAACCATATGATGAGGAGTTAGCATGCAAGTGACACACGATACTCTCCGGTGGCTCCGGTAAAATCTCAAGGACTCAGAATTCCAAATATGAATGTTTATATTGATTATAGAGGACTGATTAATCAGGCGTATGATCCATCTGTCCAAACCATGTAGTAAAAACATACAAACAATGATGATCATATATAAACATAAAACCACCGCATATATATTAATACAATACCACAACAAAAATGAATAAATGGAATACAAATAATGCATCATGTTAGATAACATAAGGTTCTCTAATATGAGGCTTGCAGCGCGGCGTGTTTGTATGCTTGTATGTGCGGCGCGTTGTGGTCGTGCAGAGCAGAGCAGGTCAGAGGGGCTGACCCTCACACCTCTGGCCTGCTGGGAGCTCAGGGTGGGTTACCGACACCATCGTCTGCACACACGGAACACAGGATTGTTTGTTCCTAGAGACAGAGAAACCCCTCGTATCACATGCATGGTGTGACACTACACCACCGCGCCCGGCCGCTCAGCTGAGATCAATACACGCGTGGCCACCAATCCAACCGCTCCAAGGACACCACCGGGTCGCTGCTCAGGAGATGCCAAGAGCAAAGGAACAAGACAACAAAGGGAAGAAAGATCTAGAAAGATGCACGGAGAGAAAACGCAATGCACACAATGTGTAGGTCAGGGTTGCATCAGGGGATCACCGCCTCACCCTTACCTCCTCATCCTCTCACCTCCTCACTCCTCATTCTCTCACCTCCTCACTTCCTCATCCTCTCACCTCAACTCCTCATTCTCTCACCTCCTCACTTCCTCATCCTCTCACCCCCTCAACTCCTCATTCTCTCACCTCCTCACTTCCTCATCCTCTCAACTCCTCATTCTCTCACCTCCTCACTTCCTCATCCTCTCACCTCCTCACCCCCTCAACTCCGCCTTCACTGTCTCACCTCCTCACCTCCTTATCCTCTTTCCACCTTCTCTGTCTCTCCTCCTCATCCTCTTACCGCCTTCACTATCTCACCCCCTCACCCACCAGCTTCATCAGAGAGCAGAGCCCCAAGTCAGTAGAGCCATGGGTGAGTGCAGCGTCTGTAGAATGATGAAATCATTAATTCCTCTGCATTAATATTGGAACATGTCCGCGGGCCAGCAGTCCGTCAGCCCAGAGCTCCCCAGCACCATGCGTCTAACTAATAACTCTATTAGTTTGGCTCTACTCGTTGTACAATATGTCCATTGCTGACTCAATGATAGCAGAATTGTGTTGATACATAGTTGTTTTAAGATCCTATTACATTTAAATGTAAGCTTATTAACAATTGAGCAAATGATTAAATTCACGTTATTGCAAAGAGAACTAATAACTTAATAATAATAAAATAATAAAACAAATACTGACATAAATATAAATAATACTACATATACTAAATATATACTAAACTATAAAAACATGGATATTCACATACTACACACACAAAAACTACAGAAACATGGATATTCACATATACAACACACACAAAAACTACAAAAACATGGATATTCATGTACTACTACACATACGCCAACAAAAACCACTGAACATGGAGAGATGAATGATGTAATAATCTGCTAAATAAAAACTACAAAACACAGCGCCGTGGGATCTAATATGTAACATAAAAACCCCTCAACTAAGTGCAGTGAACAAAGCAAAGCAAAGCCCAGACACAAGGTGTGAAGCTCACTCCTTCCAGGTGTGAGAGAACAAGCTCACTCCTTCCAGGTGTGAGAGAACAAGCTCACTCCTTCCAGGTGTGATGTCACCTGTGGAGGAGCACAGCCAACCATGTTTAGTGTCTCTCCCCATGACCACAACACTGTGTAGCGTGCAGACAAACAGCCGGGGTGTGAAGGGCTGTCACCCTCCGAAAACTCTCATTTACCTTCAACTCATTAACATTTTGATTGAACCACCGCCCCCCCCCCACCAGAAACACAAGCGGCATGTCTTTGCTGTTGTTGTTGTTGTTGTTGTTGTCGATAACGCAGCAAACAAATGGAATTCATTCACATTTTCCCTAAACTGCTGGGGGAGCGTTCACAGCCCCATCCCTCTACCGACTGAAGCGTTATTTCTACAGATAATCGTCTTGTTTACCCACCAGGATGGCAAAGATGTCCTTTTAGGAGAATACTCCTCTCAGTATAGATTACTTTCAGTACAGACCTGGTCTTAGACTGAACCAGTTGAATGGGAGAGGACAGACCTTGGTCTTAGACTGAACCCTGTTTAAACAGGAAAGGACGGACCTGGTCTTAGACTGAACCAGTTTAAACAGGAGACGACAGACCTCGTCTTAGGACTGAACCAGTTTGAACGGGAGAGGACAGACTTGGTCTTAGACTGAACCAATTTGAACGGGGAAAGGACAGAACCTAGTCTTAGGACTGAACCAGTTTAAACAGGAAAGGGACAGACCGAAGTACCAGATTGGTGCTTTTTTCAACTACTAACTGGTAAAGACAGAACCATGAAGAAAGGCTTGTCTCCTTACCGAGTGTTCCCTTAAGAGACTAGGCTACTTGTCTCCTTACCGACTGTTCCCTGAAAGACTTGGATACTTGTCCCCTTACCGACTGTTCCCTGAAGAGACTGGATACTTGTCCCTTACCGAACTGTTCCCTGAAGAGACTTGGATACTTGTCCCCTTACCGACTGTTCCCTGAAGAGACTTGGATACTTGTCTCCTTACTGGACTGTTCAAGAGACTAGACTACTTGTCTCCTTACCAACTCTTCCCTTATGGGACTAGTATATATAATATAATATACTATAATATTATATTATCTGCAGTCTAGAAAGGGGACCCAAAGCAGAAGTGTGGGTCCCTACTGCCATTCACTCAGCAGGGAAGTGGCGTTCACACACACACACACACACACACACACACACACACACACACACACACACACACACACACACACACACACACACACACACACACACACACACACACCACCTCGGTGGCTTTTCTGGGTAGACGTGGTGTAAATCTGCTTATTGGAGAGTTGGCAAGATGTTAGAGACAGAGCAGGTGGTAGATGCTGACGAATGTACTGGACTACGCCGCCAGGCCAGAGGTCAACACCGGCCCGCTAGTCCAACACGTCTGGACGTCTAACACTTACCAGCTGCAGATCGTAGGGTCCTGGGAGCTCTGTGAAGCCCTTCCAGACTGTAATTGTGAAAAAGGGCCAGAGTAATAAAGTTGTCGTTCCCCCCCTTGGTGTTGAGACGCAGGCGTGGGGGGATGATATTAAACTGTTATTGCGTGAGCTAATGCTCTAATATCATTTATACCAGAGGTTCCCAACCAGGGCTCGGCATGCCCCAGGGGGCACTGGTAACGACTGGATCTGGTTTCTTATACCTCCAAAAAGAAAATGATTGATCAATGAAGTTAAGACCAGTAATAGAAAGATATGCCTCAGCCTCTTTGATTGAAAACCCATGCCACTATAAGATTACTAATGATGCAAAATGATAATAATGTAATATTAGCTGAAAGGGCATGGCATGAGAAAGAATAATCCACGCACCTACACTACGCGTAAGGGCTCCTATTAGAGAGCCTACCAGTTGCTACAGTCCACTGGGTAGGCTGGTAGGCTGATCTATCCAGCATACATCTGGGTAGACACTCCCACTTGCGATGTCATAAGGGGAAGATTCTGAAACGGCTTACAATGGCTAATCACACTCACACCTGGTGGTATAATAGGAGCCAGGTGAAGAAGCATCAGATACAAAGTGAAGGGTGGTGAAGGAGAGAGGGTGGAGGGCAGTTGCCTTCTTCAAGATTGTATTCTCCAAATAAAATTGATATTGAAAGAAATGTTAAAATCAGCGATTGGTGTGTTTTCCTTCCCGGTCGATGTAAAATTAGAAATGAATAGAAATGTAAAAATATATAAGATTCTGATATTTAACTAAAAGCTGCAGCAAACTGAAATGTTTTGAGCCCTGATGTGAAGGAATACGGTGTTGATGGAAGTTTTCTCCAGAGCTGTGGTGCACAAAAACAAGAAGCTGCTTCGCCGTGCTGGGTTGGAACCCCTGGGAACTGTGAGAAGGCCAGGGGGTCCCTGGTGACCTGAGAGCTCTAGCTGGCTCATAACACACATGAGCAGATCAGAGAGTGTATTTCGGTCGTAACCCATTTAGTGCTTTATACACTGGCAACTCAATTCTCTGGCAACCAGGAGGCCCATGCAGTGATCTCAGCACTGTCTGGAGTAACGTGGTCTGCTTTCTTTTAGTCTTAGTTCAAACTCTAGCTGCAGCGTTCTGGATGGAGTTGGAGCTGTCTCATGGCTTTTTTAGAATGACCTGTGGACAGTTTTGGCATTACTGTAGCCAGAGGTAGGCAGCAGGGGTGATGCTATCTTGAGGTAGCGCTTTAGAGCCACGCTGAAGTCTGTCGTCCGCCAGTGAGCCTGAGCAGCAGGCTCCCTGCTGTCGCCAGGTTCCTCATCCAGCCGGTGTGGAGGTGGAGACGGAAAGCTGTCGGCAGGTCTCTGCCCGTGCCCGTTCCACTTCTGGTCACATGACCGCGCCGAGGGGACCGCCCGTCCCCCACAATCCCTTCTGCTTATCACCGGGAGCTGCTGTTGCCATGGAGACGGCGGTATGCAGGCTGACTGACAGCCGGTGTGTGTCGTGAAGGCCGTCCTCCGGGAGGGTCTACCGTAGGACGGGTGTGGGTGTGCGTGTGTGTATGTGTTTGAATGTATGTGTGTGTTTGTGAGTATTTGTGAGTGTGTGTGTATTATGTGTGTTTGTGTGTGTACTCGAGTCTTTGAGTGTTTGTGTTTGACAATACTCCTATCTGTGGTCCTATGGGTCGTTCCCTCATGTGTGCATAATCTTCCGTGATCTCCTGTGTATCGTGGTTCTTTAAAAGTCACCCTCGTCATGACCGTGTGTGTGTGTGTGTGTGTGTGTGATCAGAGTGGGAGCTGTGTGTGTGAGTCATTAAGATAATAGTTCCATGTATTCCAACATGAGTCACTCACCAACACCATGGACTCATAACGAATACACTTGACCCCGCCCACACAGCATGGGCCTGACCTTGCCCATGCCCATGCAGGTCAAATGACCCCGCCCACATTGCCACCTGACTCCGCCTACACCATCACCTGACCACACCCATCACCGTTTCTGTGATTTGTTTTTGCTTTGCGATGGAAAGTGTTGACTTCCCAACTTGTACAAAATAACTACTAACTCTCTCTCTCTCTCACACTCACTCACTCTATGTCTCTCTCCCACACTCTCACTCACTTCTGTCTACTACTGGTCTTCAAGACTGTGAGAAACTTGCCAGCAGGTACTACATCTCTGTCAGGATAATGTACCCACAGCTCCCAGGTAGCAGCTGCTAACGCCTGAAGCTAACATGCTGGCCGTTAGCTCGTAGCTCGTAGACGCCTCGTCCACCACAGAATGGGGCAGTGCGACAGATAGATAGGACCCAGGACCTGAATCTAGGTGCTCTAGCGCTAGTCTCTCTCAGTGGTCTGTCAGGAATCAGGGAGACCACGCCCACCCGGTATCGCTGCTTGCTCTTGAAACTGATGAATGACCTCGTGAAAGGCAGGTTTACCTCATGAAAGGCCGGTTTACCCGTGACCTCTTGTGTGGGTTCCTACCAGCAAAGCAGCAGGTCTTTGTCCACGTCACAAAACATGCTTTTTGGGGGGGGGGTAACAGGGCTTATCACGGGGTTAATGTCTGGCTGACGTCTGCTCCCCAGACCTACAGAAGATCCCTTTATTCCCAGAATGAAAGAGCGACTCTTGTCTCGCGCCTCAAGTGTAGCAGACCTGCGTGCACACTGAGAGAGGCCTCTCGTTTGTTTTTGGTTCCTTTTGGAACTCTGTGGACTATTCTTTGTGTGGAGAAGGTGGAGGAGGATCTACACGTCTCTGGCTACCACCGCACGCTGCTGCTATGTCAGGAACACTCTGAACTGTCAACCCCTAGACCCTCCCTAGGTTTGATGTTCACCGGTTCCTCCACCGGTTGCTCTCCTGGTTATGGCTGGAAACTCGTGGTCCTACTTCAGTTCAGTTAGTTGGAGCAGTTTGGCGCTTCATGGTTGAACTCGGTGACCCCATCAACACAAAGGCAATGATGATGACGCCACGACTCACAGCTGGACTGACGTGAGCACCAAATGTTCTGAACACACGGCCATGTTTGACTTTATTTTATCAGACCACTGCCGATGAGCTGTCACCCTCCTGTCCCTGGGATGGGGAGGGATTCCCTCCTCCTCAAGAACTCTGAGAGCCCAAAAGTACTCCTTTAAGGGTATCACGGTATCATCATCCGTCTGGATTAGTCTTTGAATAAGAGCTGTAGTCTCTCCTACGTGATGCAGAGTCATCCCCGCTCACAGGGAAAACCCTGGCGCTGGAACAGAGATCACATTTCACAACACTGGCCAACCGTGCACACACGCAGTCATGCACACACACACACACACACACACACACACACACACACACACACACACACACACACACACACACACACACACACACACACACACCCCTTCCCCCACCACAGCTGCGTCTAGAGGAGTGTATGGCTCACATCTCATTTGACGTCATACTCTCATAGGCTGGTTAATTAACCCTCACACACCCACCCCCCCTCCACACACACACACACACACACACACTTCCCTTGCCTGTCTTCACACTCACGATCTTAGTGTTGATTGTGTGGAATTCACTTAAACAACTGTATACATAATAAACACAACACATCTATCCAACTTTATATATATATAATACTTCATTACACAACACATCTGAAACTATATATGCAACTTTATATAACGGTACGTATATAAAACCTGAGAACACAGCTCCGTGTTGACGTGTGCAGTAGTTCTCTGCAGTGTGTTTGCGTCACCGCGGTTGTTTTAGTGTGGAGGGTCTGACCCCAGGGTCCCTGCCCCCCCTCCCCCACCGCGGCGCCCTCTCCCGGGCCTTAGCTCTGCACAGACGGCGGACTAACGAAGCATTACAGTTTCTATCAGTTGCTTACACACTAACGCTGGAACGATGCACACAATGGCGAGAGCTTGTAGCTCGTGTGTCAACAGCAAAGTCTATCTCTGCAAAACTCTGAGCACAATTCCGTTTTTGTTTTCACTCAAATAGCAATTTGAAGTCAAATGTTTGCGCAACTCTACACACAAAACCATAATCATAGTAAATCGTGATTCACATTAAAAAGCATGGCTTTTAAATGCCAAACTAAATTACGCCACACCTGCTCAAACGCAATTGGTAAAACTTCCCAATCATCTGTCGGTGCATAAAAGAGAACAAATAGTTTTACCTCACAAATGCACTATTTATTTGCTATAGAAATATTGCAGATTTTTTTTCTTCAAACTTCTCACAAAACAAAAAGTTTTGTGTTTTTAAATGTATTGCACCAGTGTGAAGTCAATGCTCAATAAGACCTATTCATATATGAGGCCTGCGTGAATCATCTCGATGGAAGAAGTCAGCTTTGACAGCAGAGGGAACATGCGCTTCGAATGCATTCATGTGTTTTGCGAGAGCTTTGTGTAGTTTTGGCCGAAGGGTAACCGTTCAAGCTGTAGTGGGAGGGACAAGGAGGCCAAGGCCCAGCCCCTGTCGCCTTTAAGACAGCGATGATCCAGGCTCCAGCACCACACACTGCAGAAGATCTCCACAACGGGCCCCTGGGGAGGCGCCCCACCCTCCCCCCTCACCGCAATCACGGCAGCGGTAACTCTTTCCCGACACGAGTCCCGAGCCACAGACTCGGGGACATGACGGACCACCACCGAAGGGCCGATCTGAATAATCACCTTGACCCACAACGACAGGCATTTTCCACGAGGTTACTGCATGGCTCAGGAATGCTAGGAATTGGTGTTTACAACAAGGAAAACAAACTTTCCTCACGTCGCTGAGTTGTGTATTTCTGTCCGCACCTCCCCTCGCAGGAGACTGGTGAACAGAACAAGCTGATCGGTCTTGTTGCGACCTGCCTTAAAGGAAGAGCACCTCCTGCCCTCCGCTGCTTTTCTCCTCCTCAAACTTCCTCTCAACTCCTGAGGATTTTCCAGAGTTCAGAACATCTGCAACAACAACAACAACGACAAGGCGGGAAATTGTCCACATAAACGGCAACAAAAACAGAGAACAGCTTGGAGCCACGTGGAGCCAACAGAACCTGGAGCGGGGCCCGGATCAGACCCGGTCAGCTGCAGATCGGCGAGGAGTTCTCCCGGTTCCAGGGTTCTGGGTAGTCATGGACGTCTAAGAGCTCCACATGCTGCAGCAGACCAGCGAGCCGGCCATCGAGGAGGAGCCACTGGAGAACATGAGTGTAAACAAGGACCCCGGGCGGGGAGGAAGCCGGGGGCCGCGCCGGTCTTCGGCTTCGGACGTAGTCACTCTCTCGCGGGGGTACGTCTGTCGTCATGACAACGGCTGCTGTGTTCACGTGCACGGGGAGCGGGTCGCGCTGGCTGTCTCAGCCACGCGTGTTTAGCTGCTCGTGTTTATTCAGCTCATGATTCATATATTCCATGATGGGTTTATCATCCTTCTGCCTGCCGTGGAGTTGTTCACTCCTATAGAGTGGGCGTTCCTGAAGCAGGCACTGTCATGCATAGGCAGGCAGCCAGAGTCTGTTGGAGACTGTGTTGGAGGTGAGGGAGACTGTGTTGGAGGTGAGAGAGACTGTGTTGGATGTGAGAGACTGTTGGAGGTGAGAGAGACTGGTGTTGGATGTGAGAGACTGTTGGATGTGAGACTATGTTGAAGGTGAGAGACTGTTGAAGGTGAGACTATGTTGAAGGTGAGAGACTGTTGGAGGTGAGAGAGACTGTGTTGGAGGTGAGAGAGAATGTGTTGGAGGTGAGAGACTGTTGGAGGTGAGACTGTGTTGGAGGTGAGAGAGACTGTGTTGGATGTGAGAGACTGTTGGAGGTGAGAGAGACTGTGTTGGATGTGAGAGACTGTGGTTGGAGGTGAGACTATGTTGAAGGTGAGAGACTGTTGGAGGTTGAGACCTATGTTGAAGGTGAGAGACTGTTTGGAGGTGAGAGAGACTGTGTTGGATGTGAGAGAGAATGTGTTGGAGGTGAGAGAGACTGTGTTGGAGGTGAGGGAGACTGTGTTGGAGGTGAGAGAGACTGTTGGAGGTGAGAGACTGTTGGATGTGAGACTATGTTGAAGGTGAGAGACTGTTGGAGGTGAGAGAGACTGTGTTGGAGGTGAGAGAGAATGTGTTGGAGGTGAGAGACTGTTGGAGGTGAGACTGTGTTGGAGGTGAGAGAGACTGTGTTGGAGGTGAGAGACTGTGTTGGATGTGAGACTATGTTGAAGGTGAGAGACTGTTGGAGGTGAGAGAGACTGTTGGAGGTGAGGGACTGTTGGATGTGAGACTATGTTGAAGGTGAGAGACTGTTGGAGTGAGAGAGACTGTGTTGGAGGGGAGGTGAGGGAGACTGTTTGGATGTGAGACTATGTTGAAGGTGAGAGACTGTTGAAGGTGAGAGACTGTGTTGGATGTGAGACTGTGTTGGAGGTGAGAGAGAATGTGTTGGATGTGAGACTGTGTTGGAGGTGAGAGACTGTGTTGGATGTGAGAGAGAATGTGTTGGAGGTGAGAGAGACTGTGTTGGAGGTGAGGGAGACTGTGTTGGAGGTGAGAGAGACTGTGTTGGAGGTGAGAGACTGTTGGATGTGAGACTATGTTGAAGGTGAGAGACTGTTGGAGGTGAGAGAGACTGTGTTGGAGGTGAGAGACTGTGTTGGATGTGAGACTATGTTGAAGGTGAGAGACTGTTGGAGGTGAGAGAGACTGTTGGAGGTGAGGGACTGTTGGATGTGAGACTATGTTGAAGGTGAGAGACTGTTGGAGGTGAGAGAGACTGTGTTGGAGGTGAGAGACTGTGTTGGATGTGAGACTATGTTGAAGGTGAGAGACTGTTGGAGGTGAGAGAGACTGTTGGAGGTGAGGGACTGTTGGATGTGAGACTATGTTGAAGGTGAGAGACTGTTGGAGGTGAGAGAGAATGTGTTGGATGTGAGACTGTGTTGGAGGTGAGAGACTGTGTTGGATGTGAGAGAGACTGTGTTGGAGGTGAGAGAGACTGTGTTGGATGTGAGACTGTGTTGGATGTGAGAGAGACTGTTGGATGTGAGAGACTGTGTTGGATGTGAGACTGTTGGATGTGAGAGAGACTGTGTTGGATGTGAGACTGTGTTGGATGTGAGAGAGACTGTGTTGGATGTGAGACTGTGTTGGAGGTGAGAGACTGTGTTGGATGTGAGAGAGACTGTGTTGGAGGTGAGAGATTCTGTTGGAGGTGAGGAAGACGGCACCTTGCATCCCACCCAGGAGGAAGTTGAGGAAGAGTGCGCGTGTGTGTGTGTGTGTCTGTGTGTGTCTGTGTGTGTGTCTGTGTGTTGTGTGTGTCTGTGGTGTGTCTGTGTGTGTGTCTGTGTGTGTGTGTGTGTGTGTGGTGTGTGTGTCTGTGTGTAACAGTGCAGGATGCAGTATGCTTTAGGCAGAGGCCGGTCATGGGCCGGTGCTGCAGTTCTTTTCCTCCTGTGAAAAACTCCCCCCCAAGAAATTGGAAGAAAAAGAAAAAAATGGATGTTGACTTGGGTGACTCAGTCTTTGAGCGTATTTCAACACGTGCAAGTACAGCACTGCACGCTTCTAAACACTCATACTCCACCACTGCCACTGCTAATCACCAACACCAACCACCGTTTAGTTTATAGTTTATGGTGAGTTAGTCTATAGTCAGTTAGTTTATGGTGAGTTAGTCTATAGTGAGTTAGGCAAGGCTCCAGACTAACATTGTACACTGCTGGCAGTCCTGCACAAACATTTTTCAAACATTAAAGGTGCAACAATGACATTTTATTAACATAGCGTACTAATCAACTAACATATCAGTGCTCTATAGAAATAGAAATAGCTTAACTGATAGGATAAGATAAATTCAATGACTTTAAATACCAAAGGTCCCCTGTCCTGTCCCTGTTACCAGGGACCCAGAAGCCTGGGGTGTGCACTGGGCTAGTCTACAGTGAGGAAGTCTATAGTGAGGAAGTTCTATTCTATTCTATAGTGAGCTAGTCTGCAGAGAGCTAGTCTACAGTGAGTTAGTCTACAGTGAGTTATAGGGAGCTAGTCCATAGAGAACTAGTCTACAGTGAGTTGGTCTACAGTGAGTTAGTCTACAGTGAGTTAGTCTACACAGAGTTCATCTGTAGCCTGTGGGAGGACTATCAGAAGGTCATGGCTAAACACAACAGGACCCAAAATAACCCAGCAGCCCAGAATAACAGCCCCCCCCCCCCCCCCTCAGCTGTAACACACAGTGTCCCATGGAGAACACACACACGCACACGCACGCACACACACACACACACACACACACACACACACACACACACACACACACACACACACACACACACACACACACACACACACACACACACACACACACACACACACTAGTATTGTAGTACTCATGTACTGGAGTGAAACTGGGGCTACAGTAGCTACTCCTCGTACTGTAGTACAGCTGCACTGTGGATGCTGTAGTATTGTAGTACTTGAACACTGATGATACTGAGGGTGCAGTAGGAGACCAGCTGTGGGGTTCTGAGGTGTGACCGCTCGGCTCTGCTCTCTGTCCTGACAACACAGCGGCGCTCAGACGCTGCCCCCTGATGGACAGGAACGGCAGGTTCACATGCTGCACAAATACTGATCACCAATACGGAATTATTTAACTGTATTGTATTTGTATATAAAATGTACAATTCCAACCCAATAGTACCCCTAACCACTGGTACACATCTCTGAACCAGTTAAAGTTGTCTGTTAACCTGTTAACCAGACCAGTTAACTGTTCTACTGTTTAACAGACCAATTAACTGTCTGCTAACAACTGGTCGGTTAACCACTTAATTGGCCTGCTAAGCAGTTAATTGATCTGTTAATCAGCACAACAGGTCTGTTAACCAGGACAACTAACCTGGTCTCTGAGCTGGGGAAACCATTGGTTTGTTTCATCACAACGCAGAAGACGGACTAGTCGTGTAGGACCTCTGCTGTCCACTAGGGGGAACCAGAACCCCTCCTCTCTGCCCAGCAAGGTCAATATTTACCTGATGGTGTCAACAACCCCAGACTGACCGCATGGACTCATCATATCTCTCTATCTCTCTCACTCACTCTCGCTCGCTCGCTCTCTAATCATTTCATCATAGTTTGTACATGAAATGCCATTGCATTGTGTGTGTGTGTGTGTGTGTGAATACATGTGTTACATTTACTGTGAATATGGTGTATTCACAGTACAGTACACACACACAAAATACCCTGTTCAGAATGTCCAGAGAGAGAGAGAGAGAGAGAGAGAGAGAGAGAGGCAGAGAGAGACCCAGTGAGAGAGAGAGGCAGAGAGAGAGAGAGAGACCCAGTGAGAGGCAGAGAGAGATAAATCCATAGAGAGAGAGAGAGGACTTTGGCAGGTCCCAGGTCAGTTTTAAACCCTGATCCCTGTTGGCCAGTGTTGTGGAGTGTCCTGTTAACCGCCATCACGTGCTAAGCAGGAGCTGAGTGGAAGTGACCCACGGGAGTCGGGAGGAGAAGCCTCTCACTCTGTTGCTCGAGACACGGGGAATGCTGCCTCTCTCTCTCTCTCTCTCTCTGTGTGTGTGTGTGTGTGTGTGTGTGTGTGTGTGTGTGTGTGTGTGTGTGTGTGTGTGTGTGTGTGTGTGTGTGTGTGTGTGTGTGTCTGGGAACCAGGTACCGATAGCGAGTCACTCACCCAGTAACTAGCAGCAGCGGCCCAAACTAGTCAGGATGGCGTGAGGGAGCATCAGTGAGGGAGCGCGCAAAGCAGCCGCCGGGAGACCGTTGGCCGTGGTCCGAGGAGGTGACAACAGCATCATTGATCAAGGAAGGAATATAGGCGATGAGTTTACCGACTAACTGTGGCTTCCTGGCCCCCGCCGCGCTCGACCGCTGCCTCCGAGTGTGCGGCGGCGGCGGCGGGAACCTGCGCGGGTCGCCGCGAGCCGTCAACGGACCCATCGACATCCTGGAGAAACGCCGCCGGTAACCCAACCTCCGTGCTATCCCTAACCCCGAACCTCATCCAACGCTCACACGCTCTAGATCTAACTAACTAACTGCGATACGATACGAGTTTGTTGTCAATTCACACTGAAATTAATTTTGCAAACCTTAGGCGACTGCGTTCAAGACATTCACACACAGGTTGCACATGCAGTGGGTGCGTACAACACACGTTCGAAACAGTCATGACAGCAGGACACGGGTTTTGGTTTAGCAACAGGATAGACTGATGTATACAACAGTTGTTCAGCCTGTTGCGTTGGCATGAAGGGACTCTAAAGTCGCCTATTGGACGGCCGGAGTTGGTGTTCTCCGTTTAAAACGTGCAAGGAGTCAGAAGAGATGCTGTTCGCAAGTCTGAGCAGACTCGTGTCATGAGTTGCTTGAAAGGACGGTGCCACAGGTTGGCCAATAATCTTTGTGCAAATGTGTATTTGATGAGTTTAGTTTAGTTTAACGTTTCACAGATAGGCTGCTGAGCCGGGCCGTACAGCATGGCACTCTGTGGACTGGCTCCAAATGATCTGAAAAGTCTGCAAAGAAAATAAATGCGCTGCTGCATCTTAAGGCTAGATGGTCTGGTGTTTGATGACATCATGAGGCTAGATGGTCTGGTGTTTGATGACATCATGAGGCTTGATGGTCTGGTGTTTGATGACATCATGAGGCTAGATGGTCTGGTGTTTGATGACATCATGAGGCTAGATGGTCTGGTGTTTGATGACATCATGAGGCTAGATGGTCTGGTGTTTGATGACATCATGAGGCTAGATGGTCTGGTGTTTGATGACATCATGAGGCTAGATGGTCTGGTGTTTGATGACATCATGAGGCTAGATGGTCTGGTGTTTGATGACATCATGAGGCTTGATGGTCTGGTGTTTGATGACATCATGAGGCTAGATGGTCTGGTGTTTGATGACATCATGAGGCTAGATGGTCTGGTGTTTGATGACATCATGAGGCTAGATGGTCTGGTGTTTGATGACATCATGAGGCTAGATGGTCTGGTGTTTGATGACATCATGAGGCTTGATGGTCTGGTGTTTGATGACATCATGAGGCTAGATGGTCTGGTGTTTGATGACATCATGAGGCTTGATGGTCTGGTGTTTGATGACATCATGAGGCTTGATGGTCTGGTGTTTGATGACATCATGAGGCTTGATGGTCTGGTGTTTGATGACATCATGAGGCTAGATGGTCTGGTGTTTGATGACATCATGAGGCTTGATGGTCTGGTGTTTGATGACATCATGAGGCTTGATGGTCTGGTGTTTGATGACATCATGAGGCTAGATGGTCTGGTGTTTGATGACATCATGAGGCTAGATGGTCTGGTGTTTGATGACATCATGAGGCTAGATGGTCTGGTGTTTGATGACATCATGAGGCTTGATGGTCTGGTGTTTGATGACATCATGAGGCTAGATGGTCTGGTGTTTGATGACATCATGAGGCTTGATGGTCTGGTGTTTGATGACATCATGAGGCTAGATGGTCTGGTGTTTGATGACATCATGAGGCTAGATGGTCTGGTGTTTGATGACATCATGAGGCTAGATGGTCTGGTGTTTGATGACATCATGAGGCTTGATGGTCTGCTATATGATGACATCATGAGGCTTGATGGTCTGGTGTTTGATGACATCATGAGGCTAGATGGTCTGGTGTTTGATGACATCATGAGGCTTGATGGTCTGGTGTTTGATGACATCATGAGGCTAGATGGTCTGGTGTTTGATGACATCATGAGGCTAGATGGTCTGGTGTTTGATGACATCATGAGGCTAGATGGTCTGGTGTTTGATGACATCATGAGGCTAGATGGTCTGGTGTTTGATGAGATGGTCTGGTGTTTGATGACATCATGAGGCTAGATGGTCTGGTGTTTGATGACATCATGAGGCTTGATGGTCTGGTGTTTGATGACATCATGAGGCTAGATGGTCTGGTGTTTGATGACATCATGAGGCTAGATGGTCTGGTGTTTGATGACATCATGAGGCTTGATGGTCTGCTATATGATGACATCATGAGGCTTGATGGTCTGGTGTTTGATGACATCATGAGGCTTGATGGTCTGGTGTTTGATGACATCATGAGGCTTGATGGTCTGGTGTTTGATGACATCATGAGGCTTGATGGTCTGGTGTTTGATGACATCATGAGGCTTGATGGTCTGGTGTTTGATGACATCATGAGGCTAGATGGTCTGGTGTTTGATGACATCATGAGGCTTGATGGTCTGGTGTTTGATGACATCATGAGGCTTGATGGTCTGGTGTTTGATGACATCATGAGGCTTGATGGTCTGGTGTTTGATGACATCATGAGGCTAGATGGTCTGGTGTTTGATGACATCATGAGGCTTGATGGTCTGGTGTTTGATGACATCATGAGGCTAGATGGTCTGGTGTTTGATGACATCATGAGGCTAGATGGTCTGGTGTTTGATGACATCATGAGGCTTGATGGTCTGGTGTTTGATGACATCATGAGGCTTGATGGTCTGGTGTTTGATGACATCATGAGGCTAGATGGTCTGGTGTTTGTTGACATCATGAGGCTTGATGGTCTGCTATATGATGACATCATGAGGCTTGATGGTCTGGTGTTTGATGACATCATGAGGCTTGATGGTCTGGTGTTTGATGACATCATGAGGCTAGATGGTCTGGTGTTTGATGACATCATGAGGCTAGATGGTCTGGTGTTTGATGACATCATGAGGCTAGATGGTCTGGTGTTTGATGACATCATGAGGCTAGATGGTCTGGTGTTTGATGACATCATGAGGCTTGATGGTCTGGTGTTTGATGACATCATGAGGCTTGATGGTCTGGTGTTTGATGACATCATGAGGCTAGATGGTCTGGTGTTTGATGACATCATGAGGCTAGATGGTCTGGTGTTTGATGACATCATGAGGCTAGATGGTCTGGTGTTTGTTGACATCATGAGGCTTGATGGTCTGCTATATGATGACATCATGAGGCTTGATGGTCTGGTGTTTGATGACATCATGAGGCTTGATGGTCTGGTGTTTGATGACATCATGAGGCTTGATGGTCTGGTGTTTGATGACATCATGAGGCTAGATGGTCTGGTGTTTGATGACATCATGAGGCTTGATGGTCTGGTGTTTGATGACATCATGAGGCTAGATGGTCTGGTGTTTGATGACATCATGAGGCTTGATGGTCTGGTGTTTGATGACATCATGAGGCTTGATGGTCTGGTGTTTGATGACATCATGAGGCTAGATGGTCTGGTGTTTGATGACATCATGAGGCTAGATGGTCTGGTGTTTGATGACATCATGAGGCTAGATGGTCTGGTGTTTGATGACATCATGAGGCTATGATGGTCTGGGTGTTGATCGACATCATGAGGCTAGAATGGTCTGGTGTTTGATGACATCATGAGGATAGATGGTCTGGTGTTTGATGACATCATGAGGCTAATGGTCTGGCGTGTTGATTGACAGTCATGAGGCAAGATGGTCTGGTGTTTGGATGACATCCATGAGGCTAGATGGTCTGGTGTTTGATGACATCCATGAGGCTAGATGGTCTGGTTGTTTGATGGACATCATGAGGCCTTGATGGTCTGGTGTTTGATGACATCATGAGGCTTGATGGTCTGGTGTTTGATGACACATGAGGCTTGATGGTCTGGTGTTTGATGACATCATGAGGCTAGATGTCTGGTGTTTGATGACATCATGAGGCTTGATGGTCTGGTGTTTGATGACATCATGAAGGCTTGGATGTCTGGTGTTTGATGACATCATGAGGCTAGATGGTCTGGTGTTTGATGACATCATGAGGCTTGATGGTCTGGTGTTTGATGACATCATGAGGCTAGATGGTCTGGTGTTTGATGACATCATGCGGCTAGATGGTCTGGTGTTTGATGACATCATGAGGCTAGATGGTCTGGTGTTTTTGACATCATGAGGCTTGATGGTCTGCTATATGATGACATCAATGAGGCTTGATGGTCTGGTGTTTGATGACATCATGAGGCTTGATGGTCTGGTGTTTGATGACATCATGAGGCTTGATGGTCTGGTGTTTGATGACATCATGAGGCTAGATGGTCTGGTGTTTGATGACATCATGAGGCTTGATGGTCTGGTGTTTGATGACATCATGAGGCTAGATGGTCTGGTGTTTGATGACATCATGAGGCTTGATGGTCTGCTGTATGATGACATCATAAGGCTTGATGGTCTGCTATATGATGACATCATGAGGCTTGATGGTCTGGTGTTTGATGACATCATGAGGCTTGATGGTCTGGTGTTTCTAGATGTTCCAAAGAAAGAAATGCCAAAACTAGAAACAGGGAATAACTTTTCACAGTTGAGATGTAGTTTTCAAATATTTGACGATTCACCAATTTGAACAGTAAGTATACTGTATCATAAATGCATGCCTCGCATTTGGAACTGACCAAATCGCTTGAAAATTCAGCTAGTTGTAATGGTGGATAGATGTCCTGCCTCGATAGACATACAGTACAATGCATTAGGGGGCATGGCATCGCTCCAATGAACAGCGGCGGCCAATGCGGCATCTATGTGCATATATCTATGGTGGCACACTAGCAACATGTTAGCCGCATGCTATCTACATGCTAGGTACAAGCAAGCTACACGCTACTTGCCACATACTAGCTACACTAGCATTGGGAGTGTGTGGTGGGGGCCTCAGTTCTGCTGGGAGTATGTCTCTGATTGGCTGTCTCTAATTGGCTGTTCCTGACTGACTGTCTCTGGGCTGCAGAAGGCTATTTTGAAGAAGTTTCCTGAATTAGTGACGTGTGCGTGTGGTTCTTAATCAATAGTGTTCGAAGGACACCCTGCTGGGCTCTGACCAGAGGTCTCCTTAATGTGGTCGCTCTTCCTAGTGGATTGTTTTTTGGCTCCTCTGCCTCCGGGCACCGGGGTCAATACCGTAGTCGATATGTAGATGTGGGGCTCCTCCAGGGCCCCAGGCAGACCCGTGTGCAGGGTCCCAACCCCGCAGATCTCCCATCAATCCCAGTTAGGCGGACGTGTCCGGGCCGCTCGGACCCAACGTGGCGGTGGTCACGTTCCTCCCTGCAGCACCAGCCCTGGAGCCGCCAGGAGGTCATTACTGCTCCCTCGCTCCATAGATTTAGATCTTAACTAAACACTCACAGCACCTAAATGGTAAATAGATTGCATTTATATCACGCTTTTTATCCAAAGCGCTTTACAGTATTGCCTGACATTCACCCATTCATACACCGACGGCGGCGTCAGGAGCAGTTAGGGGTTAGGCGTCTTGGTCAGGGACACCTCCACACCCGGGGATCGAACCAGCAACCTTCCTGCTGCCAGACAACCGCTCTTTCCTCATGAGCACCTCACTTTTTTAATCTAATATTCTTTTATGGAAACTCACCGCAACCAGACGTGTTACGGTTGTGGTGAGGTGAGGACCCAAACGCAGGACAGCCAGGCATGTGACGGTGATTAAACTCAGGAAATATAGTATTTAATCAAATAAAGCGGCACAGGTAACAGATAAACGAAAGACAACACAGAAGTGACACAGAAGACAATGATCCGACAAAGGACTGACTGGGGAACGAGACTTATATAGTGACATGAGGGGTCATTACAGATGAGACACAGCTGGGCGCAGACAGGACACATGGCAAACATAGAACTGGAACAACTAGACAGGGACTACAATAGACATACACAACTAGACTTGACAAAGGTAAAAAGTCAGAACCATGCCACAGGTTTAAAACAAGAGGTTTAAAACGAGGTTTGGTTTTTAATTTGACACAAACACAACACACTATTCTGGTCTCTGGTGGAGTTATCGAGTAAACCCACACGGTCCAGAAGTGTGGCGCTCTCTCCGGAAGAGTTCAGCTCACGGTGGTGTGCATGTGGCGGGCGTGAGCGTGCACGTGTGTGCTTGGTCACCGTGGACTGCAGGTTGTGTGTGTGTGTGTGTGTGTGTGTGTGTGTGTGTGTGTGTGTGTGTGTGAGAGAGGGGAGAGAGGAGGGGAGAGAGGAGTGAGGAGAGGAGAGGAGAGAGGAGAGGAGAGGAGAAGAGAGAGGAGAGAGGAGAGAGAAGAGAGGAGAGAGGAGAGGAGAAGAGAGGGGAGAGAGGAGAGGAGGGAGAGAGGAAAGGAGAGGAGAGAGGAGAGGAGAGGAGAAGAGAGGGGAGAGGAGAGGAGAAGAGAGGGGAGAGGAGGGGAGAGAGGAGAGAGGAGAGGAGAGAGGAGAGGAGAGGAGAGAGGAGAGGAGAGGAGAAGAGAGGGGAGAGAGGAGAGAGGAGAAAGGAGGTGTAGTTGTGTAGCTGTGTAGTTTTTGAAGGTGAGTGTGTCACTCACAGGTCGCTGGCGGTGGAGGAGTTCCGGGACATGGCCTTGGGGGAGAGGTCGAAGTCCGAGTCCGAGCGGTAGAGGAAGGACTCGCGCCGCTGGGAGTGGGGGTAGTTGGCCTGCAGGACCAGACCGGACCCGGGGCTGGTCTGGGGGTCCAGGGGGCTGCGGCCCCCCGAGAGACCATTCTCCACATCGACGCTACAGCCAGGAGACAGATCAATAACTATCAATGACTAGAACTAATATCAAAACATGAATGATTGAATAACTACAACTAATCAATAACATACAACATACTCATAACTATGAATGATTAAGAATGATCAATAACTATTCATAACATATGAATAACTATCAATAAATATATCAACAACTATTCATCATATATCAACTCACACACACACACACAACACACACACAACACAACAACACACACACAACACAACAACAAAACAACACACACAACACACACACACACACACACGCACTCTTCTGGACCTGGTACTTCTATCGAGATGATGTTAAAGTGCTGCTGTGGAGCCCCCTGGTGGACAGGGCGACACAGCACAGATGCACAGCTGTTCTTCAGCGCGGGTAAACCCTGAAAAACACTCAAAACGCAAGCAGAAGACGTCGTCTCTCCACGGAGGAGGTAGACGTGGCAGGAAACAGTTTGGGGTCAGGGGTCAGAGTGTTGCTACATTAGACATGGGTCCTTTTCCTTTCCTAACCTGAGGTTTTAGGTCACTTGATTTGCTCGTTCGACGTTCGCTCACCTTCCGTCACCGTCCTCACACTAATCACCGTCTGGAGTCTTAAAACACAGAGGACTCCACCACATAAGTAGACAATTTACAATACAATTTAAAAGTGTTCTTTTGTGAAAATACATGTCAAATAAATGTTCCAAGACCGTGCGGACCCACAAGGATCCCTTAGCCTTGCACGGGAGGAAGACAGTGCCTGTGTCCGGTACCTTCCACGCACTGAGAGAGGAGATCCTAGGGACCAATCTCCCCTGGCCCTCCTGGAGTCCAGCCTCCGGTCTAACGGGACTTCGGTGATCACAGATTTTATCGGACAGAACGGGAACGCGCTCCCATGGCGACCCCTGGAGGCGGTGCGGGCTGTCGGCGGGGGTTACGTGTCCGGTCCCGGGGCCTCCTCCACCTCCTCCTCCTTCTCCTCCTCCTCCTCTCCCCTACTGGGCTCCTGCCTGCACCCTGAGGGGCCCAGCGTCCACCGAGGCACGGTGGAGGAGGAGGGAGGAGGAGGAGACGAGTCCCCCTCATGCACCTCCTCCTCATCCCGGGAGCTCCCCAAGTCTGACTCTCCCTCGTCCTCCTTCACGACATCCTCTTCCTCCTCCTCTTCCAGAGTGAGTTCAAACTGGAACTTGTCCTTCGCCCCGGGGTCGGTGGCTCCTCCTCCTCCTCCTCCTCCTCCTCCTCCTGCTGTTGCTGCAGAGTCGTGGGGCGTGGCGGGGGTGGGGGCGAGGGCGGGGCTCTCAGCGGGACTCCTAGCGGGGCTCCTGGTGGGTCGCTCGCCGGGGCTGCGGGGGATCATGCTCTGGTACCACTCCCGGTTGTCCTCCAGCGTGTCCAGGATGTCCTGGGCGTCCGGGTGCACCAGGTCCGCCCACGTCTCCCACAGCGGGTGGACGATGTAGTCGATGAACCACATCACAACACACACACAACACACACACACACACACACACACACACAACACACACACAAAACACAACACAAACACACAAAACCACACACAACACACACACACAAACACACAGCCTGTCACCCGCTGGCCTCTGACATTACTGACCCTACTGACCTCCTGGCCTTCTGGAGACCACGCATGTAGTTAACGTTATCACAATCAGAATCAACTTTGTTCCCAAACAAGGGAATGTGCTTTTGTGAAATTGGTGCATAACATTAAACATTAAACAAAGTCTAATTCTAAAATATATAAGAAAATGTATTAAAATGCAATAAAAAGGTGAAATATAATTCATGTAATTAAACGTCATATACAGATAATTCAGGACATATGGTAAAGCTAATGAAGGTTCTACATCCTGTATGTGTAGACCATGTGATTGATATAGATGTAGATGACGTAGAGATGTAGATATAGAGGTGTTGATCATGGTTTACCAGACCTGGGTCTTCTCTACGGAAGCGTTGTGTTTGTCACACATGGGGCTGATCTCGATGCCCTCGTCGCGCTCCCGGTCCCCCTGGGTGAAGAACTCCCTCATGATGCGGTCCGTCCAGCGGCGGTACAGCTCCAGGGGCTTGGTCGGGTTGCTCAGGTCCGCGCAGTGCACCATGTTCTGCAGAACCTGGGGTAGTATCCAAACACGCCACGCCTTAAAGGTGCTTCAGTAAGAGTCATGACTCTGTTCAGGGACTGTTCAGGATTTAACATTTAGCACAAATCGCTTTAAATCACCAGTTTGTGAGCAGGTTGTGGTTGACGTTAAAACATTAGAGCTTCCCCGACTCTCTCTGTTGTGTAGAACAGCTTTTGGGCAGATTTCTCTTATCTTTGAGTCGGGTCGGATTTCGCAGGAAAAAGAAATGAAGTGACGAGTAAGTGTGGATAATTAAAAAAATATATATTTCATAGGTTTTTTTTTAAATGTGTACAAGGTTTAATTATGATTAGAACTAACATTAGTTTCTGATTCTTATTGTCTCAACCCACCGAGCTCAGAATGCACTTCTGATTCTTACATATTGTACCTTTAACACAAGAGTGTTCTGCAGAACCCCGGAGAAACCACCACAGACACCGCAATGTAACACAATAGATCATAATTCCTCAGTAACAGATATGAATACCTCACGCACAGTTTCCACTGGAGGGCGGCAGTACAACTCCAGACCGATTGCTAGATGCTACATGCTGGACGCTACACTGCTGGACGCTACATGCTGGACGCTACATGCTGGACGCTACATGCTGGACGCTACATGCTGGACGCTACATGGCTGGACGCTACATGCTGGACGCTACATGCTGGACGCTACATGCTAGACGCTACATGCTAGACGCTACATGCTAGACGCTACATGCTAGACGCTACATGCTAGACGCTACATGCTAGACGCGAGGCACAGTGCAGCGGGGGGGGGGCGGGGACTCACCTGGATGCGGTCCGAGTAGTTGTCCAGCAGCAGGACTCCCAGGCTGGTCACCTTCTTGGTCTCCACCCCCCATGGTCTTCATGTCCGCCAGGAAGTTCATGTGTTTGGACATGTCTGTGGCCAGCACCTGGTTACCGCGGCAACGACAAGCAGTGATTGCAAGCATGTGATTGCATCGTAGTGTCCTCTGCCCTCTGATATTTTATATTTACACTTGATATTATACGTAAATATGTCGTATGCCGGGCAAATTATGCTTCTAAAATCTAAATGTTAAATTATTGCATTTATAAATAGCGTTTTTATCCAAAGTGCTTTACAGTATTGCCTCACATTCACCCTTTCATACACCGACGGCGGTGCCAACCATGCAAGGTAACAACCAACACGTCAGGAGCAGGTAGGGTTAGGTGGTGTCTTGCTCAGGGACACCTCCACACTTAGCTAGGAGGGGGAGCAGGTAGGGTTAGGTGGTGTCTTGCTCAGGGACACCTCCACACTTAGCTAGGAGGAGCAGGTAGGGTTAGGTGGTGTCTTGCTCAGGGACACCTCCACACTTAGCTAGGAGGAGCAGGTAGGGTTAGGTGGTGTCTTGCTCAGGGACACCTCGACACTTAGCTAGGAGGAGCAGGTAGGGTTAGGTGGTGTCTTGCTCAGGGACACCTCCACACTTAACTAGGAGGAGCAGGTAGGGTTAGGTGGTGTCTTGCTCAGGGACACCTCCACACTTAGCTAGGAGGAGCAGGTAGGGTTAGGTGGTGTCTTGCTCAGGGACACCTCCACACTTAGCTAGGAGGAGCAGGTAGGGTTAGGTGGTGTCTTGCTCAGGGACACCTCCACACTTAGCTAGGAGGAGCAGGTAGGGTTAGGTGGTGTCTTGCTCAGGGACACCTCCACACTTAGCTAGGAGGAGCAGGCAGGGTTAGGTGGTGTCTTGCTCAGGGACACCTTGACACGTAGCCAGGAGGCGGAGCCCGGGGATCGAACGTGCCTGCGGTTCGTCAGCCTAGCGGAGCCCTTTCGCCGGCGCTCACCATGTCGATGACCATCTTGCGCAGGGAGTCCCGTTGCTTCTTGCTGAGGTTCTGGAAGATGTCGCAGTTCTCCTCCTGCAGCAGCTTGAAGCCCACGGCCAGGTGGTGGTTCTCCAGCACCGACAAGTCGTTGTACATCACGGCCAGCTCCGAGCCTGCGGGAGACCCCGACCAGGTGAGACCAGCTGTGTGTATGTGTGTGTGTGTTGGTGTACTGTGTGTGTGTGTGCGTATTCATGTTTTAACATGGCTGTGTGTTCCATGAGGCTAATGTTAGCATTGCTAATTCAGACCAGTGGTGACAGCTAGCTACCGGATGGCGTCTAGCAATGAGCGAACCGGCGCTTGTCAGAGTGAAATTAAAATGAAAGCTTCGACTGCAGTTGGCAGGGGAGCAACAGTCCTACTGAGGGCCGACTGGTGTTGATGAAGATGAAGACGAGGTTAGCGTGCTTCCAGCCAGAGAGACGTGAGGAGGACCTACTGGTGTTGACCATGAACTGGTTGGTGAGTCCTGGGTGATCCACGTCATGGATGGCGCTGGCGAACAGAACCGCCATGATCTCCAGGTCGGTGAAGACAGCCTGGAAGTTAAAAAAACATCCTGCAGCCCAACACTATCTTCTCAATGTCATATTCGTAAATGGATAAATGGATTGCACAGTTGCCTCACATTCACCCATTCATACACCGACGGCGGTGTCAACCATGCAAGGTAACAACCAACACGTCAGGAGCAGGTAGGGTTAGGTGGCGTCTTGCTCAGGGACACCTCCACACTTAACTAGGAGGAGCAGGTAGGGTTAGGTGGTGTCTTGCTCAGGGACACCTCCACACTTAGCTAGGAGGAGCAGGTAGGGTTAGGTGGTGTCTTGCTCAGGGACACCTCCACACTTAGCTAGGAGGGGGAGGAGCCCAGGGATCGAACCAGCAACCTTCTGGTCGCCAGACAACCGCTCTTACCTCCTGAGCTACTGCCTGTCATGTATCATCAAAGCACCTAGTGTGCAATATGCCCAACGATACTGATGAATATACTTTTGTCGTTTAATTTCTGTTGCAGATTCTATTTATCGTTTATATATCGTTTATAAAATGGATTTGGAACAGGTGTCTTGGTTGTGGAGAACACACAACACTATCGCTGCACTGTAAACATGTTTATTGGTTTTCTATGTGTTTTTTTGGTTTAATTCATGAAAAGTGTTGTCGTAAACCTTTGACAATCGCAAATTAAAAGCATAAAAATGTGCCAGGTCGGGCCGTACCACTACTCACCTCCAGGGCGGGGGTGGACAGCAGGACGTGGGTGGACTGCACCACGTCGGCAGCGTGGATGTTGTTGTGGTAGGCCACGTCTCCATGGTAGTGGTCCTCCAGGGTCATCATGAAGGTGATGAAGGTGTCTGTGGGGATCCTGAAGGACTTTAGGAGGTCTCGCTCCTAATGGGGGAGACCAGAGGGGCCGCCTTCAACTTGCTGCTTGTACCAACGCTAACTCTAACTAATCCTAACCTTAACTAACCCAAACCCTAACTAACACAAACACTAACCCTAACTAGCACTAACTTACCCTAACCCTAACTAACCCTAACCCTAACTAACACTAACACTAACCCTGACTAACATTAACATTAACTAACCCTAACAATAACCCTAACCCTAACCCTTACACTAACCCTAACCAACACTAACCCTAACCCAAACTTACATTGACTAACACTGACAGCTGGAATACATGACCTCTGACCCCTACCTGGAAGATGCAGTACATGACCTCTGACCCCTACCTGGAAGATGCAGTACATGACCTCTGACCCCTACCTGGAAGATGCAGTACATGACCTCTGACCCCTACCTGGAAGATACAGTACATGACCTCTGACCCCTACCTGGAAGATGCAGTACATGTCCTCTGACCCCTACCTGGAAGATGCAGTACATGACCTCTGACCCCTACCTGGAAGATGCAGTACATGTCCTCTGACCCCTACCTGGAAGATGCAGTACATGACCTCTGACCCCTACCTGGAAGATGCAGTACATGAGGACGGTGAGCGGTCGGTTTCCAGAATGTTCCGCAATCTTGAAGGTGTCCAGACCCCAATGGTCGATGTCCTCTATGTCCTGGGGACACACACACACACACACACACACACACACACACACACACACACACTTAGGATAGGGGTGTGTGCGTGTGTGCATGTGTGCATGTGTGCATGTGTGTGTGTGTGTGTGTGTGTGTGCGCGCGTGCGTGTGTGTGTCTAACCTGAGCCAGCAAGGCCTCGTGGGGGGTGGTGACCCCAAAGCGGGGGATGGAACGTAGGGAGGGGGAGGGGGAGGTCTTCCTCACGTTGATCTGAGACATGGGCCTCCTCTTCCTCTCCTTAGGAGGAGTAGACAGGAGATCGACGTCATGCTGCCTCTCTAGGAACACACAGTAACACACACACACACATAAATATAAATATACACACACACACACACACACGTTAAAATACACACAGACACACACACACAGTGGAATTGGTGGTAGAGTGAAGGTGGTGATGTTAGGGTGGTGGTGATGTTACAGGGTGTCTGCAGGTATCAAGAAGTTAATTTTAAGACTTTTTAAGACATTTTTAATGCCACCTAGAATGAAACTTAAGACCAAACTTGCAACAAAAATAAACATGAAAAGTGAAAGATACACTCTTCGTCAAGAATGAAGTTAGCAGAAGTGGTTCTGGTATTCCACAAACCACCGGATGCTCTTGAAAGGGAGCAGTACGCCTGACTGGAGAAGACAATGGCCGATATTTTCAGGCTCTTACTCCACTGCGCTAAGACAGGCGGTGTGGCAAATATGTGTAATGGAATGGAATGCTCTGTGTACTGCATGTGTACTGCACCCATTGGGCCTCAGCACCCAATTGGGCCTCATTCAAGCACAAATTTGATCGTAAATGGGAACATAAATGTGTAGATTGGATCGGTAAGAGTGGTGGCTTGTCACCGTCCTCAACACCCAAATCACTTCAGCTCTCAGTGTAGGCGTAGAGCCACAGCTAGTTCGGAGGTCGGGTGCAGATGTCGATTTAGCTAACGACGACGACGTCGCCTGCGGATGTGTCGGAACATCGCTAACGCTAGCTGGCGTGCTCTTGAATATTGTTTGTGCTTCTCGCTTTGCATATGGGATTCTACCGCCCTGAATCCCATTGTACCAAGCTTGAAACATTTGCGACATACACTGCATCGGGCTTCGGAGACACGACCGGACACGGGTTTTAACCATGTTGAGTATTCCCTTTTCTCAAGCCATTTATCGTTAAACTTGCATTTACCCATGAATCCGTTAGTTTGCTAGCTTGGCTATTACATAGAACTTAGATTGTTTCCTCCCTTGACTGAATCCGAAGCAGAAATTTAGCAGAAAGTCATCTTGTCAGAATCGCTCCTACTGACAGTAGCCTCCTACTGTGGAACAGTAGTCACGTGACTTCACCTAAAAAGGATCCTTGCGCATTTAAAAAAAAAAAATCAGTTTCTATCGTATTGAGTTTTCTTTCAGTTTATCATTTGGCAAAACTCAATCACACCGTATAGTCAGCTTGGGAACACATCGCCTCAAAGACCTTTCAAAAACGAATTTAATACAATTTAATACATTTTAAGGCCTTTTTTTTATAAATATGAATTTAAGACTATTTAAGACTTTTTAATGACCCGTGGACACCCTGTGTTAGGGTGGTGGTGGTGGTGATGTTAGGGTGGTGGTGATGTTAGGGTGGTGGTAGTGGTGGTGATTTTAGGGTGGTGGTGGTGGTGGTGTTAGGGTGCTGGTGGTGGTGATGTTAGGGTGGTGGTGGCGGTGGTGATGATAGGGTGGTGGTGGCGGTGGTGATGATAGGGTGGTGGTGGTGGTGGTGATGATAGGGTGGTGGTGGTGTTAGTGGTGGTGATGTTGAGGTGATGTTAGGGTGGTGGTGGTGGTGGTGGTGATGTTAGGGTGTTGCATGGTGGTGGTGGTGGTGGTGGTGGTGGTACTGACCCAGGAAGGTGGAGGAGATAAACTCTGACACCTGGTTCCCGGAGCGGCTGGTTTCAGACAGCTGGGTCAGCTCCCGGTTCAGCATCCTCTTGAACTGCAGGTCCACACAGTGACATGCACATGTAAATATATGGTATATAATGTGTACATAGTGTTTATTGAGTGTGTATGTCATGTGTATATATATATATATATATATATATATATATATATATATATATATATATATATATATATATATATGAAGTGTATGTAGAGTTGCAGTACGCTGGTATACTGAGCACCTTGTTGGAGGCCATCTCACTGACGGAGTGTCTGGTCTGCAGCGTCTCCAGCTGGTCCAGGCACCAGTCCAGCTCCTCCATGGTCTCCACCGCCAGCTTCTGGTGCGTCTCCTCTGGAGGGCAAAGGTCACACTATGTTGTCACGCCGTGGATTATAACTACGTCCTGTTGATGCTTCAAAATAAAAGCACAGGCGAGTCTAACCTGTTACACACGGTTTACAGACGGACGGCAGATTACTTCCTGACGGACGCCTGCACGAATGCAACAGACAGCAGAATTAGTCACTCAGCGAGTCAGTCAGTCAGTCAGTCAGTCAGTCAGTCAGTCAGTCAGCAAGTCAACCAGTCAACCAGTCAGCCAGCTAGACAGCCAGCTAGCCAGTCTATCCCTTACTTGCTGTTCACGCGATCCTGCAGGTGAGTTAGTGATGCAAAGTTGCTCCTCACGGTCCTCAGGCTAGCTAGGACCTACAGAGAGACAGACAGACAGACAGACAGACAGACAGACAGACAGACAATGTTAGTGAAGACAACAACAAACAGGTTGTTACCTTGCATGGTTGGCACCGCCGTCGGTGTATGAATGGGTGAATGTGAGGCAATACTGTAAAGCGGTTTGGATAAAAACGCTATTTATAAATGCAATAATTTAACATTTAGATTTTAGAAGCATAATTTGCCCGGCATATTTACGTATAATATCAAGTGTAAATATAAAATATCAGAGGGCAGAGGACACTACGATGCAATCACATGCTTGCAATCACTGCTTGTCGTTGCCGCGGTAACCAGGTGCTGGCTACAGACATGTCCAAACACATGAACTTCCTGGCGGACATGAAGACCATGGTGGAGACCAAGAAGGTGACCAGCCTGGGAGTCCTGCTGCTGGACAACTACTCGGACCGCATCCAGGTGAGTCCCCGCCCCCCCCCCCGCTGCACTGTGCCTCGCTTCTAGCATGTAGCGTCTAGCATGTAGCGTCTAGCATGTAGCGTCTAGCATGTAGCGTCTAGCATGTAGCGTCGGTCTGGAGTTGTACTGCCGCCCTCCAGTGGAAACTGTGCGTGAGGTATTCATATCTGTTACTGAGGAATTATGATCTATTGTGTTACATTGCGGTGTCTGTGGTGGTTCTCCGGGGTTCTGCAGAACACTCTTGTGTTAAAGGTACAATATGTAAGAATCAGAAGTGCATTCTGAGCTCGGTGGGTTGAGACAATAAGAATCAGAAACTAATGTTAGTTCTAATCATAATTAAACCTTGTACACATTTAAAAAAAAACCTATGAAATATATATTTTTTAATTATCCACACTTACTCGTCACTTCATTTCTTTTTCCTGCGAAATCCGACCCGACTCAAAGATAAGAGAAATCTGCCCAAAAGCTGTTCTACACAACAGAGAGAGTCGGGGAAGCTCTAATGTTTTTAACGTCAACCACAACCTGCTCACAAACTGGTGATTTAAAGCGATTTGTGCTAAATGTTAAATCCTGAACAGTCCCTGAACAGAGTCATGACTCTTACCTGAAGCACCTTTAAGGCGTGGCGTGTTTGGATACTACCCCAGGTTCTGCAGAACATGGTGCACTGCGCGGACCTGAGCAACCCGACCAAGCCCCTGGAGCTGTACCGCCGCTGGACGGACCGCATCATGAGGGAGTTCTTCACCCAGGGGGACCGGGAGCGCGACGAGGGCATCGAGATCAGCCCCATGTGTGACAAACACAACGCTTCCGTAGAGAAGACCCAGGTCTGGTAAACCATGATCAACACCTCTATATCTACATCTCTACGTCATCTACATCTATATCAATCACATGGTCTACACATACAGGATGTAGAACCTTCATTAGCTTTACCATATGTCCTGAATTATCTGTATATGACGTTAATTACATGAATTATATTTCACCTTTTTATTGCATTTGAATACATTTTCTTATATATTTTAGAATTAGACTTTGTTTAATGTTTAATGTTATGCACCAATTTCACAAAAGCACATTCCTTGTTTGGGAACAAAGTTGATTCTGATTGTGATAACGTTAACTACATGCGTGGTCTCCAGAAGGCCAGGAGGTCAGTAGGGTCAGTAATGTCAGAGGCCAGCGGGTGACAGGCTGTGTGTTGTTGTGTGTTGTTGTGTGTGTGTGTGTGTGTGTGTGTGTGTGTGTGTGTGTGTGTGTGTGTGTGTGTGTGTGTGTGTCCCCGCAGGTGGGCTTCATCGACTACGTGGTGCACCCGCTGTGGGAGACCTGGGCGGACCTGGTGCACCCGGACGCCCAGGACATCCTGGACACCCTGGAGGACAACCGGGACTACTACCAGAGCATGATCCCCCGCAGCCCCGGCGAGCGACCCACCAGGAGCCCCGCTAGGAGTCCCGCTGAGAGCCCCGCCCTCGCCCCCACCCCCGCCACGCCCCACGACTCCGCAGCAACAGCAGGAGGAGGAGGAGGAGGAGGAGCCACCGACCCCGGGGCGAAGGACAAGTTCCAGTTTGAACTCACTCTGGAAGAGGAGGAGGAAGAGGATGTCGTGAAGGAGGACGAGGGAGAGTCAGACTTGGGGAGCTCCCGGGATGAGGAGGAGGTGCATGAGGGGGACTCGTCTCCTCCTCCTCCCTCCTCCTCCACCGTGCCTCGGTGGACGCTGGGCCCCTCAGGGTGCAGGCAGGAGCCCAGCAGGGGAGAGGAGGAGGAGGAGAAGGAGGAGGAGGTGGAGGAGGCCCCGGGACCGGACACGTAACCCCCGCCGACAGCCCGCACCGCCTCCAGGGGTCGCCATGGGAGCGCGTTCCCGTTCTGTCCGATAAACTCTGTGATCACCGAAGTCCCGTTAGACCGGAGGCTGGACTCCAGGAGGGCCAGGGGAGATTGGTCCCTAGGATCTCCTCTCTCAGTGCGTGGAAGGTACCGGACACAGGCACTGTCTTCCTCCCGTGCAAGGCTAAGGGATCCTTGTGGGTCCGCACGGTCTTGGAACATTTATTTGACATGTATTTTCACAAAAGAACACTTTTAAATTGTATTGTAAATTGTCTACTTATGTGGTGGAGTCCTCTGTGTTTTAAGACTCCAGACGGTGATTAGTGTGAGGACGGTGACGGAAGGTGAGCGAACGAGCAAATCAAGTGACCTAAAACCTCAGGTTAGGAAAGGAAAAGGACCCATGTCTGATGTAGCAACACTCTGACCCCTGACCCCAAACTGTTTCCTGCCACGTCTACCTCCTCCGTGGAGAGACGACGTCTTCTGCTTGCGTTTTGAGTGTTTTTCAGGGTTTACCCGCGCTGAAGAACAGCTGTGCATCTGTGCTGTGTCGCCCTGTCCACCAGGGGGCTCCACAGCAGCACTTTAACATCATCTCGATAGAAGTACCAGGTCCAGAAGAGTCCAGTTCCAGAGACTTTTTTTTGTTCCAGCCACGTGTTGGAGATTTCTGATGCAGGGATGGAGTTTCACTCCCCTGGACTGGACTCCACTCAAAACTACAAGAGCTACAAGAACTCTTGTGTCTTATGGGACACACGTTTGTGTTTAAAAGCGGAACCAAATGGTAACACAGCTGACCACAGTTAAAAACACTAGGTAAGCACTTTTGTTTTTCTCTGTGATGTCACCTCACCTCACACCAGTTTGAACCAATAGGAGAATTAATTCTGCTGTGCTTTTATTTTGACGGGTACGATACTCTCAAATCAACGTACCTTTGATTTGCTGTCCAGAGGTGTGTGTTCAGTGGTGTACCTCTGCTGCCAGCGTTAAGCAACACCTCGGGGATGATGTCACTCATCCCCACATGAAATCAGATGCTGCCAATCGGTATTAAAGTGGAACAGAACAACCAGGTAGGAGTTAGCCAAGTGGTCCACTGGGTTGTTAGCCAGGTGGTCCACTAGGTGTTTAGGTTAGGCGGTCCACTAGATGGTGAGGTAGTTTGAGAGGTGGTCTATTGGGTGGTTAGTTTACTACTAGGTGGTTAGTTAGGTGGTCCACTAGTTGATGAAGTCGTTAGCTAGGTGGTCCACTAAGTGGTTAGCTAGTTAGGTTATTTGGGTCACTAAGTGGTTAGCTAGTTAGGTTATTTGGGTCACTAAGTGGTTAGCTAGTTAGGTTATTTGGGTCACTAAGTGGTTAGCTAGTTAGGTTATTTGGGTCACTAAGTGGTTAGGAGGTTAGTCTCTGGGTCCAACAAACCAACCAGCTAGCCTTGTACAAACAACATTGCTTTTTAACCCAATGATTGTCTCAAAGTCTCACACTTTGACGTGTTTTTTTTTTTCCTACTGATCCACTTTATTATCACCAGATCAGTCGCTCCGTCCCGACCCTTCGATATCTTAAATTGTATTTTAGTCTCTCTCCCTGGTCGGGACGATAGAGACACAAGTCAAAGGTTTCCGTTGGCATCGAGGTTTTTTTTATCAAGCCTCACGAGGCAGTGAGCGAGGTCCAGCCCTCTGTCTATTTCAAGTTATTTAATAATTTGTTCAAATTCATATTTGTATTCATAATTACTTGTTCTTTGTATTAGCATTAGCTTGTGATACAGGTTAAGCACAAGCGTTTGCTCTGTGTTGTGCTAATACAGGGTTAGCATTAGCTTTGTCTCTGCTGCTCTCATACACGATAGTATTAGCTTGTGTTGCGCTGATATAGGGTTAGCATTAGCATTAGCTTTTGCTCTGTATTGTGCTAATGCAAGTTTCACATTAACATGTGCTGTGCTAATACCGGGTTAGCATGAGATTTTGCTGTGCTAATAATAATTAGCATTAGCTTGTGCTGTGCCAGTACAGGGTTAGCATTAGCTCGTCCAGTTAGATGTCCATGTGTGTCCTGTCGTTAATGTTGTGCGAGGTTCTAGACAATATTTATTCTGAGACAAAGAGACAAAGTACTGTAAAAAAAATAAGATATGAGGCTTTGGAGCCTGAGGTATCCAACCATGTATTCATGTGCCACTCCAATGTCTGTTGAGATTGAAATCAACGACGTTTCATTTATCATTTTAAACCAAAATAATCTTGGGAGTTCAGGGTGTTTTAAGTGGAAAATAAATTCAGTTGAAATTCACATCTGACTCTTTAGCTTTTGTGTAAAATTCCTTCTCGCACTTTTTGCAGTCTAACAATTCAATGAGAAACGCAGTCAAAACCGTGGGCAATATTTCAATCTTTATTGTGACTGCTTAGCGTGAGAATCATCCCTGAACTGTGAACATGTTTGGAAGAGACATAACTGATATTTAGCTCAATTATAGTAAACCCTATGAACCATTAAAATGTTTGGACTGTTCTACACTTAAAAGGGTTAACTTTGCAGATTTTCTACCGGCTTTGTATCATTTCAACGTGGGCAGTACATGCAAATGACAAACAATGTTTAGCTTTCTTGACATAAAGTTTAAATACATATTTGAAAAGACAAACAATGTAGTAGTCAAAAGATTCTGATAATAATTCAAACGTTAGTTTTAGACTCAGACGTTTATTTATTTGTTTATTTGACAGGGACAGTGTACTGCTTCTTAGCTGTACCAGAGTTAGCGAAAGGCTAATTGTCATCCGTAGTCCCTGGGCAGGAAACAGAGAGTAAGTTAGGTTAGCTCTGTTTGATAACGCTACATGCTACATGCTAATGTTTACACTGAGCAGAGGCTCCGGTCCAGCTTGACCTGCGCTCCGGTGCACACCGGCGGCTTTCCTCCCTGGAAACCAGTAGCAGCCAATCAGCACACAAGGTGTTCAGAACCATCACACCTGCAGGTAAGGAACAGGTAAAGAGCGCTCACCTTGTAGAGGTCACACACCAGGTGGAATAAAGACGACATGGCCTTGTCCTGCAGCTCCTCCCAGTGCTCCTGCATGGAAACATAGTGGGTGTCATGGTACATTCATGTAAACATAGTGGGTGTCATGGTACATTCATGTAAACATAGTGGGTGTCATGGTACATTCATGTAAACATAGTGGGTGTCATGGTACATTCATGTAAACATAGTGGGTGTCATTGTACATTCATGTAAACATAGTGGGTGTCATGGTACATTCATGTAAACATAGTGGGTGTCATTGTACATTCATGTAAACATAGTGGGTGTCATGGTACATTCATGTAAACATAGTGGGTGTCATGGTACATTCATGTAAACATAGTGGGTGTCATTGTACATTCATGTAAACATAGTGGGTGTCACAATACATTCATTTAAACATAGTGGGTGTCATTGTACATTCATGTAAACATAGTGGGTGTCACAATACATTCATGTAAACATAGTGGGTGTCATGGTACATTCATGTAAACATAGTGGGTGTCATGGTACATTCATGTAAACATAGTGGGTGTCATGGTACATTCATGTAAACATAGTGGGTGTCATGGTACATTCATGTAAACATAGTGGGTGTCATGATGCATAATGGGTGTCAGGATATGTGTAGACATGGGTTTACAACACATAGTTGTTGACATGCATGTGAATGGGTGAATGTGTGACTAGGCTACAGGTAGACGAGGTAGGCGGGACCAAGCCCAGGTCCAGGTTCGACACCCCCACCACCCGAGGAGTCTCACCCCGTGGAAGGTGACCCAGGGGACGTGGGTGTGGGTGGGGTTCAGGCCCCGGGTCCGCGCGGCGTGGTCCCTCATCAGCTGGACACCCTGCTCCCCCCTCGCGCAATCCTCCACCGCCGCCCAGGACAGCACCGGGGCGTACAGCTCCACACACTGCAGACAGGAAGTGAATCATCAGCGGGCAGGAAGTCAAGTCAGGGAACGCAGAGGAACGAAGTATCAGCGCTAGGTAGGAGACTGGTGGCTTCAAACATCTAGTCTCTCTAGATGAGAGGGACGATGATGGGTGAGATGAGAGGGTGAGGGTGTGGTGAGTGATGGTGAGGTGAGGAAGGGTGAGGATGTGAGGTGAGTGAGATGGTTGAGATGAAGTGAGAGGGTGAGCTGAGAGTGAAAGGGTGGGGTGTGGGTGACGTGAGAGGCGTGTGGTGAGTGAGTGAGAGGGTGAGTGAGAGGGTGAGTGAGAGTGAGAGGGTGAGGTGAGGAGGGTGAGTAGGTGTGGTGAAGTGAGAGGGTGAGGGGTGTGGTGAGTGAGTGAGAGGGTGAGGGTGTGGTGAGTGAGTGAGAGGGTGAGTGAGTGTGAGAGGGTGAGGGTGTGGTGAGTGAGTGAGAGGGTGAGTGAGAGTGAGAGGGTGAGGGTGGTGGTGAGTGAGTGAGAGGGTGAGTGAGAGTGAGAGGGTGAGGTGAGTGAGAGGGTGAGGGTGAATTGACTCACAGGTCTGGCTGCCTGGAGGACGTGTGCGGAGGACTCCATGCAGTAGATGATCTGGACGGAGGCGTGGCCGGCCAGGTGGATGATGCATGCCTAACAACACGCCGTCATCACTTCCTTTATCACTCCGGTTGTTAATGCCAAGCGGCCATTTTGGTTCTAAACGCCAGCTGGGTTTAGAGAGCGTCATGCTTCCACAACTGCTCAGCGGACGCTCTCTCTGCTGAGAGCAACTGCGAACATTCTCATCACTCATGTGAGAACTGTGGGCCGTGAGAGAACATCTTGTTTGATCTCACATGTTTTGATTGGGTTCTTTTACTAAGGAGAGAACACGCAAACTCCACACAGAAAGGCCGGGAGATCACCCTCCTGGGAGATCACCCACAGTCAATAGCGCCCCAGGCGGGAATCGATCCCAGGACCTTCTAGCTGTGAGGCAGCACTGCAAGCACTGTGCCACCGCGCCCTCTGTGGATGGACCTGTACATCTCCCTCTTCAACACAACGGACCAGTACAGGTACAGTGCCCACGTTACTGCAGACGCTGCACCGTCTGAAAAAAAAACTAACAAAACAAAAACGACTTTACCGCCTCTGCCTCCTCTACAGTCTTAACATTATGACACTTTAGATAAAAGTCTTTAGTGCAGGTTGGCATTCAGAAATACCAGGCATCTGTACTCGCATGCCATTCAAAAAAAAGTGATGAATTTAGAATTGAGTGGGGACGCTGGGGACATGTCCCCTGAGTTATTCTTTGAAGTGCCTCATCCACATCTGTTGTCACTAAATGCTAACTTTTTAAACCGTGGGTCCAGTGCAGTGGTTTCGGAAAGCACAGTGTTGTACTCCATTCTCAGAAATGTTCTGTCCATGGATGAACAAAGAGCGGTGGCCAGCTCCTTTACTTTATCCACTGTTACACTCCGTTGGTGGTGGGCTGTTACCCGCTGCAGACCCTTGCAGAGAGGAAGCATTTTGGAGGCTGTGACATACAGTCGCTGAAAAAGAGAAAACAGCAAATGTGAAAATTAGGCTTTGTTTGTTATGTGATACATTGCTGTTTTTACAATTAATAAATAATTGGTCTGTTATGAATAGTATTTAGCTATTTACTGTATAGTAGTAAAGTAAAAACAAGTCACAGTCACCTCCTCAAAGGGCTCCAGAACGGGGCAGACCTCACTGTCTCCCATTCCTCTTGACTTAGAGTATCAACAGGAGCGTTGATGACAGCCAGGGTGGAGATGATGGCTTCTTTTGACTGGAGGATGCGTTTCAACAATGTTGAGTTCCACCTTGTAGCACACTCCTGTTTGGGCCTCAGCTCTGCCATCCCCATCTGGCGTTGCGTGGACTTCAGCTTCTCTGTGGCAGCCGTGCTTCTGTGGAAAAACTCTACAATAGCCTTCACCTTGTCCACAGTTGGTTTCACCTCCCTCAGCGCATCTTTAACCATCAGGTTTATTGTGTGCGCAAGACATGGGTGGTGGGTCCACGGCAACATTTTTAGGGCTTTTGTTATGTTTGCTGCGTTATCAGAAACACAGCACACCACTTTGTCGTCTACTTGCCACTCTTAGTAGCTCCTCTGCCAGGTTTTCTGCAGTATGTGTCTCGGCAAACTTAAAACAAGAAAGTTTTCAATAAAGTGACGGACATGTATGAGGATGTCGTTCTGGATGTCCAGCAGTCAGTTGTCAGGCAAACTGCTGAAGCTTTTTTGACTGTCTTGCCACAATGCACTCTCCGTGTTATAGTCGTGGAATAATTGTTTGGGACAAGGTTTTTCTACTGGGGAGAACATACATGGGGTTTAAGGCCTGGACAAAAGTTTTAAATCCTTTGTCCTCCACAATGGAAAATGGCTGAAAGTCACTGGCTATCATTTTAGCCAGCTCCTCATCAACACTTATCCGTTTGGCTGGGGTCATTTGTTTTGGTATAAATGTGCTTATTCTGGTTTGAGTAGCAGAAGGACGTGCTATAGACTACCTGCAGTTTTCGGCAAGACAGTGGATGCTGCAGCAGAAGTACTTGGCTCAAAACAGGACACTTTTCCAGGTCAGTGGATGGAGGAGAGAGAGCTTGACCTCTCTCTCCTCCAGCTGCACGGTCGGGTGGGCGGTTCTTAGATGTCTGTGCAGGTGTTTGTTGTTGACCTGCTCTGAAGGATATTTTCAATTTACAAGTTCTGCACTCAGCTTTGCAGTCTCCAATGTCGTTGAAATGCAGCCAGATGCTTCTTCTTTTTCTGTTTTCACTCATTTCTGAACTTTTTCCCGACGCGCTTGGATTTAAATCTGTCTCCCCCGTCTCTCTGTCGCTCTGTGTGTACCTGGCCTGTACCACTGCACTCGCTGTCTTTGGAGACATAATGGTATGATCCTAGTCTGTCCTCGCATGTGATTGGCCGCATGGTGTGCCCATCAAAATAAAGTCCCGCCCTGCATTGGATTCAGGAGCGGCTGAAGGGCCGTCTGAAGGGCGTCTCCCCGACCGAAGCGGCTCTTCTCAAACATCACTAGAGGGAGGAAAGTCAACAGTCAACTCTCTGATATCTTGACGAAGTAAAAAGATTTTACTGCGTAAAGCAAACAGAATGTGTAATAAGTTGTTCTGGATAAAAAGTGTCTCAGGTGAAGTTTTAGTCTTTTATAGTCTATGGTTTTAATCTTTTTTAGTCTATGGTTTTAGTTGATGGTTTTAGTCGATGGTTTGTCTTTTTTAGTCTATGGTTTTAGTCTTTTGTGTTCATGGTTTTAGTGTTAGGTGGGGGTTGAGGTGAGACCCAGGCGCACAGCAAAGGAGGAAGCGTAGATAAAGTTCAAGCCCAAAAGGCGGTTTAATCCAACAGAATTTGCCACATGAATAAACGGGATCCGAGGTGGAATGGGATCCGGGGTGGATGGCTCTGCTGGTGGGCTTGAACACGGCAGGAGGGTCCGGGATTCTGGAGGGGTGAGAAAAACGGGGTGAGAGTAACAAGAGCAACCACGGCATAACGTTGAGTCGGCTAGAACAACTACTACAGGATGGTGTAGATGGTGTAGATGGTGTAGATGGTGTAGATGGTGTATACGTTACCACCTGTAGTTTTAGGGGTCGATCTGGCACCGAGTGGAGCGCCGGCCAGGCTTTTGTAGTGCGGGCGGTGATTGCTGATCCGGAGCAGGTGCGGTGATTGGGGATGGGGACCCGGTGCGGGAACTCGCGATGTGTGCCGCGTCAGCGCCGCCCCGCCTTGGCGCCTGCGCCGACGATAGTCAAGGGCGTGAGACGACGGTGAAGGGCGTGAGACGACAGTGAAGGGCGTGAGACGACGGTGAAGGGCGTGAGACGACGGTGAAGGGCGTGAGACGACGGTGAAGGGCGTGAGACGACGGTGAAGGGCGTGAGACGACAGTGAAGGGCGTGAGACGACAGTGAAGGGAGTGAGACGACAGTGAAGAGCGTGAGACGACGGTGATGGGCGTGAGACGACGGTGAAGGGAGTGAGACGACAGTGAAGGGAGTGAGACGACGGTGATGGGCGTGAGACGACGGTGAAGGGCGTGAGACGACAGTGATGGGCGTGAGACGACGGTGAAGGGCGTGAGACGACAGTGAAGGGCGTGAGATGACAGTGATGGGCGTGAGACGACGGTGATGGGCGTGAGACGACGGTGAAGGGCGTGAGACGACGGTGATGGGCGTGAGACGACGGTGAAGGGCGTGAGACGACGGTGAAGGGCGTGAGACGACGGTGATGGGCGTGAGACGACAGTGAAGGGATTGAGACGACAGTGAAGGGAGTGAGACGACAGTGATGGGCGTGAGACGACGGTGAAGGGCGTGAGACGACAGTGAAGGGCGTGAGACGACAGTGATGGGCGTGAGACGACGGTGAAGGGCGTGAGACGACGGTGAAGGGCGTGAGACGACAGTGATGGGCGTGAGACGACGGTGATGGGCGTGAGACGACGGTGAAGGGCGTGAGACGACAGTGATGGGCGTGAGACGACGGTGAAGGGCGTGAGACGACAGTGAAGGGCGTGAGACGACAATGAAGGGCGTGAGACGACAGTGAAGGGAGTGAGACGACAGTGAAGGGAGTGAGACGACAGTGAAGGGCGTGAGACGACAGTGAAGGGAGTGAGACGACAGTGAAGGGCGTGAGACGACAATGAAGGGCGTGAGACGACAGTGAAGGGAGTGAGACGACAGTGAAGGGCGTGAGACGACAGTGATGGGCGTGAGACGACGGTGAAGGGCGTGAGACGACAGTGAAGGGCGTGAGACGACAATGAAGGGCGTGAGACGACAGTGAAGGGAGTGAGACGACAGTGAAGGGCGTGAGACAACAGTGAAGGGAGTGAGACGACAGTGAAGGGCGTGAGACGACGGTGATGGGCGTGAGACGACGGTGAAGGGCGTGAGACGACGGTGATGGGCGTGAGACGACGGTGAAGGGCGTGAGACGACAGTGATGGGCGTGAGACGACGGTGAAGGGCGTGAGACGACGGTGATGGGCGTGAGACGACAGTGAAGGCCGTGAGACGACGGTGAAGGCACGCCCATCACCGTCGTCTCACGCAGACGACGGTGATGGGCGTGAGACGACGGTGATGGGCGTGAGACGACAGTGAAGGGCGTGAGACGACGGTGAAGGGCGTGAGACGACGGTGAAGGGCGTGAGACGACGGTGAAGGGCGTGAGACGACGGTGAAGGGCGTGAGACGACAGTGATGGGCGTGAGACGACGGTGAAGGGCGTGAGACGACGGTGAAGGGCGTGAGACGACGGTGAAGGGCGTGAGACGACGGTGAAGGGCGTGAGACGACGGTGATGGGCGTGAGACGACGGTGAAGGGCGTGAGACGACGGTGAAGGGCGTGAGACGACGGTGATGGGCGTGAGACGACGGTGAAGGGCGTGAGACGACGGTGAAGGGCGTGAGACGACAGTGATGGGAGTGAGACGACGGTGAAGGGCGTGAGACGACGGTGAAGGGCGTGAGACGACAGTGATGGGAGTGAGACGACAGTGATGGGCGTGAGACGACGGTGAAGGGCGTGAGACGACAGTGATTGGGCGTGAGACGACGGTGGAAGGGCGTGAGACGACGGTGAAGGGCTGAGATGACGATGAATGGGCGTGAGATGACGGTGATGGGCGTGAAGACGACGGTGAAGGGCCGTGAAACGACGGTGAAGGGCGTGAGACGACGGTGATGGGCGTGGAGACGACGGTGAAGGGCGTGAAACGACGGTGATGGGCGTGAGACGACAGTGGATGGGAGTGAACCGACCGGTGATGGGCCGTGAGACGGACGGTGAAGGGGGCGTGAGACCGACAGTGATGGGCGGTGGAACCGACGGTGAAGGGCGTGAGACGACAGTGAGGGCGTGAGACGACAGTGAAGGCGTGACGAGTGAGGGGTGGAATGGGCGTGAGACGACAGTGAAGGGCGTGAGACGACGGTGAAGGGCGTGAGACGAGGTGAAGGGCGTGAGACGACGGTGATGGGCGTGAGACGACGGTGATGGGCGTGAGACGACAGTGAAGGGCGTGAGACGACAGTGAAGGGCGTGAGACGACAGTGAAGGGCGTGAGACGATAGTGATGGGAGTGAGACGACAGTGAAGGGCGTGAGACGACGGTGAAGGGAGTGAGACGACGGTGATGGGCGTGAGACGACAGTGAAGGGCGTGAGACGACAGTGAAGGGCGTGAGACGATAGTGATGGGAGTGAGACGACAGTGAAGGGCGTGAGACGACGGTGAAGGGAGTGAGACGACAGTGAAGGGCGTGAGACGATAGTGATGGGAGTGAGACGACAGTGAAGGGCGTGAGACGACGGTGAAGGGAGTGAGACGACGGTGAAGGGCGTGAGACGACGGTGAAGGGCGTGTAGCGGGAGGCGAGGATGGGCGAGCCGTAACATTTAGTCTATGGCTTTAGTCTTTTTCAGTCTGGTTTTAGTCTTTTTATTCTATGGTTATAGTCTATGGTTTTAGTCTTTTGTAGTCTATGGTTTTATTCTATGGTTTTAGTCTTTTGTAGTCTATATTCAAGACGTTACTGTGCAACTAGATATATTTAACTGCGATAAAATATATCGTCTATATATTAAGAACGATTATTTTATTCAAATGTTTCTTATTACTGAGGCAGCAGTGAGCAGTAGCCGTTTATAAAGACATGTTCTATAGGACTGATTGTCGATTAATTTCCCTCCAAAAAACGCAAAAAGACATAATTTAGATGGATTGGCCTTCGACAGAGAGCAAGAGATTAAAAAGGAGAACGAAAATAATTTATTTAAAACAAAACTCATACAATTAAAATAATGTATATACTGTATATATATATATATATATATATATATATATATAGTGTATATAGTGTATATACTGTATATATAATGTATGTATTATATATATATATACATTTACATTTTGGGCATTTGGCAGACGATTTGATCCAAAGTGACTTACAAAGACACAGCAATATATCACTGTGGTACATAAAGATAAGAATAGAGCAGGTTTCATGCATTCATAGTTACAAGGTTAATAGAACGAGTTTCATAATTGCTAGGTTGTCTGCATAATAGCTGGGATATATATATATGTATATATATATATATATATATGTATATATATATATATATATATATATATATTTAAATATGAATTGGTAAGATTCTTTAACAATATTAATCACGTTGAGAGAGAGGGGGAGAGGGCTGTATATTAATCAGAGATGTTACTGTCACCCTCACTCTAGTTGATCCAAAATGGATGACCCTGCAGCCAAGCTGGAAGCTGAGATGAAGAAATGGACGAAGGAGGAAGTGCATCAGTGGTTGATGACTCAGGTCAAAGTCCACCTGACTCTCGCTGACAGGTTCTTCGAGGAGGAGGTTTCAGGAGAGTTTATGCTGTTCTTTGACAAGAGCAACATATTGGATGTGACAATAAAACATGGACCTGCGGTTAAAATTTCAACACACCTGGAGCAGTTGAAGCGAGGATGCGCCTTTCAATCTCCCTTTCCAGACTATGTGGAGAGATGGAGCATGGAACAGGTCTACCAGTGGTTAACAGAGTATGCAAAGATAGACGGCCAACACGCAGAGCAGCTCAGAGATGAAGAAGTTTCCGGGGACTGTCTCGTGTGTTTCAAGACACAGGACTTTAAAGATCTGAAGGTGAACATGGGTCCTGCTGTGATGATTCAGGCATTGCTTGGAAAGTTGAGAGATGGTCCTGAACCCATCCTGAATGCCGTGGTGAACACCAGTCTGTCCCCAGAAGATTCTCCAAAATCGTCCAAAGCCACTTCTTCTTCTATGCCTTCTGTAACAAAATCCTCACAGCCACGCTCGAGGAAGAGAAAACATGCAAGGAAAGCTAGCAAGGAGACGATCCCACCACCACAAAGGACAGAGGCCACCAGGACACAGGTAGGGTCGAGTGCTGACTTCATACATCACAATTTAGTGACATGAAGAGCGAGTCTGACAACAGGAAGGTTGCTGGTTCGATCCACGGGCTCCACCTAGTGGAGGTGTCCCTGAGCAAGACACCACCTAACCCTACCTGCTCCTGACGTGTTGGTTGTTACCTTGCATGGTTGACACCACCGTCGGTGTATGAATGGGTGAATGTCAGGCACCTGTAATGTGCTTTGGATAAAGGTGCTATACAAATGGAATCCATTTCCCATTTAATCAGTAATAATAAAGATTTGCATCTAAATAAATTAGATAACACAATGGTGTTTGACCCTATGGCCCACTGATGAAAGCTTTGATGAAAGCATACTACAAATGGAGACATGCAACCCGCTTGTGATTTTTACTGTTTAATGGCATAAGGTGAGAACAAAAAACAGAAATCTTCGAGATTGGCACTTTAAACCAGGAGATTTGTCGGCAGTAATTTGTAATCCCCACTCGGCACAAAGACAGATTTAATTTACATAGTGGACTGCTTTAGAACCCGTTATGCTGGTTTAATGTTATATTGATACTCATGTTTATACTCATGTTCTCCGCAGGAAGAAGGTTGGTGTATGTTGATTGTGTGTCTTGGTGTTTCCACAGACAGTCATATGGCCAGCACCACCACGACCGGCCCAACTGAACCCAGCGCTACCATTGCTCCTGGAAACCCTGGAACATCTGGGGAAGGCAGAACTGAAGAGGTTCATGTTCTATCTAAGAGAGTTAAAGATGTCTCCCTATGAACCCATAGCCCAGAGCCGGCTGGAGGACAAGGACATCCTGGACCTGGTTGATGTCATGCTGAACCATTACGGATCAGACGCCATGCTACAGGTCACGCTGCAGATTCTACCAATGATCCCTCGTCGAGATCTTCTTGCTGACCTGGAAAAGAAAATAGGTAGAGAGATCATATGAGAACATCCCTTATAAAATGTCAGTGAATAATGTTGACTCAGCTCAACGTATAGCTTAAGTAAATATGCACACAAACACGCAGGTTTCAGGTTTGTACCACATGCATGGTTCTCCAAGAATGGGTGGTGACATAGCAACCATGGTGTACCAGCAGCTTACATCAATTTGGATAATGTTGCAAATAATAATAATAATTATTACATTTTACAATCGTACAAAAAGTAGGAACAGTATGTCAGTATTTTACATGTGATGCCACCCTGGCTTTATATTGAATGACGACCAGCGACGTTTGAGCTCAGATAAATATGTGACAGATTCTGAGAGAGGAAGTCTAGTGAACCAATAGCGGCCATATTTACATTTACATTTACATTTAGGGCATTTGGCAAACGCTTTTATCCAAAGCGACTTACAAAGAGTACATTTGTTGACAGCAATATATCGCTGTGGTCAGGGGCGGAATTTTGATTCCAAAGGTGGGGGGGACACAGTTAGGCACAAATCCTCAAAAGGGTTTTAGTTTTTCAGATACCCCAACCCGAGGTAGAACAAAACACGACCATGTTTTTTTTCATAATTTTGATATGTACCCTTCATGAAATGGATGGTCCTAACAAAAATATTTGATCCAGCAAAATACAGCAAAAAGTGATGAAATTGATCAATATATTGACTCACCCCATAGGTGAAAAAGTGCAGAATAAAGCCACTCTGGAGATGGGGGGGTACCTACTTAATCTCATGTCATTTTTCACCTGTTGCTTGGATTTAGTTCAAATTTGCAGTAATAGTGCCCTGATATCTGCCCTACACCTCAAAGCAATAAGAATATCAAAATATGTATTTATTATAAAACTAGAGCCTAGAGGCTTTTAAATACAAAGTTGTCATTGGCAGACATTTCACACAGACAACTTTTTAAAAGAAAGTTACTTTTACTTGAAGGTAATATATGATGGTATGTTGGCACAGTTCAGGCCATCACATTGATGAAGAAACTTTGCACAAGAAACAAACTAAGGTGTGCAATAAAGAGCTACCAAAGGTATGAAGGGAGCATCCAAAGAACTGCAATTTTTATCATCGATGTGACATACCATATGACTATAACAAAGTTCTAGACAATACATATTTGGTCTACTCTTCTATTGACTCGAATCCTCTACATCACACACAAGAACACACACAACACATGATACACACAGAACACACACACACACACACACACACACACACACACACAGCCACGCCCCCATGTCTCTCCCATGTTTTATACTGAATGCTGGGTGCACTGCATTAAGTGGAGCAAACGATGGCAATCTGCATGTAGCCCTGTTTAACGCCAGGTAATTTTGAGTCATAATTGCGAATTGAAAAGTCAAAACTGGTAAATTAATGTACAGCAAGGGGGTCATATGCACATTTCTCTGAAACATCAACGAGCTTTGCCTCCCTTTTTATGATTCAATCTAGATTCAAAAAGGATTATAGAATCTAGATATTTCAGAATCCGATTCAGAATGATCTTTATTGCCTTAGTTTTTACAAATAAGGAATGTAGTTTTGTGAAATTGGTGCCTCACATTGAACTTAAACAGAGAGTAATCCTTCTTGGGTAAACAGGGCCTAAAACGCTTTTATCCAAAGCGACTTACAAAGAGTACATTTGTTGAAGGAGACAGCAATATATCACTGTGGTACATAAAGATAAGAATAGAGCAGGTTTCAAGCATTCAAGGTTAATAGAACAAGTTTCATAATTGCTAGGTTGTCTGCATAATAGCTGAGATAAGAGCAGAAGAGCCATTCTGAGCACATTACCAACATCTAAGAACATACAATATGCTAAGCAATGCAAAGTACTATTAATAATGCCAAGACGTACAAACACGAAAGTTAGTTCTAGGGTTCACAGAGGGAAATAATGCGAGAAAAACATGTAATTTCACTTTGTTAACAATTATGTCAACAATGTCATCAACCATTAATATATACCATTGAGAATATTGACCTTGGGTTGAGCGATGAATTTAAGAATTTTTCCACATATCCAAAAATCAACTGTGATTGATTCATTGCCGTTATGTTTTGATATCAACATAGGTCAACTGAAGCAGCAAGATGCCCCAAAAGAAGGTTTGAGAAGAGAGGCAAACCAAGGGGAGAAGCTGAAGAACCTGCTCACTTGTGGAGGGAACTCTCTTGACTACTATAATGCATATGTTGTTGTTGTGAACAAGAGTGCTCCCCAACAGTTGCAATATCTCCAGTTTTTGAACAAGTTGAAACTGTTCTGTGTTCTAGACTTTGACCCAAACTCTGCAGAGACTGGCGGACTATGTCATTCTTATGTAAAAACACGGGTGGTCAATAAGCATAGACCAGCTGACTTTCAGGGAGAGACTGATGTTGTAATTAAGAAACTCAACCTTTACAAACAGGCCAGCTGGGTTTTCTGCAACGGACGGCATGACCTTGGCAGTGAGTCCTACAGAGAGTTGGACTACAAGACCTGGTTCCGAAAGGCCTGTAGAGATATGGAGAATTTGGTTTCATTCATTTGTAAACCAGAAGTTATCTTGCGCAGGAGAACCCTCATTATCTTTCTCCTGCTTTCCCCCGTGTCGTCTGAGAAAGACCCCATCTTCGATGCGTACAACGCCTTCTATAAAAACACAGAAGAAGAGAACATTATCAGTATTTGTGAGTCTCAAAGCACATATGAGAAATGGAGGAGCTTGATCGAGGGGAAGTGTGAGAGTGACATTGGTCGGCGGTCGATATGGGAGCTGAGCCTCAGTGAGGTCAATGGCACCATAATGTCTCTGGGACCCTTTGATCAGTCATCTGATAGACTGCTTCCATCGCCTGACTCTTCGTTTGTTGTTCTGACGCAGAAGCATGAAGACCTGATGACGGCTCTTGATATTTTGTGTCTGAACCAATGCGAGAACATTCATGATGAACACAGCACAGATTTCTGTGATTTCAAAATCAAAGTTGAAGAGGAATTTTTCAGAGGTGGTAAAGTGAAATGGTGGAACTTCTATCTTTGTGAAAAGCCAAAAGCAAAGCCATTTGTCAAAAGAGACAAATATGAAAAGCTGAAGCAAATGATACTGCAATGTCTTTCAGAACATTCTGTAGATGTGTGCACAATACTGAATCTCTTTCACCATCCTGGGTGTGGCGGGACGACCCTAGCAATGCATGTAATGTGGGACCTCCGTCTGAAGTTCAGATGTGCTGTTTTAAAAGACAAAACGTTGCCACCGCCAGAAGTTGCCATTCAGGTCAGACAATTAATGATGTTGGAAAAGGAGAAACCATCTCCAGTTCTGCTGCTGGTCGATGATTCAAAGGACAGTGTGAATGCACAAAATCTTGTTAACTGCATCAAAAAAGCCATTGAGCAGGACGGCCCGAGCCGAACTGTTGATGAGACACCAAGCCGCCAAGTTATCATCCTTAACTGTGTTCGTTCCCAAAGCCCACAGGATCTCTACCGTCACAGCGCCCAAGAAAGTGTGTTTATTACTACTTTACTCACACCCAAAGAACAAGATAACTTTGAGGAAAAGCATCTAGAGCTCAAAGAAACTCATCCAAAAGTTGACAACTTCTACAGCTTTATGATCATGAAGAGTAACTTCGACCCTGCATATGTTAGGAATATTGTTCATAATAACCTGGAGAACTTTGACATAGAGACAAAGAAGGCACAACTTTTTGCCTTTATTTCATTATTAAACACTTACGTGTTTGCATCTGAAATCTCTATCCCACTCTGCGAAGAGTTTCTGGGAACTCAAATGTTCTACTGGAATGCAGACAATGTTCTGGAGAAAATGAAACCATTTTCAAACTTTCTCATTGACTCAGTGGAGGAATTGGAAGGATATAAATGTGTGCGCATCCTGCATCATGCCATTGCATCTGCCTGCCTTGAAGAGCTGGAGAGGACATACCACTTGAAAGTGAGTGACATCATTACGTCCATGCTTCATTGTGATCTGTTTTTCACAACCACAACGAGAATCGGAAAAGGAACTCTTAAGCTGTCCATTCAGCGCATGCTGATTGAACGGCAAAGCAAAGGAGATGAGCGACAGAAATTTTCTTCACTCATAGAGAAGATTCATAGCCAGGGTAACGAAGATAGACAAATTATCCCAGACGTCTTTAGCAAAGCAGCTTCACGCTATGTTGATCGTGCTGCTATTCCACAGGCGCTGGCGAGGTACTTGTACCTCAAAGAGTGTGATTATGTAGAGGCATTGAAATGGGCAGAAAAGGCAAAGAAAATCAAAGACAATCCTTTTAACGTTGATACGATCGGACGAGTGTACATGAGTGAACTAAAATCCAAGATCCCAAGTAAAAAAGATGGTCCCCCGTGTAATCCAGAAGACTTGGACACAAATATTAAGTTAGCAAAGAATGCTGCCAAAGCTTTTAAAAGAGCACAAGACCTGGCAAATACAGTGGATGAACTGAATGAGGGCCAGCGGGATGAGGATGACTCAGATGACACTAAATCATACAACATCTATGGCTACGTGGGGATGGTTGATGTGGCTTTTTTAGTCTTTGAAATGCTCAGCAGATTGCCATTCTTTGAGGAGAGTGACCCAATGAGAAAGAAGTACCTGCAGAGTTTTCTAAAAAACATTATCCCCATCACAAGTGTGCACAAGGAGGATAATGAAGACAACAACCGATGCATTGAAGTCATCAAAGACCATCAGGTGTTTCTCTGTAATCTGAAAACTGAGGTCAAAGAAATATTTGATTTCTTTGACTGCTACTTCACATACACAAAGAGAAACAATTCAGGAGAATATAATCACCGGACCATTTCTGATCACTTTAAAACGTATGTTAACCTGTTTTGTGGTTCACCAGAGGAAAGAAAAAAGGAAAAAGACTGCAATCCAAACCTCAATTTGAAGATGCAGGTTGAAGAACATAGAATAGTCCTTGAGGAAATGCATGCTGACACATTCCCTGGGATACTCCAGCACATGGACAAGGGTCCTGATGAGGTGGAGGAAATCGTTAGCTGCTATGCCTTCCTCCAAAAACATCAGCAGTTTTGTGAGCAAAAACGAAAGACGAAGGAAAAAATCAATTACATTTTGTCAAACATTATTCTCTATCTGCTGAAACCAAAATCTAAATATGTGAAAAGTTACGCTGACCTCTGCAGTCTTCTTCATGAAACTCTGCAGGACGTTCTCCTTCATTATGCCTTCACTGACCCGTACTACCTGGCACTGCTGTTGTTCTGGCCTGTCTCAGGTGATTCAGCACAGGAGGGAAGCACAAAAACAGAAATCAGGACCTATGTGACTACAATACGAAAAGTCAGTCGCAATCGCCTCTCTATTTTGTTTAGAAAGCGGAGTGCTGTTGCTCACTTCTACTTGGGGAAGGGGAAGGGGCTCTCAAGACTTGTTCCGAAACACAAACTCGATGAATGTGTCAAGATACACCGCAGTGCCTTGGGACAACTGTGGCGAAATGGGGATATATTTAGACGAAGTGAAATTACCAGCCGTCTTCAGCGTGTCCCTGGATTGATTGAGTTCGGCGAGGTGACTGCCATCTACGGAAAACTAAAAATCCCAGTACGACCAGCATACATTGGAGGAACAAGAAGTGGATTCAGCACAGAAAAGGTTTCCTTCTACATTGGATTTGCTATTGATGGTCCCCTTGCTTATGATATCCAGTTGGAAAACTAGCACCAGAGGTTCCTAATGAGGATCCTACCTTACTAGAAACTCAAAAGCCCTCTCAGTCTGGACAGAATTTAAATCATATAATAATATATCATTTTAAACAATTAGTTAACTTCAGTTAAAATGCTCAGTGGAACACAACCATGAAATATGTATGTATTTTTTTATGTATTTTGTATTTTGTGATATTTTAAAGAGTGGTTTTGTATTTTAGGATAATGTGTGTGAATAGCATAATGTGCTAACACTTAAGTGTCATTTCAGGTGAAACAAGCTCCTGCAATGGTGCACTTGCTATGTTTATTTTGTGAGCCTCATATGGAAGAGACAGTAAATAAAGTACCAGTATACATACAAGGTCCTGGTTGAAAATATGATTTGAATTAAAGTGATTGTGTATGAGCCATATCTTAAGAAAGAATATCATTTGAATATTATTTTATGTTTAGTTTGTATTTTGAATTAACCTTGAACCTGAATTATTGATTGTCAGATGTTTTTTTTTCCATATGAGATTATTCGTTTTTAACTTACTTTGTGATGACTTAAATCTCCTTTTATATTTTCATGTTTGTTGTGTTCATTCTGTTTTTTGTTACCTTCATGAGTTGATGAGTTGTGATTTGAACGTGTTTATTTGTAGGGGCTTTAAAGTGTCTTCAATTCTAAACAATTTAAGATGTAAATAATTGTTCCATTAAAATACACATATGTTAAGTCTACTTCATGATAATGTGATACTTTAATAAGTGGAGAATTGACTCATTTGAATTGAGTGTTAGACTTGTGAAGACATTGGGGGTTTGCTGGGTTTTTAAATTGTTGTTGAATAATCCAGTTGCGGGAGATGGACAGACGGATCGGTGCAGCGTCTGCAGTGATGCGGGCGCTGTACCGGTCCGTTGTGGTGAAGAGGGAGCTGAGGCGGAAGGCGAAGCTTTCGATTTACTGGTCCATCTACGTTCCAACCCTCACCTATGGTCACGAGCTTTGGGTAGTGACCGAAAGAATGAGATCGCGGATACAAGCGGCCGAAATGAGTTTCCTCCGCAGGGTGGCTGGGCTCAGCCTTAGAGATAGGGTGAGGAGCTCAGACATCCGGAGGGAGCTCGGAGTAGAGCCGCTGCTCCTCCGCATCGAAAGGAGTCAGCTGAGGTGGTTCGGGCATCTGATTAGGATGCCCCCCGGGCGCCTCCCTTTGGAGGTTTTCCGTCCAACTGGGAGGAGACCCCGGGGCAGACCCAGAACTCGCTGGAGGGATTACATATCTCGTCTGGCCTGGGAACGCCTCGGGATCCCCCAGGAGGAACTAGAGAGTGTGGCTGGGGAGAAGGAAGCCTGGGGGGCCCCGCTTAGCCGGCTGCCACCGCGACCCGACCCCGGATAAGCGGACGATAATGGATGGATGGGTTTAATTTTAGGGTTTGGTTCTTGGCTCACGGTTTCATATCATTGTTTATATCCCATGTTTATATTCTCCTACATGATAAACCGTTGATTTTTCTGACTTGATTATTGTGTTGCCTTTGTAAAGCACCTTGTAAGATAGATTTTTAAAAGTAAATATAATTAAGGATTATTTTAGGGCAAGTGTTTGGTTTTCTGATTAATGTTTGGTCTTTGGGTTTCATTTTAGATTTTCAATGACATCAATGGAATGAAAATATGAACCAATTAATTTGTGATTATTAATCACATCAATCCAATTCCATTCCTGTTTGATTCCTGGTAACCACATCAGCCAATCAGATGCCGGGCCGACGGTGGGCCGACGCCGGGCCAGTTTTAGGGTTTCATCGTAGGGTTAAGGTTTCATATTTGGGGTTTCAATGAAAATAAACAAACTCATTTCAAGCAATCATCATTTAGCATTTTATTGTGGCACCAATTGGCCCTTAACTCTTAACATACACAAAATATACATCAAAACAAATGAAGCTCATGGTTCAATATAATTTTATTATGCATCTAAAATATACAAACATCCACAATATTGTTGTAGTCACGTTGAGCTCGTCCCTCTAGTGGGGGAACCATGGAACAACACGGTCACAGCACCACACGCTCTGTGCTCCAACATCTACATCTCAGTCACAAAGTCACATAAGAAATGACCATATGAAGACAGTGTCAATGTCATGTACCTAGTCTCTTGTTCAATATGAAGACACATAACTGTAATATATTCATGTGATTACATACTGATTGAATATATATGTTTTACGTCAGGCATCTGTATGGCCACCTATGGCTGGTAGGCGATATAGACGGGGGGGTCCTTGCTCAAGCAGTGCAGATGCTCATGCGAGTAAATAAAGTAACCCAAATCAAACGTCATCCTCCTACTATTTATTTATATTGCACAAGGTGTGCAAAACACAACATGGTGTCAGAATAGAGGATAGAGATGGATACCGCTGGAGTGCCCTCACCGAAAATCGACTGGGATTCCCCAAACTTACACGGAGAATGGAAAAAGTTCAAACAGCACGTGCAACTGATGTTCTCTGGCCCGCTGAACGGCAAAGGGGAGGAGGAAAAATGCAGTTACCTGCTCCTGTGGATTGGGGAGAAAGGGAGAGACATTTTCAACACATGGACTCTCACCATGGATGAGGCAAAGGTACTGAAAAGTTACTATGACCGTTTCGAAGCGTATGTCATGCCAAAGAAAAATACAATTTTTGCTAGATACAAGTTCCACGAGAAAGTACAAGGGACTGGTGAATCATTGGAACAATTTATAACAGAGCTAAAGCTACTGGTAAAGGACTGTGCTTATGCAAACGAGGATGAAATGGTCAGAGACCGCATTGTTTTCGGAATACATTCTGTCAAAGTGAGGGAAAAGCTTTTGAATGTTGGATCCGAGCTCACGTTGGACAGAGCAATGGACATAGCCAGATCGCACGAGATAGCCCAAGCCCAGATGAGAACCATCGGAGGCAGCGCGACAGCAAGCGGGTCACGTGATCAGACCGTGCACGCAGTGCTCAGGCACACATCAAAGAACACCGCACAGGGCGCGCGCTTCAGACAAGACGGAGCAGCGAGAGACTTCAGAACAAGTGACACAGACAGGAAATACAGCAGGAGCTGTGGCTACTGTGGAAATAAAGCACATCAAGAAAACGATTACTGCCCAGCAAAAGGAAGGCAGTGCACTAAATGTGGTAAATTCAACCACTTTGCCAAGGTCTGCAGATCTGTAAAAGGGAAAATGGTGCATGCAGTAAGTGACAACCAAGCATCAGACACAGAGGAAGATGAGCTGTATGTTGATACAGTGGCACAAAAGGGACATGTTTCAGAAAATGAGCAAGCTTTTGCAGACATTAAAATAGGAGATCAGGGTGCAGAGTTTAAGTTTAAACTTGATACTGGTGCGCAGGCTAATGTAATTCCCCTGAGTGAATACCACTATCTGAAGGATGAGTGCAAACTACAGCCCACCTCACGTAGACTGATAGGGTATGGAGGTCAACGACTATCAGTAAAAGGTACATGCATGTTAAAATGTGAGTACAAAGAACACAGCATGATGTTAGACTTTTATGTTGTAGACACACAAGCGCCACCGGTACTAGGCTTAAAGGCATGTCTAGATTTAGACCTGATTAAGCTAGTGCTATCAATCACTGCACCATGTGACAAACAGTCCATCAGGGAGGAGTTCGCTGATATTTTTAAAGGAATAGGATTGTTCCCAGGAGAGTGCAACATCCACCTTGACCCAGCAGCAACACCGGTGGTGTGCCCGCCGAGAAGGATACCCATAGCTCTGCGCAGCCGCCTGAAGGAAGAGCTGCAGAAAATGGAGAACACAGAGATCATCGTCAAGGTAACGGAACCAACAGAGTGGGTCAACGCGCTAGTGGTGGTCGAAAAGCCGCGCACAGGCAAGCTCAGGGTCTGCCTCGACCCCAGAGACTTAAACAAGGCCGTCAAGCGTCCCCACTACCCTCTGCCAACACTAGAGGATGTCACCCCCAAGCTGGCAGGTGCACACTACTTTAGTGTAATGGATGCACGATCAGGATACTGGGCGATCAAGCTCACAGACGAGTCCTCCAAGCTCACAACGTTCAACACGCCATTCGGGCGCTACCGGTTCCTGCGCTTACCATTTGGCCTCATCTCAGCTCAGGATGAGTTTCAGAGAAAAATAGATGAAACATACCAAGGCCTTGATGGAGTAGTCGCTATCGTAGACGACGTTCTCATCTACGGTGCAACCCAAGAAGAACACGACAGGAACCTCCGTGCCATGCTACAGCGATCACGGGAGAAAGGAGTCAGGCTCAACCCTGAGAAGAGCATATTCGGAGCCACTGAGGTCAGCTACTTCGGGCATCGCCTCTCAGCAGAAGGAATGAAGCCCGATCCAGCCAAAATCTCCGCCATCAAGAGGATGGAACCACCAAAGAACCGTGCGGAACTGGAGACTGTGCTAGGCATGGCTAATTACTTAGCCAAGTTCGCCCCCAGCCTCTCTGAGGTCAACGCACCTATGCGACAGCTGCTGAAGCAGTCCAATGAGTTCCTGTGGGACAAACAACATGATGCTGCATTTCAGAAGATGAAAGACATTATCACCAGAGAGCCAGGGCCAGTCCTTGCCTACTTCGATCCTGAAAAAGAACTCCGCCTGCAGGTCGATGCATCGAAATATGGGCTAGGCGCTGTGCTACTGCAAGAAGGAAGGCCCATCAGCTACGCTTCCAAATCCCTCACAGAAAGCGAGATCAACTATGCGCAAATTGAAAAAGAGATGTATGCGATTCTGTTTGGATTCAAACGATTCCACCAATACGCCTATGGCCGACACGTCCATGTGGAATCTGACCACAAACCCCTAGAGTCAATTATGAAGAAACCGCTAGCTGCAGCCCCACCAAGGCTACAGAGAATGATCCTCCAGCTACAAAAATATGATTTCACAATCATTCACTGTCCTGGTAAAGAGATACCTGTAGCCGACACGCTCTCCAGAAAATTCCTTACCTCTCAGGACGACAGCCTCAGCGAGGGGATGGATGTGCAAGTACACACAGTATACAGTAATCTGCCGGTGAGCGATGCAAGACTGAAGGAGATCCAAGCTGAAACGGAGAAAGATGAACAGCTTGCTATGTTAAATACAGTCCTTCTAGAAGGATGGCCTGAGGAGAGGAGTAAATGCCCCCAAAGCGTGAGTGAGTTCTGGAATCACCGGGATGAACTGTCCAAAATAAATGGAATCTTTTTCAAAGGGGAGAAAATCATAATACCTACCAGTCTCAGAGAAAAGATGTTGACAAAAATCCATGCAGGCCACATGGGCATGGAAAAGAGCAAACAAAGAGCACGTGATATCATGTTTTGGCCTGGAATGTGCAAACGCATTGAGGGCATTGTTGGAAGCTGTTCCACTTGCCAAGAACACCGCCCATCAAACGCCAAAGAGCCCATGATATCTCACCGCATCCCAGACCGGCCATGGCAAGTAGTGGCGACAGACATGTTCACTTGGAACGGTGAGAACTATCTTGTAACTGTAGATTATTACAGCAGGTTCTTTGAGCTTGACAAACTCCACAGCACCACATCAGCAGCCGTGATACACAAGCTAAAAGCAGCTTTTGCGAGACATGGCATTGCAGAGACTGTAGTTTCAGATAACGGTCCCCAGTATGCATCAAAGGAGTTTGAAGCATTCGCCAAGTCCTGGGAGTTCACACATATCACATCAAGCCCATATTACCCTCAGAGTAATGGCCTTGCCGAAAGAACTGTACAGACGGCAAAAGCGCTGATGGAAAAGGCCAAGGCAGACGAGAGAGACCCATACCTCAGTCTCCTTGAATATCGAAACACACCAGTTGACAATTTCAAGTCACCAGCACAACTGCTGATGAGCCGCAGACTTCGCTCAATCCTACCAAGCACCAACAAGCAGCTGCAGCCTGAAATCGTCAGCTACAAAGAAGGACATGCAAAACGGCTACAAAGACAACAACACCAAAAAGAAATACTTCGACAGATCAACTAGACTACTGCCACCGCTGCGCAACGGAGAGTCCATCAGACTCCAAGAGCAAGGCTACTGGAAGCCAGCAGTCATATCCAGCCAGCTGACACCGCACGATCTACCTCCTCCGTACTCAAAATGGACAGGTGTATCGTCGCAATCGCAGGCATCTCCGGAGCACCGATGAGAAACACGGTTGGTCTGACAAACAGAGTAAGCGGCAGAAATGAGGAAAAGGACAATACACAAAGACTCCACACATACACGACCCACACACGCCTGAAAGAGTAACTTCGACCCTGCATATGTTAGGGATATTGTTCATAATAACCTGGAGAACTTTGACATACAGACAAAGAAGGCACAACTTTTTGCCTTTATTTCATTATTAAACACTTATGTGTTTACATCTGAAATCTCTATCCCACTCTGCGAAGAGTTTCTGGGAACTCATATCTTCTGCTGGAAGGCAGACAATGTTCTGGAGAAAATGAAACCATTTTCAAACTTTCTCATTGACTCAGTGGAGGAATTGGAAGGATATAAATGTGTGCGCATCCTGCATCATGCCATTGCATCTGCCTGCCTTGAAGAGCTGGAGAGGACATACCACTTGAAAGTGAGTGACATCATTACGTCCATGCTTCATTGTGATCTGTTTTTCACAACGACAACGATAATCGGAAAAGGAACTCTTAAGCTGTCCATTCAGCGCATGCTGATTGAACGACAAAGCAAAGGAGATGAGCGACAGAAATTTTCTTCACTCATAGAGAAGATTCATAGCCAGGGTAACGAAGGTAGACAAATTATCCCAGACATCTTTACCAAAGCAGCTTCACACTATGTTGATCGTGCTGCTATTCCACAGGCGCTGGCGAGGTACTTGTACCTCAAAGAGTGTGATTATGTAGAGGCATTGAAATGGGCAGAAAAGGCAAAGAAAATCAAAGACAATCCTTTTAACGTTGATACGATCGGACGAGTGTACCTGAGTGAACTAAAATCCAAGATCCCAAGTAAAAAAGATGGTCCCCCGTGTAATCCAGAAGACTTGGACACAAATATTAAGTTAGCAAAGAATGCTGCCAAAGCTTTTAAAAGAGCACAAGAACTGGCAAATACAGTGGATGAACTGAATGAGGGACAGTGGGATGAGGGTGACTCAGACGACACTAAATCATATAGAATCTATGGCTATGTGGGGATGGTGGATGTGGCTTTTTTAGTCTTTGAAATGCTCAGCAGATTGCCATTCTTTGAGGAGAGTGACCCAATGAGAAAGAAGTACCTGCAGAGTTTTCTAAAAAACATTATCCCCATCACAAGTGTGCACAAGGAGGATAATGAAGACAACAACCGATGCATTGAAGTCATCAAAGACCATCAGGTGTTTCTCTGTAATCTGAAAACTGAGGTCAAAGAAATATTTGATTTCTTTGATTGCTACTTCACATACACAAAGGGAAACAATTCAGGAGAATATAATCACCGGACCATTTCTGATCACTTTAAAACGTATGTTAACCTGTTTTGTGGTTCACCAGAGGAAAGAAAAAAAGAAAAAGACTGCAATCCAAACCTCAATTTGAAGATGCAGGTTGAAGAACATAGAATAGTCCTTGAGGAAATGCATGCTGACACATTCCCTGGGATACTCCAGCACATGGACAAGGGTCCTGATGAGGTGGAGGAAATCGTTAGCTGCTATGCCTTCCTTCAAAAACATCAGCAGTTTTCTGAGCAAAGACGAAAGACGAAGGAAAAAATCAATTACATTTTGTCAAACATTATTCTCTATCTGCTGGAACCAAAATCTAAATATGTGAAAAGTTACGCTTACCTCTGCAGTCTTCTTAATGAAACTCTGCAGGACGTTCTCCTTCATTATGCCTTCGCTGACCCGTACTACCTGGCACTGCTGTTGTTCTGGCCTGTCTCAGGTGATTCAGCAGAGGAGGAAAGCACAAAAACAGAAATCAGGACCTATGTGACTACAATACGAAAAGTCAGTCGCAAGCACCTCTCTATTTTGTTTAGAAAGCGGAGTGCTGTTGCTCACTTCTACTTGGGGAAGGGGAAGGGGCTCTCAAGACTTGTTCCGAAACACAAACTCGATGAATGTGTCAAGATAAACCGCAGTGCCTTGGGACAACTGTGGCGAAATGGGGATATATTTAGACGAAGTGAAATTACCAGCCGTCTTCAGCGTGTCCCTGGATTGATTGAGTTCGGCGAGGTGACTGCCATCTACGGAAAACTAAAAATCCCAGTACGACCAGCATACATTGGAGGAACAAGAAGTGGATTCAGCACAGAAAAGGTTTCCTTCTACATTGGATTTGCTATTGATGGTCCCCTTGCTTATGATATCCAGTTGGAAAACTAGCACCAGAGGTTCCTAATGAGGATCCTACCTTACTAGAAACTCAAAAGCCCTCTGAGTCTGGACAGAATTTAAATCATATAATAATATATCATTTTAAACAATTAGTTAACTTCAGTTAAAATGCTCAGTGGAACACAACCATGAAATATGTATGTATTTTTTTATGTATTTTGTATTTTCTGATATTTTAAAGAGTGGTTTTGTATTTTAGGATAATGTGTGTGAATAGCATAATGTGCTAACACTTAAGTGTCATTTCAGGTGAAACAAGCTCCTGCAATGGTGCACTTGCTATGTTTATTTTGTGAGCCTCATATGGAAGAGACAGTAAATAAAGTACCAGTATACATACAAGGTCCTGGTTGAAAATATGATTTGAATTAAATCTCTCATCTAATAACTAACCATCCCTGACCTAACAGCTAAACTAACCGTCTCTAACCTAGTACCTAAACTTAACCTCCCCTTTAGACTCCTGCCCACGACACGACAAACCCGCTTGGGGGGAGAGGGGAGAAGGGGGAGAGGGGGGAGAAAAATAAAAAAGACCTTGTAACTTTCATAGGAACACTGGTCGTACGATGGGCTGTGACAACGTGTCGCAAGTGGCACATCTCTGAGAAACCCATCAGCGCGAGAACGTGAGTTGCCGTGTTCCCGCAAGATTTGGCGGGTTTTCAGAGAAGGCGTGGCTAATTGGACAGCGGAGTCTTCATGTGTGCACCCCTCCATGATCCCAGTCGCCACGTGTGTGCTGCCCAAGTTGAGCCCGACTTTAAAAGTCGCATTGTGGGTAGGACCCTTAACCTAATACCTAAACATAACCACATCTAACCTAATACCTAAACTAGCCATCGCTAACCTAATACCTACAATTAACATAACCATCTCTAGCTTAATACCTAAATTGAACCATCCCTAAACTAACACCTAAACTAACCATCTCTAAGCTAATAGATAAACTAACCTAATACCTACACTAACCATCTCTCAACTAGTACATACATGTAAACCAGTACATACATGTAAACATGTCTAATGCACGATGAATGAAAGTCTGTCCAGTGCTCAGATGCTAACTCTAGCATGAGGGGGTGGAGTGATGGAACCGAGGGGGGTGGGGGGGGGAGTGACAGGGAGAGGGGGCCAATCAGCAGCACTTCTGGGGGAGCTGGGCGGGCTTGTCGGAGAGTCTGGCGGTGCTGTTGCCGGGGGCGGCGGGCGCCTCCACGTCGACGCGCTCTGACATCTTGACACAGATGATGTCGACGAGTCGCTCGAACACCTGCTGCACGTTGATGTTCTCCTTAGCACTGACCTCGTAGTACTCAAAGCCTACACACACACACACACACACACGGTCAGACATGAAGCAGTTCTGAGCTGTGCAGTTAAATGGCTTCCTGATGGCTCTTTTAGCCTTATGAGACAATCCTGCTAGCATGGTTAGCATGGTGGTTAGTGTTGAGGCAAAAAGATGGAACTCTCCAATTTTGCCATTTTTCAAGATTCATTTCAGTTCCTCGTCACATCAGCTCACTTGACTTTGCCTAAAAGACTGCAAGTCCCATCATGCACCACCAGCAGTTGGAACACCTGCAAATGGGAGGTCTCTCTCAGCAAACATCTCAGCAGAGAGAGAGAAGCAAGGATTCAACTCATGGTACAACCAAAGAAGAGTTTGGCTTTTTGTTTGAGTGTAGTTAGTTGATTGTTCAATTTATATTGATGTGCTTTCTTAAATCACCAACGCTCCATACTGTTTGCATTCATTTAAACAGTCTTTCAGTCATTAGTTGGGATTGTTTCAGCAATTCCACCTGTTGTAATCCTTGGTACTTATTTCATTCATTTGTTGGATTGAAATTGTTTTATTTATTTTTGTATAACTTTTGCTTTTTGTGTTTTGAAGGTTTTCAACCTGATGGACCAACCAGTCAACAGACAAATAAATAAATATTGAGTTGTGTTGGAGAGAGTTGTCCCGTGCGTCCTTTGGGGTTCATGTACCAGGCCATTTCAAGTTGGGCAAGAGTTGAACAAAAACCTAAGAACTTGACAGTTAGCTAGCTATAAAGATAGACTCATAGCTATAGAGAAAGGTACAGACTCCTAGCTATAGAAAAAGGTACAGACTCCTCGCTATTGTTGCCTCTAAGGTCAACATGGACAGGAAGTGCAGCTTGCTCTGTTGAGCTACAACATTTATTTAAGAGACTTGACTTCAACATCCACAGCAAATAGCTCTAAGACATGCAAACCAGTAGGCCAAGTAGCAGGTGTGTATGTGTGTATCTCTATGTATGTATGTGTGTGTGTATCTCTATGTATGTGTGTGTGTGTGTATCTCTGTGTGTGTGTGTATCTCTATATGTGTGTGTGTGTGACATACCCTCGGGGGGTAAATGCGTTGTATCCGCATGACTGAGCTAGTTATGACCATCACAATGCCCTATATATATATTTTGATATATATGTATACATTCAAATACCCGAATACTTGTAGGTATTTTAGCTGGGAAAATTCCCTGAGCTGTTTGTGATATTTCACTGGTCACATGTCAGCTTCCTGCTTTAACTTCATCCAACTTTAATAATCATTTATAATCATTTACTTTATTTGAAGATATTAAATCTCCTGAACCATTGATGAGTACCTGGTATTTGTACTGTAATACTAATATACTAACTATTTATTTTCTGGGATGTGATTTAGTTTCTTCTTGTGCCCTGCTAGTAACCGCAACCACCATGCTAACCACCATGCTAACCACCAGAGGCCATCTACTTGCGCCGTCGGATGCTAACCACCATGCTAACCACCAGAGCCCGTCTACCTGCGCCGTCAGATGCTAACCACCATGCTAACCACAAGAGCCCGTCTACCTGCGCCGCCGGGTGCTAACCACCATGCTAACCACCAGAGCCCGTCTACCTGCGCCGCCGGGTGCTAACCACCATGCTAACCACCAGAGCCCGTCTACCTGCGCCGCCGGGTGCTAACCACCATGCTAACCACCAGAGCCCGTCTACCTGCGCCGCCGGGTGCTAACCACCATGCTAACCACCTGCTAACCACAAGAGCCCGTCTACCTGCGCCGCCGGGTGCTAACCACCATGCTAACCACCAGAGCCCATCTACCTGCGCCGCCGGGTGCTAACCACCGTGCTAACCACCAGAGCCCGTCTACCTGCGCCGCCGGGTGCTAACCACCATGCTACCTGCTAACGGGGCTCACCCAGCTGCTCGGCCAGGTGCCGGCCCTTCTCCGGGGGCACCACCCTCTCCTCGTCCAGGTCACACTTGTTCCCCACCATGATCACCTGAGCGTTGTCCCACGAGTAGGTCTTCACCTGCGTCGCCCTGGGAGACGGAGACGCGCACACACACACACACACACACACACACACACACACACACACACACACACACACACACACACTAGCTATAGAGAAACATACAGACTAATAGCTATAGAGAAAGGTACAGACTCATAGCTACACAGTCATATCTAATCTACGCTGGGTTTGTAGGGGCGGGGTTAAGGGGGGCGGGGAGGGGGGGGTGGGGCTGACCCACCAGTCCTGGACGGCGTTGAAGGAATCCTCGTTGGTGATGTCATACATCAGGATGAAGCCCATAGCTCCTCGGTAGTACGCTGTGGTGATGGTCCTGTAGCGCTCCTGTCCTGCCGTGTCCTGGACACACACACACACACACACACACACACACACACACACACACACACACACACACACACACACACACACACACACACACACACACACACACTATATATATAGCCTGATACTGGTTATATTGTACAACCACTGTACTCTGTACTGGTGCTTAGTACAAGTACAGACTTATAGCCTGGCTAGAGAGAAAGCTACAGACTCAGGCAGCCTCACCTGGCCCTGGAGTTAGAGTCTGGTGGGGTTGGGTGAGGCTGCACACACACCTGTGGTGCATTGGCTAATCAATGTCCACAGGTTGAACCAGCCATCAACACACACACACACACACACTCACTCACACACTCAGGAGAGCGCTAGCTAGCATTTACCACCTGCTCTGTCCACAAACATCGAAAGCCACTTCAGGTGGCACGTAGCAGCAGCATGCAGCAGCAATTGCGATACAGAAAGGTACAGACTCCTAACTATAGAGACTAGTACAGACTCCTAGCTATACAGAAACATACAGACTAATATCTAAAGGTACAGACTCATATCTATAGAGAAAGGTACAGACTCCTAGCTATACAGAAACATACAGACTAATATCTAAAGGTACAGACTCATATCTATAGAGAAAGGTACAGACTCCTAGCTATACAGAAACATACAGACTAATATCTAAAGGTACAGACTCATAGCTATCTTTGCATCTATTCTATATAGATAGGTACAGACTCCTAGCCTGGCTATAGAGAAAAGTGGAGACTCATAGCTACAGACAAAGGTACAGACTCATTGTTATAGAGAAAGGTACAGACTCATTGTTATAGAGAAAGGTACAGACTCATTGTTATAGAGAAAGGTACAGACTCATTGTTATAGAGAAAGGTACAGACTCATTGTTATAGAGAACGGTACAGACTCAAAGCCCAGCTATAGAGAGGCGATATAATTTGAGACATGAAATGTCACTGATGTCTATGTATTTAAAATATTGAGTGTGTGTGTGTGTGTGTGTGTGTGTGTGTGCCTGTGTGTGTGTGTGTGCATGCGTGTGTGTAGTCTATTTTTAATCTCTTTCAGACAGGATCAATCGGTTCTGATTAGCCCTGCAGATCGCTAACAGCAAGTTACTGTAGCCACACACACACTGACACACACACACACGCACACACACACGTTGACAATTTTGTAATCATGTGTGAATTCATCCAAGTTTCCTGAACGTTTTAATGTTTGAATGGAGTTTCTACCTGAATGTATGACTGAATGGGAAGAGGTTGAATATGAGTGGTTTTGGACACATTTTGAACACTCACCCCCATTCATTTCAATGGGGCAAAAATGCTGTTAAATGTTGAATATTTCGGAAAGTAATAATGGTATGTACAAACAAAGTAGTAGCACTCGATTCCCGGTCAAGGCGCACGTTTTGATGTATTTTTTGCGTGTGTGCTGGCAACGCTGTGAGACTAGTTCCGCGCCGAAAAAACGGCGGAAGAATAAATAAAAAAGAAGATAAGTATGATGGAGAGTAATAGTGTGCTTTGCATTGCAAAGGCACCCTAATAAACAAACTAATTTCAAGCAATCATCATTTAGCATTTTATTGTGGCACCAATTGGCCCTTAACTCTTAACATACACAAAATATACATCAAAACAAATGAAGCTCATGGTTCAATATAATTTTATTATGCATCTAAAATATACAAACATCCACAATATTGTTGTAGTCACGTTGAGCTCGTCCCTCTAGTGGGGAACCCATGGAACAACACGGTCACAGCACCACACGCTCTGTGCTCCAACATCTACATCTCAGTCACAAAGTCACATAAAAAATGACCATATGAAGACAGTGTCAATGTCATGTACCTAGTCTCTTGTTCAATATGAAGACACATAACCTACTACACTGTGACAGTAGGACACAACATCGTTTGCTATTTTTAAATCACAACAATTTACAATATTAACACCTTTTTCTTTCTCTAAATATTGAATCTACACATTTCCCTCTGTTATCAAAAACTCACACGTCCATCGAAGGTAATGTGTTCACAAAGACAAACCTCACTCACGACCAAAACACACACACACACACACACACACACACACACGACGTCATGGCGGACGCGACGTCAGGACCCATATGACGCCGTGACGTCAGAGACCTCGGGAGTGTCAGAAGGAACACCAGAACACGGCTAACGGCTACACCTGCGAGAGGGGGAGGGGCATCTTGTGCTTTTGTTGTGTCGTTTAAACAGCCCCGCCCCCGCCCCCCCCCCCCCTCCCCATGGAGATGCTGAAGCTAACCGAAGGTATGATGATAGAGAACGCTGAGATAGATAGGTCACTTTAACACAGAGCTGTACAGAGTCGCCATGGTTACGGGCCGTGGAATGTGTGTGTGTGTCGGACAGCTCATTTTCTGTCTAACGGTTAGCGGTGAGCTCTCTTGTCGCAGGGCTCTCCTTTGTTCTCTTGAGGTGGCTCGCTAGTGCGACCGACCACCGCGGGCTCTAGTGGAGCGGATGTGCCACTAGAGGGAGCTGAGACCCCACTAGAGGACAGTCGGCAAAGACCGGGCGCCTGTGCGAACCTTAACCCTTAACCTTAACCCTTAACCTGAGCCCCTAACTCTAAACCTTTCCATCACGCTAAAGGCCGCTACGCGGTGGCTGTTCCATTTGTTCCCATGATGCATTGCTACCCCTGATCCCCATTAGCCTGACCATCACACAGCCAAGACTGCCCCCCCACACACACACAACTAACCTGAACCAAACATCCTGGCCCTTCTATAAGCGGGGGACAGGTGTGTCTCATCAACGCTCCATGAACAGGTGACCACCTGGGCGGTAACCACATCATGCAGTAGCACGCGTCTAACCTCAAGAGGGAGCCATCTAATGCAAACCATTGGCTTCAGCGTTTGCTTCTCCGTTAACCATCTCTCATCTAATAACTAACCATCCCTGACCTAACAGCTAAACTAACCGTCTCTAACCTAGTACCTAAACTTAACCTCCCCTTTAGGCTCCTGCCCACGACACGGCAAACCCACTTGGGGGGAGAGGGGAGAAGGGGGAGAGGGGGGAGAAAAATAAAAAAGACCTTGTAACTTTCATAGGAACACTGGTCGTACGATGGGCTGTGACAACGTGTCGCAAGTGGCACATCTCTGAGAAACCCATCAGCGCGAGAACGTGAGTTGCCGTGTTCCCGCAAGATTTGGCGGGTTTTCAGAGAAGGCGTGGCTAATTGGACAGCGGAGTCTTCATGTGTGCACCCCTCCATGATCCCAGTCGCCACGTGTGTGCTGCCCAAGTTGAGCCCGACTTTAAAAGTCGCATTGTGGGTAGGACCCTTAACCTAATACCTAAACATAACCACATCTAACCTAATACCTAAACTAGCCATCGCTAACCTAATACCTACAATTAACATAACCATCTCTAGCTTAATACCTAAATTGAACCATCCCTAAACTAACACCTAAACTAACCATCTCTAAGCTAATAGATAAACTAACCTAATACCTACACTAACCATCTCTCAACTAGTACATACATGTAAACCAGTACATACATGTAAACATGTCTAATGCACGATGAATGAAAGTCTGTCCAGTGCTCAGATGCTAACTCTAGCATGAGGGGGTGGAGTGATGGAACCGAGGGGGGTGGGGGGGGGAGTGACAGGGAGAGGGGGCCAATCAGCAGCACTTCTGG
>PIJE02000147.1:243773-245711 GCA_002895965.2 Coryphaenoides rupestris
GACGCCGTTAAAGATGGATGGTGTTTGGTTGGTCCCACAAACTAATGGACCTCTACACCTCCAAACACCTGCCTCATGTGGGCATGCTCTTCATAACACGATGATATGATATGACAGTAATGACATGATAGTATTGTGACATGATGTTAGGACATAATACCATTATATGATGATGGGTAAGACATTATGGTGGGATTGTGATAAGGTTATGACCTTATGATGGTTGGGAGGACATTATGATAATATTGTGATGATGAAGAATATGAGGACATGATAGTTATAAGCAGATCCGTAGAACCACACCAGGTGCAGGTTTGTGTCATTCAATATGTACTAATACCCAGTAGTATGTCCGTGTAAAACCCAATACAGTCATATAATACAGCAGTAGTATGTACTAATGCCAATACTCAGTGATGTACAGTACTAGTATATAGTACGAACGAATACTCAGTATGTAAAAATGCAAATACCCAGTAGTATGTATGTACTACAACACACAATGCAGTAGCATCACACATGCTGTGTAATATGTAGTGTATACTGTATGCATGTAGTACACTGAGGCTGTATGCGTCCCGCGGTCTCACCTGAGGATCCGGAGCTCTCTTGCTCTTCAATCAATAATCAATAACACTGTTGATTTATTTTCGCACCTTAAACCCGCGGGTGTTTCGCAATAATAATTCCCAATTGAATGAGAAAAAAATAAAAAACAAGCTCTCCAGAAATCACATCCCGAGGCGTCTGCAGACATGCGCTCCCAGATGCCGTCACCGCCGCTCCCGAGAAATAAAGCCGACGACGACGACAACGCACTGAATGAGGCGCGTCTGCAGACGGCCGCTCCCTCAGCCAATCAGAGGCCGGCTCACACATGACTCATAACTCCATCTGCTGTATTAATATTAACATATTGTGACACACACACACAGAGCCATAGAGAGTGTGTGTGTGTGTGTGTGTGAGAGAGACACACACACGAGGTTATTGTAGGTTTATTGTAGCGACCAAAGTGGATACAACAACAACAACAACAATACACACAACTAGTCTATTCTAGGCTTTCTCCTCGGTGGCCGCTAGGGGGCGCCAGAGCTCCTCAGGGTGTGAGTCACCGAACACACAACACTTATTCTGAGGATCATTTGACTTGAGACGTGATGCCCAGAGTGATCTCTCTCTCTCACGCATAGTCTCTCTCTATCTCTCGCACGCACTCAAAGTCTCTCTCTCTCCTTTTTATTCATTCACTCTCATAGTCGCTCTGTCTCCCTCTCTCGTGGTCTCCCTCTAGGGCTGTGTGGGGCTCAGTCCGCTCAGCTCCAGCTCCGCGATCACCGACATGTGCTTGAAGTCTGCGGGCGCGTGGTTGAAGCTCTCCACCAACCGGAACGTCTCCTGCCGCTGGCTGCCGTAGAACAGCTGCACCTGATTGGCGAGACACTGGGCCTGGTGCACCGTCTGAAACGAGAGGCTGGGAGCCCATGCCCCCAGTCAGCTGATCCTGTACCACTACCCGGAGCTGCAGGACAGCAAGGGTGTCGTCCTCATGACCGCTGAGATGGACCCCAAGTTCATAGTGAGTCCTCCTCCTCCTCCTCCTGGGCTGTGACCCGGCTAGCCTGTAGAACCAAGATGGCTGCCAGCTGGAGGAGGAGGTCTTTGGGCTGAATGGAACTTTAACTTTTGTTAAACCCTGTTGTGAAAAACCGTCTGTTGTGTGTGTGTGTGTGTGTGTGTGTGTGTGTGTGTGTGTGTGTGTTGTGTGTGTGTGTGTGTGTGTGGTGTGTGTGTGTGTGTGTGTGTGTGTGTGTGTGGTGTGTGTGTGTGTGTGTGTGTGTGTGTGTGTGTGTGTGTGTGTGTGTGCTGTGTGTGTGTGTGCCGTCCTGGGGACTTCCAGTTTGCTTTAGAGGTCATCTCTCGGTGACGCTTTTA
>PIJE02000147.1:247982-255482 GCA_002895965.2 Coryphaenoides rupestris
CCCTACAAGACAATGAACACAGCAATATAATGTGCATATCATATCCAACATTCCTTTCCTGTCAGTCTTTCCTCAGTATTACTTTCCTCAGTATTACGTGCAATATTAATATTACTGTCCAACATCATGTGCATACTCTATCATGTACGATATTAGTGGTTATTATTATTATTATTATTATTATTATTATTATTATTATTATTAAATGCAGTATTTGTATGTATTATGTATTAGTTTGTAATATGTAGTAGCCTATTAGTGTGCCTATTATTGTAGTATATATATTCCTATGTAGTGTGTTTTATTGTAATATGATTAGTATTTAATGGAGTGTTTTGTATTATTGTAGTTTTGTTCTCAGCAGTGGAGACCTGTGTGATGTAATGACCGCCAACGGCCACAAGAATCACAGACCCGGACATCGCCACGGTAACGCTCATATTTTATCTAGATATATGGTACAACCACAGTCTGGCTACTGGTTCTACTGGGAGCTGACCAGCACAACCAGTATAACCACAGCCTGCTAATGGTTCTACTGGGAGCCATCCAGTACAACCACAGTCTGCTACTGGTTCTACTGGGAGCTGTCCAGTACAACCACAGTCTGCTACTGGTTCTACTGGGAGCTGTCCAGTACAACCACAGTCTGCTACTGGTTCTACTGGGAGCTGTCCAGTACAACCACAGTCTGCTACTGGTTCTACTGGGAGCTGTCCAGTACTAGTGTGTTTCCAGTTCGGGCTAGTGTCTAAACACCACCTCCCCTCTTTCAGGTTCAGGGTCAAAGGTCGAGGGTCAGAGGTTGTCGACGAACAGCCGGGAGCGCTGGCGGCAGCAGAGTGTGGGCGGAGCCTTCTCTGAGCTGCGGGCGCTGCTCCCCGCCCACCCCCCCGACAGGAAGCTGAGTAAGAACCAGACGCTGCGCCTGGCGCTGCGCTACATCCACTTCCTGTCCACGCTCGCCGCCGAGCAGGAGCGGTCCGGGGGGCGGAGCCTAAGCGACCAGGTGGCGGTTGGGGGGCGGAGCCCGATTGACCAGGTGGAGACCGGGGGGCAGAGCCTAAGCGACCAGGTGGAGGTCGGGGGGTGGAGCCCGAGTGACCAGGTGGAGACCGGGGGGTGGAGCCCGAGTGACCAGGTGGAGGCCGGGGGGTGGAGCCCGAGTGACCAGGTGGAGGCCGGGGGGTGGAGCCCGAGTGACCAGGTGGTGGCCGGGGGGTGGAGCCCGAGTGACCAGGTGTGGTCGGGGGGTGTCGGGGGCCTGCAGTGTGGTCAGGTGTTCCCAGACTTCCTGTCGTCTCCCTCCAGCTGTGACAGCTTCCTGTACGACAGCAGCCCTGGTGGCTCCACCGAGGTCCTCAGCTCCCCCGGGTCCTCCGACTCTCACCGGTACTGGTGACCTCCAGGTGACCTCCAGCTGCTGTTGTAAGCAGCTCATTGTGTCCTGTTGGCGCCGTGTAGGAACCACAGACGTACCCATGTGACCTGTAGCTGACCAATCAGCTGGAAGTATAATGTGATATTCACTTTATTATGTCATGTGATATTCACATGCTCTAATGTAGTGCTGACCATGAAGTTATTATTGAACATGTTATGTTATTTTTTAACATGATATTATATTATTGATTAACTATTATTGTGTTATTGATAAAAAAAATGGTTTAATGTTTAAAATGTAATGTTGTTTAACATGTTATATAATTGATGAGCATGTTATTGTGTTATTGATAAAATGTTTTACAAAGTGTAATGTTATTGTTTAACATGTCTTATTATTATTGCTGAACAGCATTATTATTATGATCATGTTATTGTTGAAAATAATATGATCATGTTATTGTTGAACATGTTATTAAAATTGTATTATTGTTCATGTTATTGCTGTAAATGTTTTGTGAATGCAACCCTGAAACAAATAAAATTTGAGAAAAAAGAGTTTTGTTGCTTTGTTTTGTTAATCAGATGGAGTAGAATACCATACACATGATGTCACACACACACACACACACACACACACACACACACACACACACACACACACCATCATCTGGTTTTGGATTTCAGAATAGAGTTCTATTACACATTTAAATTACAGTTACTATTTCTATTACATTACTATTACAATTACAGTTATAACAGGTAGCCGGTAGTCTGAATAACAACAGTCAAAGTGTTTTATTGTCACATCACAACACAGAGCCATTCTGAACAATGAAATCTTGTGACACGGCAAGCGACAGTACACAAAAAAGTAGGCAAAAAAATGAATTCATAAATAAATGAAAATAACAAGAAAAGAAATATATGCATTGGAAAAAAAGAAATATATATATATAGAGAGAGAATGGCACAATATACATAATAAGACAACACAATATACATAACTCTTTGTAAGTCGCTTTGGATAAAAGCGTCTGCCAAATGCCCTAAATGTAAATGTAATGTAAATGTAATAAAGATACAAAATAAAAAATGTAATGTTGAATCCAGAAGCATTGAATATTGAGTATTATAAATGTGAAAGTAAGTAAGGGCAAACAGGTAGCAGGTAGTCTGAATAACAGCCTGACTTCAATAAAACAGCAAAATAAGAAATATGTATGTAATATGTAATCATTATCCTGGATAATATTTTAAAAACAACAAAAAAAGTTTTAAAGTACATTTAATGACACAGACACACACACACACACACACAGACACACACACAGACACACACACACACACACACACACACACACACAGACACAGACACACACACACACAGACACACACACAGACACACACACAGACACAGACACAGACACACACACACAGACACACACACACACACACACACAAACCCTTATCAGCACAGCAGCATTCCTTCCCAGAATGCCGAGGGAGCGGTTCTTGGCAGCATTCCCACCACAGAGACATCAGGAGCCAATCAGAGAGATGCTATCAGGGCCCAGGGGGCGGGGCTAAGGCCTCTCAGGGGCTGGACCTGTCAATCTAACAAGTCATTGATGAGTGGCCATCGAGCTAACGACTGATAAGAATCTGAGCCAATCAGAGTCACTCGGTCCCACAGGAGCAGAGGGGTAGTGTGTGTGTGTGTGTGTGTGTGTGTGATGGTGTCTCAGCAGAGATTCCCAGTGTTGCCAAAGCGTTCCATTGTAGTACTAATACCACAGCATTGTTAAATACTTGATTCTGATTGGCCTATAGCGTTCCATGGGGATGCATTATTCTTCAATAAGGGGACACCTCTGCCCTTCAACAGCTCAGCAAAAAAACAATAACATTCTAGATGAAGTATGAATCGTCAATTGTTGTTGGAAGGGTTAGTGGGGGGGGGGGGGGGGTTAGGGAGAGAGGGGCGGAGAGGGTTCCCAGGGTTGTAAAGGTCCATCAATACTGGGTGGTGTTGGGGCGTGATAGACACAGACACACACACACACACACACACATTTATATATTTTTTTTCTTTCAACCTTTATTCAGGAATCATTGAGGGTGAGCCTCATTTACAATGACGGCGAGATTACAACATAGAAATGGAAATAATACAAATAAACAAACAAAATAGAGAAAAAACAGGCAGATATGGGACAGTATATACATATTTATCTATATCTATATACTGTATATCTACATATCTATATATATATATACAGTAGATATAAAGATATATCTATATATATATATAAATAATGTGCATGGTTAGGTGTTTTGAAGCCTGAACTTGTGTAATAGCGTATTTCTTAAGAAGTGCTTCATCATTAATATGACTTAACTATTCCCATTAATGTAGTGAAGTATTAACAGTAATATTCTATTATCTGGTGATGTATTAAAACCGCTCCCAAACAAAACCATGAGAAGCCAAAGTCTGAGCCCTCCAGCTGGTTCTTCAGAGCCTCTCCCCTCTACTTCCTGTCTGCGCCGGACACTTCCTGCTGGCTGGGCCACGCCGGGTGTGTGTGTGGTGGTGATGGGTGGTGGTGGTGGTGGTGGGTGGTGGTGGTGGTGTGTTAATGAGTGATGGAGAGACAGAGAGCAGATGGAGTGAACGGTTAATGATTACCTGGCGTGCCAGAGTCCAGCTCAGAACCGCCCAGAGACCACAGCAACAGTCTCTCTGGATCTCTCCTTCTGTGGATCTACTGTATCTCTCTCTCTCTCTCTACATCTCCATCTCTCTCTCCATCTCCATCTCTCTCTACATCTCCATCTCTCTCTGACCCTCTGGGGGGGGTAGGGCAGTCGAACCGGAGGACTTAACAGTACCAGAAGATGAAGCTGTGGTGTGTGTTGGTGTGTGTGATGGTGCTGAGAGGAGACCTGACCCGCGCCCAGTCAGGTAGGACTTACCACCACCCCCACCCAGTCAGGTAGGACTCCACCACCACCCAGTCAGGTAGGACTCAACACCACCACTACCCAGTCAGGTAGGACTCATCACCACCCGGTCAGGTAGGACTCACCACCACCATCACCCAGTCAGGTAGGACTCACCACCACCCCCACCCAGTCAGGTAGGACTCAGCACCACCACCCAGTCAGGTAGGACTCACCACCACCCACACACAGTCAGGTAGGACTCACCACCACCACCCAGTCAGGTAGGACTCAACACCACCACCCAGTCAGGTAGGACTCACCACCACCCAGTCAGGTAGGACTCAACACCACCACCCAGTCAGTGTATTACGTGTGTTTACTAGGTAATACTTGTGTTTACTATGTCATAAGACTGTTCACTAGGTAAGATGTGTGTTTACTAGGTAATAAGACTGTTTACTAGGTAATAAGACTGTTTACTATGTCATAAGACTTATGACAGAAGATGTGTGTTTACTAGGTAATAAGTGTACTATTAACTGTACTATAAGGACCCGTGTCTACATAGCACCTTTTTCTGCCAGAAGCTCCAAGCTTTGTTTACTGTTTCTATGACGACTACCCGCGTTAGCGATTTACCTCCTAGCTTAACATCGATCAATCCAGGACAAAAAAGCTGATGCGCTCAGAAAAAGACGTGTGTGTGTGTGTGTGTGTGTGTGTGTGTGTTTGTGTGTGTGTGTGTGTGTGGTGCACGCGTCTGTGTTCCTCCAGACCAGGGGGGGCAGCAGAGGCTCCTCCCCCAGTGGCTGACTGGGCTTCTGGCGGTGGCCGGCTTCCTCTTCCTGTCCTTCGTGGCCTTCCTGGTCAACAAGGCGTGGTGTCAGAGCGCCAGGTCAGGCCACGCCCACCCACAGTCTCTGAGGGGATTCTCAACATAATGCCAGTTGGCCAAAAGGCTAAATTACATCTGTAGTCCCCGGGCAGGCAATAGTTGAAAGCAAAAACATCAAGAATCATTAAAAGAAGCATTAAAAATACAATCAATGATAAACCAGTGGAAATATACAGATAAACAGAGCCTACACTACACAGAGACAAGAAAATAAAAGATGTAGTCCTAAGGATTCAACCACCATGTTTCTAAACACTCCCACCAAACCCAGTGAACCTTTGTGCTCATTATTTTGTCCAACTCTCTGGTATTCTCAATATTTATATTAAATAGCTATAGTTACATCTATATTATAGTGAGAGAAACCAAGCTTAATATTTTCCTGGAGCAATGCTACATGCAGACAAAACTGCAGTGAAGCAACAAGGGATGCCCGTGGTGATGTGACGCCACCTACTGGCCTTCCAGGGGGCGTACAGCAGATCAAATGTGTTGAGGGAATGGGAATTTCAGATCTGTCAGACTGCTTAGCATCCTCATCCTGCCTGTCTCTCTGCCTGTCTGTCTGCCTGTCTGTCTGTCTGTCTCTCTGTCTGCAGGCTGGTACCATCAGATGATCCAGAGATGGCGGGAAGGAACGAGGGAAAGAAGGAGGGAGATTTCTCCAGTAGTAACGGTGGCCAGTACAACACCATCCTGGACAGGGTCAGGTGAGCCATCCGGCCAATTAAGAGCTGGTCTCAGGTCAGCTCTGATTGGCAGAGGACACTCCCACTTGTGATGTCAGAGTCCTTGAACGCATGTTGTCCTTGAACCTTGTAAGTGCAGTACTTGAGTATTTTATCATCATCCTCTTCTTGTGCAAACATCCAATAGGAGCGTGGAACACGAGAACGCTTACGAGAACCTGGGGGTCGACAATGTGAACAGAGTCACTGCCATGTGACAGGCTGCCAGGATCCATGTGACCGCCAGACACCATCTGATAGGCTGACCTTCACTCGAGAATATATAGTCAGTGATTGGTATTGAACTAGCTTCTACTGTTACTTTAAAATCCTTGTTGTAACTTAAATAACATACTATACAGAGAGTCTTGATTATGTTGCTCTCTGGTTTGTATTTACCAATGTGTAATAAATATACAAAGTGTATAAATATACTGGCTCACGGAGCAAATTAACACAGCACACAACAGCGATACACTCCCACTTGTGATGTCACAACAGCACACTACAGCGATACACTCCCACTTGTGATGTCACAACAGCACACTACAGCGATACACTCCCACTTGTGATGTCACAAAATTATTTATTTTTGCCATCACGCTGTGTGGAACGCGACGCCGCGGACGAGAACCCAGCCTCTCAGGTCAGGGTCAAAGGTCGGTGAGGATACAGGAGGAAGGAGACAGGAAGTAAGTTTGTGCTCATCTCAGATTTTAATAAAACACGGAGTAGACCTTTCGACAGCAGCATCAGGAGCAGTAGATGAAGAGCACGACAGAAACAGAAACATAAACAGAAAGATGGAGAGGATATTGCTATCAATATTAACAATAACATAAATATAGGCCAGATCATTACAGTAATTTCCAGCATGATAGAACATAAAATTGCACTTTTTAACGGAACATTCGTGTCAAGATGGTGATGATATGATCTAAGTCTTATCAATAGTCAACCTGGCATGTATTAAGTCTAATATATCAATAGTGTTAATTCATGTAGTGATGGTCGTTCACGGTTTAAATAATCTTCTGTTGAAATGAGAAAACGTAACTGTCAATCATTAGCCGTCTCCACGGAAACGGTTGTTCTTTTTTGTGTGAAAATGGTCGTCTAGCTATCAGGCAGCGCCAGCAGTGGACTCGCAGCGGCCATGTCATGTGGCTAAGCTAAAGGCTAACAGGAGTTCTCAATGGGAGGAAACAAGACGCTAAACTAAAGCCTCTATCAGGCTGCAGGCTCTGCTATGCTAGCTAGCTAGCTAGCTGGCTAGGTAGCGTAGCGTAGCGTAGCGTAGCGGGCTCCGTTATCGGACGCTTCCCTTTGATCCTCGGCTCGGCGGTCCTCGACGGTGTGCTGGGTGTGTGTGTGTTAGCCGTCTGTGCGTGTGTGTGTGTGTTTCTTAGTGTGTGTGCGTAGTAGTGTGTGTCTGTTAGTGTGTGTGTGTGTGTTAGGACAGGACCTGCAGGGTCACTGTCCCCGTCTGTCTCTTTAAGATGGCCACCGCCTGCTCGTGCGTCGCTCGCTCCAAACTCTCCCCGT
>PIJE02000147.1:262982-279334 GCA_002895965.2 Coryphaenoides rupestris
TATATAAACTCCTCAAAAAAAGTTTGGAAACGTTATTCGGTCGATTATTCCTCCCCTTTAAATAATACCAATTGGTATTGTATTTTATATCGTTGGAAAGCCTGATTAGTCACCTTTACAACGAGGTACAACTTGTAAGGATCATGCATTCATGGAATGAACAACACAGCTAACCGTGTGGGTAGCGGCCCAAAAAATGTGCCAAAATCCCCTGCAATATTCCTCTGTTGGTATTCACTCTCGTTTTGAGCTTCAAGTGCTGGCAGGTGTATGCCAGTCACAGGTGTGTGACTGGCACCTGATTGGCACCTAATTGACAGCACTTGTGTGCATGGGTCCTGCAACTTTGTTGAGTTTGTTTGTGGCTCCAAGCATAAACATTGCCACGTTTGTCCCTTCAGGATAAGGTCAATAGGGCAAGTGGAAGCTGGTGTTCCGGTACGCAGAGTGGCAGCATTATTTGGTGTCAGCCCTGGGTACATTTCCAAACTTAGGACCAAGGTCCGTGAGACTGGTGAGGTCAAAGACAGACCACGAAGTGGCCGTCCCAGGAAGACAAACCCCAAGAAGACCGGTTCCTCACCCTTGCTTCACTGAGGAACCGTAGGCTTTCTTCCAGAGATTTACAGGCAAGATTTGCACAACGGTACCACAGACAGATCTCTGATCAGACGGTGAGGAACAGACTGCACATGGCTGGTCTTCGTGCTTATAAGGCTGCCAGGAAGCCTGCATTGACTGCCCTTCACAGTCAGGCCCGTTTGCGCTGGTTTTCGACAGCACCGGACAGTGGAACCTAAGAATGTGGGGCAACGTCATGTTCAGTGATGAATCAAGGTATGTCTGCGGAAGCTGGATGGCAGGATCAAAGTATGGAGACGGCGTGGGAGAGCGCTATGCAGATTGCTGCACAGATCGCGTGACACCTTTCAATGGGGGCAGTTGTCATGGTGTGGGGCGGTATCTCTCTCACAGGCAAAACAGAAATTGTCATCATTGAAGGCAATCTCACTGGCAGTGAAGATATCGGAATGAGATTCTGGAGCCAGTGGCGAGCAGTGTGACCAGGCTAGTGACCAGCATGAGGAGGAGGTGCAAGCTGTTGTGACTGCGTATGGATCTTCCACACGCTACTGAAGGTCCCTGACAGTGTAAAATGAATAAAGTGTAGAAATGGCCAATATGTGTTTTCCTTATTTATGTGGGTGAGTGCAATCATCCAATCCACCAAGCAACTCAAACGAGAGTGAATACCAACAGAGGAATATTGCAGGGGATTTTGGCACATTTTTTTGGGCCGCTACCACACGTTTAGCCTGTGTTGTTCATTCCATGAATGCATGATCCTTACAAGTTGTACCTCGTTGTAAAGGTGACTAATCAGGCTTTCCAACGATATAAAATACATACCAATTGGTATTATTAAGGGGAGGAAATAATCGACCGAAATAACGTTTCCAAACTTTTTTTGAGGAGTTTATATCTACTGTATATATAGAGATATAAACAGTAGATATAAATACTGTATATAGAGACCTCTGGGGTGTTCAGGGAGGGTGGAGGGCTGGGGAAAGGAGCAACTGCCATCTGATTAACAGCATCCTCATTCCTAGAGAGAGAGAGACAGACAGACAGACAGACAGACAGACAGACAGACAGACACATACATAGGCTGTCAAAAATTCTTACCAACATTGACCTGCAATGATAAGCTAGGTGGTATCCTACATTACCCAGCATGCCTTGTGTCCTAGATTCACACCACCACTAGATTACCCAGCATGCCTTGTTTCCTACCTCAGTAGGAGGAGTTTGACCTTGGGGGCGGAGCTCTTGATGATGGCCGAAGCGTTCTGATGACTGCGTCCATACAACACCTGGCTGTTGATCTAGAGACAGACGGGTAGAGAGACAGACGGGTAGAGAGACAGACAACACCTGGGTAGAGAGACAGACAACACCTGGCTGTTAATCTAGAGACAGACGGGTAGAGAGACAGACAACACCTGGCTGTTAATCTAGAGACAGACGGGTAGAGAGACAGACAACACCTGGCTGTTAATCTAGAGAGAGACAGGGAAGCAGGGATACGCCGACAGAAAAGTGGAGAGACGGACAGATAGAGAGATTCAGATAGAGGTAGGAGGGGCAGACAGGTAGACAGACAGGTAGACAGACAGGTAGTCAGCCAGACAGACCGACAGGTGGGGAGACCGACAGCCAAACAGGTAGAGACAGCCAGACAGGTAGCCAGCCAGACAGACAGGTCGGGAGACCGACAGCCAAACAGGTAGAGACAGCCAGACGGGGGGGGGGGGTGGAAACGGACAGGTAGACAGACGGGTACCTCCAGCAGCTCGTCGCCCACCCGGATGCGTCCGTCGCGAGCGGCCGCCCCCCCAGGGTGCAGCCCCACGATGAAGATGCTGAGGCGGCTGCGGTCGCGGTTCCCCGCCAGGCTCAGGCCCAGGCCCTGCCTCTCCTTCTCCAGCTCCACACACACCACCTCCCCCGGGAGCTCCTCATAGCGCTGCAGCACACACTCTGGGGGGAGGAGAGAAGGGGGGAGGAGAGGGGAGGACAAGAAGAGAGACAACATCCATAGTCCATTGAGTCCATTGAATGTGTTCCTGCTAATTTCTGTGTGTGTGTGTGTGTGTGTGTGTGTGTGTGTGTGTGTGTGTGTGTGTGTGTGTGTGTGTGTGTGTGTGTGTGTGTCGAGGTCAGTGGAGTGGGGGTAATGAATGATTAGAGAGGGAGGAGCAGACAGGAGGAGGAGGAGGACGATGAGGACGAGGGTGAGGAGAGTTAGAGGAGAGATGGAGGAGAGATAGAGAAGGCAAAGTCTCATGAGACATGAGCATGCCGGGCCAGCAGGGGGCGGTGCAGGGATCACGGGTAGCTTTTCCTGACGAGAGGCGGTGGTGTATTCGGACTCAGAGGGGGGGGGTGGATGAAGAAGTAACGGGCCCAGTGTATTTACACAAGGAAATCTCCACGCGGCGGTGTAACGACGGAAGCAGGTTGCCTTGTAGTTAAAGTTAAAGTTCACAGTTCGGACGGAGCACACAACGTTAAAACAGCCGCTAGTCCACCATGGCTTCGATGTTTTCTAGCGAGCTGGACACAAAACAATCCGCACACTGCGTTAACTGAAGTGACAAATGTGGTCAGTGTCTTCCTAAAGACTCTGTTTCATCGCTCCGCAAGAATGCACCTGGAAGAAGTAGCTGGAAGCGTTTTCTTTTCAGTGGCCTACCGCTGCTGTGTTGGTGAGGATGAGCAGAGAACAGGGAAGCTACTGGGATAGCTGGAGTCAGGGTCTCACAAAGTTATATCACCGCAAACACACTGACCTGCTAAACGCTGCTCACTACACTCAACAGACAGACAGACAGGCAGACAGACAGGCAGGTAGACAGAGAGAGAGAGAGAGAGAGAGAGAGAGAGAGAGAGAAAGACAGACATACAGACAAGCCAAGATACAGAAAGACAGACAGACACAGAGAGAGAGAAGACAGACAGGTAGAGAAGGCAGAGAAAGGCAGACAGACAGACAGAGAGACAGACACACACACACACGGGCAGGCAGGCAGTGAGACAGACAGACTAAGATAAACAACAGTAAACGGTGACCAGACAGACGGACAGACAGACAGATTTAGGAAACACAACAACAAACAGAGACATCAGACAGACAGAGAGACACACAATTGGGTAAATAACAGTAAACAGTGACCTCTGTTAGACGATGAATGACGATGAAGTTATAATATCGGCTGCAGTGGAAACACATAGACACACACACACACACACACACAGACACACACAGACACACACACACACAGACACACAAACAGACACACACACACACACACACACTAACCTGGCAACATGGCCCATTCTTCAGTGGTCCCACTGAGCCACCATCATCACGTGCACCCCCAGAACACACACGTATGCCTGCGTGTGTGTGTGTGTGTGTTAGCGTGCGCACTACGGTAGGTGTTTGTAAGTGTGTGTGTGTGTGTGTGTGTGTGTGTGTGTGTGTGATCGAGCATTTGTCTGCATGTATTAGCATGTGTCGGTAATGTGTGTGGGGGATATAGCATGTGTGTGTGTGTGAGTGTGTGAGTGTGTGAGAGAGACAGAGTGTCTGTGTGTGTGTGTGTCTGTGTGTGTGTGTCTGTGTGTGTGTATGTGTGTGTGTGTGAGATCGCGGGTGTGTGAGTGTGAGCTATAGCGCGTGTGTCTGATACTGGTTTGCAGTGCTTGGCTTTTTCCAGAAAGAGATTTACAGCGAAAGAGAGGAGAGAGAGAGAGAGAGAGCGAGAGGGAGAGCGAGTGAGTGAGAGAAAGGGGGGGAGAGAGCGAGAGGGAGAGAGCGACAGAGAGGGAGAGAGAGAGCGAGAGGGAGAGAGAGTGAGTGAGAGAAAGGGGGGGAGAGAGCGAGAGGGATAGAGAGAGAGAGGGGGGGGGGGGAGAGAGAGCGAGAGGAGAGAGAGCGACAGAGGGATAGAGAGAGAGAGAGAGAGGGGGGGGAGGGAGAGAGAGCGAGAGGGAGAGAGCGACAGAGAGGGATAGAGAGAGAGAGAGGGGGGGGAGGGAGAGAGCGCAAGAGGAAGAGAGGGAGAAAGAGAGGCGGGGGGAGAGGGAGAAGCAGAGGGAGAGAGAGCGAGAAAGAGAGAGCGGGAGAGAGAAAAAGATGGTGTAACAGCACCCTGCTACATTTCTACCTCACCCTACGACCCCCCCCCCCCCCCCCCCGCTCTCTCTCTCTCCGTCTCTGTCTCTCTCCCTCTGCAGTCAGACTTAAAAGGAGCAGCTGTCAGTGTGTACTGGGATGTGTGTGAGTACACCCACACTAGTATACAGTATGTGTGTACATACATGTGTGTGGTATAATACACTAGTATACAGTATGTGTGTACAATAATACATGAATAATAAATGTGTGTGTGTCCCCCCCCACAAGCCACCTACAGACTATTGATCAGCTGTGTGCCAAATCTCACATATAAAACGGACAAACGCTAATTAACAAACCTTAACCTTGTTTATTACGATATACAACCCCTCTCATATGATCATGTGAGGTTCAATTACGGTGGTTGGCGTGACGACCTACATCGTCAGGTGCGTCAGGTGCGAGGACCGTGGATACTGGCCACCACCAGGGGGCACTGATGCAACGAGTCACGTGATGTAAAACCTGAGGAGAATTCTGAATTCTTCTCTCCTCCACACACACACACACACCTCTCAGTGGCTTCAACCCCTCCCCCCACCCCTCCCTCCCCCTCCCCAGTGCGCATTCCAGCGTTGATTCACATCGAGATGGAACAACTAATATTAATAATGTTTGTTCGTTTGGGCATGCGCCACATTCACAGCTTATTATATGCACCTCTCCCCACTGGCGTGTAGTAGAATACACTAGTATATGCATATGCAGTATAATACACAAGTAGTATATGTCACGTATATGCACTATAATACACTAGTATGTGTGCTCTAGTGTACGTAAGGAATGTACTTTATGGAGCAGAATGTAACCCCCCCACCCCCCCCGCAGCAAGTGTTATAGTGTGTGTGTGTGTGTGTGTGTGTGTGTGTAGTGTGTGTGTGTGCTGTCTGCTCAGTGTCTGCAGCTCTCTCTCTCTCACACACACACACACACACACACACACACACACACACACACACACACACACACACACACACATCATATTTATATATTTGTATATATTATCTATATCTTTACATATTATATATTTATACACTATATTTATAGATAATATTTATATATTTGTATATATTATCTATAATATCTGTATATATTTATACATCACTAACAGACATTGAAGAAGAACAGTCTTAAACAGTATTCAGATATTCACTCTTTTATTCAGTCAAGAATCAGAATTAAATCAGAATTAAATCAACTCCACACCAAGAGGTGAGACATCGGATTAGACCAGATTAGATAACACACAGGAGATATCTAAATGAATCGGATCTGAATTCATCCAATCTGATTTACTGTTATCTGATGTAGTAGGCATTAGAGAGAGATTGTTAAAATTGATTGTTTTTATAATAAATAGAACGTGAGAAAGCTTGTGTTTGGCACCGGGCACATGACCACAAAACCGTTTCTATGGTTACGTAATCACAAACTGTCCCTGATCTCACTTTACTGACTAATCTGACATCATGAAACAACAACCATGAATCATAACCACAGAGCAGGCCTTCTTAAACTGTTTCACCTCGGGACCCAAAAGGCATTTTCAGCGTGTGTCACACAGACAGGAATTTATCCGAAAATGAGTGCTAGTGATCCGTTCAGAGTGTGTTCAGAGTGTGTTTAGTGTGTGTTTAGTGTGTGTTTAGTGTGTGTTTAGTGTGTCCAGAGTGTACAGAGTGTTTATCGTCTTCAGAGTGTTTATCGTCTTCAGAGTGTTTCGAGTGTTTTGGGCCCCGACCTGCAGCTTAAGAAGCCCTGCCTGAGATCCTAACCACCGATCAAGATCATTATCCTGAGCTGTACAAGAGCCCAACCAGAGCACCTGCAACCCCAGAGCCAGCACACAGACAGAAGCCAGTTAACCAAGACAAACCAGTAGCCCACCACCACTAACCCAACACCACCGCTACAAAACCAGCACACTACAGTAACACATCCTGTTGTGTGTGTGTGTGTGTTGCGTTGTATTAGCCCTACAGGGGGTGCTAGCCCCCCTCATCACAACAAGCCGTCAGGCCATCTGCCCTGGAAAGACACAGAGATACACACACACATTAACACACATGGCAACACACACACTGTTAGCACACACACACACGCACAAGCACACACACACAGCTAATGTTCATTCGTGTCTGGCCCCCTAACTACTACTAGGTCATGTGGTCCCATACTACTAAGAAACGTTTCCAAGGAGACGGTGATGACACCTCTATGACGTCATCGTGCGACACGAGAGTGTAACAGAAGAGATGGAGATGCAGTAGGGGTTAATGAAGCAGTCTGCACCCAGCATGTAGGACTAGAACATATAGGGTTAATAAAGCAGTCTGTAGCTCCACCCAGCATGTATATACAGTATATAATATATATATATATATATGATGCATGCAGTATTGTACAGTACATATTCTGTATAGGCTGAGGTGAGCATAGTCACTGAAGGTCAAAGGTAATTAAATGCATCCCTGTAGTCTATAAAAAGGTTGTATAGATCTGGGACACACTCTAGATTGTTACACATCAGGGTTAAGTTTTAAACACTGCCTCTATTCTCTGCGGGGTAGTGACGGTGTTTAAACACACAGGAACCAACCTTTCGTCTGCAGAAGCGCGGGGTCCATCTCGTGTTCTGATTGGCTGGGCGGGCGGTAGGGAGGGGGCAGTCTGGCAGTGGGCGGAGCTACTGCTGCTTTCTGCAGGGGGGAGACAAAACCAAGCCATCCGTCAAACCAATCCAGCGTCTGATTGGTCCACCGACTGTTGGGAAATCTCTCTCTCTCTCTCTCGGAGTCCAGGTGTGTGTATGTAGGGCCGTGTGCAGCACAGGTGTGACAGTGTTAGTGTTACGGGGAGATGTGGTGAAGGGCGGATGAGGGTGACAGTAACTCTGCTTCTCCTACTGCCCGTCACCATGACAACCGCATCATCAATCACGTTCAGTCACCCAGCTGAGCTCAGTTAGTCTGTGTTGCGGTGCCCTCTAGTGGTTGGTTTAACTCAGGACACGTCACCCCCGACACGGTAAAACTAAACAAATTCATGAGATAGACTGAATGCGGCTGAGGCTGAGGCTGAGGCTGAGGCTGAGGCTGAGGCTGAGGTTAATGATGGTATCTACTGTAGCCCGCCTTCTCCCTGCCATGCTCAGCATGCACCAGTTTATAGGCTTCACCGCCTGTAGAGTCTGCACTTTCACATACACAAAGAAAAATCCATTAATTGCATAAATAGAAAGGAAACCTTAAATGCGGCTCCCACACTGGGTCTGTATGTTACCGGCATAGCCCACAGAGGCTGTCGCCGTAGGTTGCAAGCAAAGCCCTCCTCCAGAGATGTACAACTACACATCAGGACGAAGGCGTGTGACTTCTGGTGACCTTTGGACAGACTATACTATACTGTGAATCAGGAGTGGTTAGAAGGGTCTGGAAGACCTGGAACACCGGGGTTGGAAACCAACCACTAGAGGGCACCGTGTGGGGGTGACGTGTCGTGAGTTAAACCAACCACTAGAGGGCACCGTGTGGGGGTGACGTGTCGTGAGTTAAACCAACCACTAGAGGGCACCGTGTGGGGGTGACGTGTCGTGAGTTAAACCAACCACTAGAGGGCACCGTGTGGGGGTGACGTGTCGTGAGTTAAACCAACCACTAGAGGGCACCGTGTGGGGGTGACGTGTCGTGAGTTAAACCAACCACTAGAGGGCACCGTGTGGGGGTGACGTGTCGTGAGTTAAACCAACCACTAGAGGGCACCGTGTGGGGGTGACGTGTCGTGAGTTAAACCAACCACTAGAGGGCACCGTGTGGGGGTGACGTGTCGTGAGTTAAACCAACCACTAGAGGGCACCGTGTGGGGGTGACGTGTCCTGAGTTAAACCAACCACTAGAGGGCACCGTGTGGGGTGACGTGTCCTGAGTTAAACCAACCACTAGAGGGCACCGTGTGGGGGTGACGTGTCCTGAGTTAAACCAACCACTAGAGGGCACCGTGTGGGGGTGACGTGTCCTGAGTTAAACCAACCACTAGAGGGCACCGTGTGGGGGTGACGTGTCCTGAGTTAAACCAACCACTAGAGGGCACCGTGTGGGGGTGACGTGTCCTGAGTTAAACCAACCACTAGAGGGCACCGTGTGGGGGTGACGTGTCCTGAGTTAAACCAACCACTAGAGGGCACCGTGTGGGGGTGACGTGTCCTGAGTTAAACCAACCACTAGAGGGCACCGTGTGGGGGTGACGTGTCCTGAGTTAAACCAACCACTAGAGGGCACCGCAACACAGACTAACTGAGCTCAGCTGGGTGACTGAACGTGATTGATGATGCGGTTGTCATGGTGACGGGCAGTAGGAGAAGCAGAGTTACTGTCACCCTCATCCGCCCTTCACCACATCTCCCCGTAACACTAACACTGTCACACCTGTGCTGCACACGGCCCTACATACACACACCTGGACTCCGAGAGAGAGAGAGATTTCCCAACAGTCGGTGGACCAATCAGACGCTGGATTGGTTTGACGGATGGCTTGGTTTTGTCTCCCCCCTGCAGAAAGCAGCAGTAGCTCCGCCCACTGCCAGACTGCCCCCTCCCTACCGCCCGCCCAGCCAATCAGAACACGAGATGGACCCCGCGCTTCTGCCCACACGGTGCCCTCTAGTGGTTGGTTTCCAACCCCGGTGTTCCAGGTCTTCCAGGCCAGAGAGTCCCAGCCAGGGTTCACAGCCAACCTTCTAGACCCTTCTAACCACTCCAACTCCTGATTCACAGTATAGTATAGTCTGTCCAAAGGTCACCAGAAGTCACACGCCTTCGTCCTGATGTGTAGTTGTACATCTCTGGAGGAGGGCTTTGCTTGCAACCTACGGCGACAGCCTCTGTGGGCTATGCCGGTAACATACAGACCCAGTGTGGGAGCCGCATTTAAGGTTTCCTTTCTATTTATGCAATTAATGGATTTTTCTTTGTGTATGTGAAAGTGCAGACTCTACAGGCGGTGAAGCCTATAAACTGGTGCATGCTGAGCATGGCAGGGAGAAGGCGGGCTACAGTAGATACCATCATTAACCTCAGCCTCAGCCTCAGCCTCAGCCTCAGCCTCAGCCGCATTCAGTCTAAATATCTGAACTTACTGAATTTTATCTCATGTTTTGTTTAGTTTGCAATAAATTCAACGATATAAACGCTTTTTTGATATTTTTTGGAAGAAACAAGGCTGCAAGTCTGACAACCTGCACCCGCACTCTCCATGTGGTAAAATAAATAAGAAATAGGAATAGGGGCTTATAGGACAAACCTACTTTTTGCCACTTCACCCAGAGTGTAGCTAGCTCCGGAGGATACTAGATGCTGAAGCCTGTGGCTTTTGGTCTAAAGGAGTGAACTGAACACAGAGCAGGGCTTTGACTCTCTGGACCTGGAGTACAGTGACGGCAGCATGAGGAGTAGTCTAGGGCTCCACAACCACCTGGCCTGGTCTGGTCTAGAAGTCTAGAACCACCAGACTGGAGGTATAGGAGGGTTAGGGCCTAGGAGGCTGGCTAGGAGTCTAGGAGGCTATGGTCTCAGAGGCTGGGGGTCTAGGATGCTAGGGGTCTAGGTAGCTAGGTCTAGGAGGCTAGGGGTTTAGGGTCTAGGTTAGTGGTCTACGAGCCTGGGTCTGGGTGAACCACTTACCGAGGGGGAGGTCCTCTTGGCTCTGTGTTTGATGTAACTGGAGGCTGTTACCGACACAGGCTGAGAGGAACCATGGAGACACAAGTCAGACACACAGGCAGGAGGGGTGTGTGTGTGTGTACCCTGGGTGAGTGTGTGTGTGTGTGTGTGTGTGTGTGTGTGTGTGTGTACCCTGGGTGAATGTGTGTATATACCCTGGGGGAGTGTGTGTGTGTGTGTGTGTGTGTGTGTGTGTGTGTGTGTGTGTGTGTGTGTATACCCTGGGTGAGTGTGTGTGTACCCTGGGGGAGTGTGTATGTACCCTGGGTGAGTGTGTGTGTGTACCCTGGGTGAGTGTGTGTGTGTACCCTGGGTGAGTGTGTGTGTGTGTGTGTGTGTGTGTGTGTGTGTGTGTGTGTGTGTGTGTGTGTGTGTGTGTGTGTGTGTGTGTGTGTGTGTGTGTACCCTGGGTGAATGTGTGCGTATGTACCCTGGGTGAGTGTGTGTGTTTGTACCCTGGGGGAGTGTGTGTGTGTACCCTTGGTTAGTGTGTGTGTGTGTGTGTGTGTGTGTGTGTGTGTACCGTGGGTGAGTGTGTCTTTGTGCGTGTATACCCTGGGTGAGTGTGTGTGTACCCTGGGTGAATGTGTGCGTTTGTACCCTGGGGGAGTGTGTGTGTGTGTGTGTGTGTGTGTGTACCCTTGGTGTGTGTGTACCATGGGTGAGTGTGTACCCTGTGGGAGTGTGTATGTACCCTGGGTGAGTGAGTGAGTGTGTGTGTGTGTACCCTGGGCGAGTGTGTGTGTGTACGCTGTGTGTGTGTGTGTGTGTGTGTGTGTATATGTACCCTGGGTGAGTGTGTGCGTTTGTACCCTGGGGGAGTGTGTGTGTGTGTGTGTGTGTGTGTGTGTGTGTGTGTGTGTGTGTGTGTACCCTTGGTGAGTGTGTGCGTGTGTGTGTAACCTGGGTGAGTGTGTGTTTGTGTGTGTGTGTGTGTGTACCCTGGGTGAGTGTGTGTGAGTGTGTGTGTGTGTGTGTGTGTGTACCCTGTGTGTGTGTGTGTGTACCCTGGGTGTGAGTGTGTGTGTGTGTGTGTGTGTGTGTGTGTGTGTGTGTGTGTGTGTGTGTATACCCTGTGTGTGTGTGTGTGTACCCTGGGTGTGAGTGTGTGTGTGTGTGTGTGTGTGTGTGTGTGTGTGTATACCCTGAGCGTGTGTATGTACCCTGGGTGTGTTAGACAGGCTCTGGACGGTGAACACGACAGGGCTTTCAGCTGACTTGATGGCCTGCACCGCCTCCTGGTGACTGGCGGTCTGGAGGTCCACTCCAGACACCTGGAGGTACAACATATGTTACATAAACACTGTATATACAGTATAGCACTAAGTTTAGACTGCATACATATTATATGTAGTATACAACAGTCTGTAGTATGCAACAGTGCATATATACACTAAGTTAAGGTAAGGTTAAGTTAAATTATAGTAGTTTAGGTTAAGGTTAGGTTATGGCAAGGGTAGGTTAAGGTAATCTTAGGTTCTAGTTAGGTTAAGGTATGGTTAGGTAAGGTGACGGTAAGGTGAAGGTAAGGTTAGGCTATAGTAATGGCAGGTATAGTAGTTAGGTTAAGGTATAGTAGTTTAAGGTACAGTGGGGTAAGGTTAGGTCAGGGTAACACACCTCGAGGATCTTGTCTCCGGTCTTCAGGCGCTTGGTCTGGGCCGCAGGGCTGTCAGGCAGCACCTGCTTGATGAAGATGCCCCTCAGCTCCTCCCCGTTACGGAGTCTCTTGATCACATGACGTCCGCCCACGATACTGATGCCCAGCGACTGGGTGGGCTCCAGCCACACCTCCACCCTGCACAGGTACAGGTGTATTTACACAATCACAGTATGTACCTGGAGTACAGTTATATACCTGGTGAGAGAGAGAGAGCAAGTGCAACACAACGAGAGCGAGAGAGACAGACAGAAAGAGAGAGACAGAGAGACAAAGAGACAAAGAGACAAAGAGAGAACGAGAGAACAAGAGAACAAGAGAGAGAGAGACAGAGACAGAGACAAGAGAGAGAGGAGAGAGAGAGAGAGAGAGACAGAGACAAAGAGAGAACGAGAGAACAAGAGAGAGAGAGTCTACCTCCTCGGTGGGCCCCAGTGACTGAAAGCAGGCGTTTCTTCTCCTTCTCCATCTTCTCTCTCTGGTAAATAACTGCACACAGACACACATTCATTCGCACGGTCTGTTTTCTGACTTCAGCTTCCTCATTGGCGACTGTGGTCACATGTGTTGTTTACCTGTCGTCTCCTCTGATTGGTGAAGTGGTTCCTGCCTGACCCCGCCTCTTCCTCCTGCCTGTATCCACCACCCTCCTGGACCTTCAGTACGTTATACAGAATGTGTTAGACACACACGTTACACACACTTGACACCAAGCTTGACTCTTACTAAATGTGTAATTATTTACTTTGGTCATGCGCGCGCGCACCACACACACAGCACACACACACACACACACACACACACACACACACACACACACACACACACACACACACACACACACACACACACACACACACACACACACACACACAGTTGTTACCATGACAACCCACCAGGGGGAGCCACAGACCAGTAAAGAAACTGTCTCAAAAGTACCTCAACTCAACCCTCTCTAACCTAACACCTGAAGTATCCATCTCTAACCTAACACCTAAACTAACCATCTCTAACCTAAAACCTAAACTAACCATCTCTAACCTAAAACCTAAACTATCCATCTCCAACCTAAAACCTAAACTAACCATCCCTAACATAACACCTAAACAGAACTATCTTTAAAGAGGTGCTGTTTATTTAAGGGAGTGGCCTGTGTAAAAGGGGAGTGGCCGGTGTGAAGGGGAGTGGCCTGTGTAGGTACTGACTCTGTGTCGGTGTCCGTCAAGGTGAGTTCTGAGTCGGCCTCACTGTCTCTCGAACCCGAGAAGGAGAGCAGTGATGCACCTGGAAATGCATGCGCGCACACACACACACACACACACACACACACACACACACACACACACACACACACACACACACACACACACACAGTTATATACATATATTATATACTGTACATTATATATGGATAGGAACACTGGAATCAGAGAAGACAGGAACACAATACGCATGCATATGCACGTGCACACACACCTGGAGTGTGGCTCTCCTCCTCCTCCTCCTCCTCCTCCTGGATCTCCTGATTCTTCATCTCCTGTTGCTCCTCTTGCTCACCCCAACTCTAAATACCAGGAAGACAAAACACACTGAATACACACCGAATACCGACTGTATACACACCATCATAAACTCACGGTATGTACGGTGGTGGACCATCTCAGTACGGCCTCAGAGTAACAGACGACCCCCCAAAGCAATCAATAAAAGCTGCGTTATGTTAATGAACCTCAGGGTGAATGACGAGAGACGTTTTGTTCAGCTCCGCGTACGTCTTATGTCTGCCAACACACTTGCTCTGGGATGAACTACAACAAGTTACGTTACAGATCACGGCTGACGGATAAACACTAAATTATATCACGACACACACTGTCATTCAGAAATATCTCGTTATCCCATTACAATTTATTCTCACAGGTTAGTTATGAGTTACACAAGTTAAACAAGAGAACATGAATGAATGTATTCATGTATACGAGAATGTGTTTGTTCATAAATAGTAAATACGTATTATTATTATTATTAGCCTAATCTGTTCATCATTCAGTGTTTATTTAGTGTTATTTACGAAGTAATAACAGAACAGAATTTGAGTACAAATAATGAATGTATTCATGAACGTCATGAGAATGTCTACGGAATTAGTGTGCTAATTCAGTGATGCAGGTCTGTACTGTCATAGTAAATATGATTGATCATGTACCCGAGGAATGATTGAAAATTCATATTTAGTTTCTTAAAAGAACGTAGTACTGTACCCGAGGACTTTTTTATTTAAAATTTCTATCGTTGAATGTAATATTAGTTTTTTTTTAATGCACATTTTTGAGGACATGCACTTTCTGAGCCAAATCGTTGATCTAATGTAAACTTATGACCGACTTTCCAATCGGATTTCTTTTGGTGATGTGAAGTGTGGACCTCAGTGACCTTTGGTGACCTCGTAGCCGGCTACAGACGCGGACAAGGCATGCTAGGTCGCGCACTCATGGCTTTAGCCACCCTTGAGATCGATTTTTTTTAGATAATAGCGTAATAATTATTCTGTGGATGTTTGAACATTGTCTGCAAATGTTATTTCTAGTGTGCCGAGTTTCTGCTCAACTGCAGAACAACGCAATTCATCAAATTCCACATGGGATTTCACAGTTTGTGAATTTGAGAAGTTAACTTATTTTGAAGACGCACACTCAAATTGAATTAAGTCATTTAATGTAATGTCTTGGCCGCTGTTCTTAATGTCAAACATGCACAAGTTAAAACAGTTCACAGATTTAGTTATCCGCCCATGTCTGTCATATCTAAGCAGTGGGAATCGTAAATTAAATATACCCCATTGAATTGGAATAAAAATCGGAATCGAATTCAAATTCAAAGTGAGAGTGTCCACCCAGATGTGACGGGTAGAGACACTGAGGACCCTGCCCACCGGAGGTGACTCCACCCACCTGAGCTGGAGCTGACAGGCTGGCATAGTGAGGGGGCGGGGCCATGTCGTCCACAGCCATCTCCAGCCCCTCCCTGTCCAGGTGGTCGGAGGTCACTGCGGAGGAGTAGCGAGGAAGACCTCCATCCAGGATCAGCTCCCTCTCCTCCTCCTCCTCCTCCTCCTCCACCACCTGCTCATCCTCACGAGTGGCCTCCCACAGGTCCTCTGGCAGGATGGAGCCGTCACCGAATCCCTGAAATAAAACGCACACACACGCTTACAAACGCACACCACAAAACACTTAAAAGCACGGCAACTTGCACACAAAAGGGCGCTCATGGTCTAGACACGCCCCCTACTGGTGGCCGGCAACACTGCATCTCCGACGGCGTGTCTGGCCCGGCATTAGCGGGGAGCTGCTGTACTTTGCACTCCGCTAAAACCTTTTATGGCTGATGAAGGCACATCTTCATTAATAAGCTGAGTTATGGCAACACTCAGCCCCGCATCAAGGACTGTTCACCTCTTCCTCCTCCTCGCAGTAATGAGGAAGAGGAGCAGCAGAGTGCTCGTAACGCTAGCTCGTAACGCTAGTCCCCCCGCGTCCCGCGCGGCGGCCAAGAGCCGCGGTCAGCGCCCCCCAAGATGGCCGTCGGGGGGAACCACAAGGGTCACGGAGAGGTCAGTGGTTCCTCCCAGTCGATAATCCACTTCACCGCATCAAGACCGGACTAATCCACCACGGAAAAATCCTACAGTCTCTACTACCCTGCTCAGCTCAATACAGCATCTACAGATAATGTCGAGAATATATAAATGCACTAAGAGCTATATAATTGGATTATAGACTATATAATTGGACTATGAACTGGATTATAGACTATAGAACTGGTATGCAGTTCATACATACATAACTACACTCCAGAACTGGACTATAGATGACAGAACCAGAATAAAGACAACACTAGACAAGATTATGAACTGGATTATAGAAGATAGAACTGGAAAATAGAACTGCACTGTAGACTATAGAGCTGGATTATAGATGACAGAACTGGATTATAGAATACAGAACAGGATTACAGACTATAGAAGTAGATTACAGAACTGGATTATAGACTATAGAATTAGACTATGCCGCTACAACCACACTAGTTCATAACTATCTGGATACGCTACAACCCTCGCCCGAGAGAACGGGCTTCCACTCCGGGTTGCGTGCGGTGGTCCTCTGTCTGCGGTCGGTAAGAGAACACCTTGGTTCTCTCTGGGTCTCCGTCTGTCCTTACAGAACCC
>PIJE02000147.1:279357-291857 GCA_002895965.2 Coryphaenoides rupestris
TCTCTCTCTCTCCCCATCTGCCTGGTGGCCAACGAGTGTCTCTCGTCCCTCACTTGTCCTGTGTGTGTGTGTCTCTGTGTCCTCCTCCACAGTGTTTTAGTAGAGATGTAAGGGATCAAACAGCTTGACAGTAAATCTACCAAAACCAGACTAATTGAGCCATTAAGAATTTCCCTGCTGCACATTTTTCACCGGAAAGTATTCTCTCACCCCCACACCCCCACCCCCCCCCCCCCCCCCCCCCCCCCACCTCTTCCCTCCTCTTCACAAAGAAGAGAGAGAGGAGGGGGGGGAGAGAGAGAGAGAGGTAAGGAGAGGAGAGGAGAGAGAGAGAGAGAGAGAGAGAGAGCTGAGTCAGCGAGATGCTGGAGATATTAACTGCCCTCTCAGCAACGCATCTCTCTAAGTGTGTCTGGGGGGTGAGGGTGGTGGTGGGGGGAGAGGGTGGGAGAGGGGGGGGGGGTTCTGTAAGGACAGACGGAGACCCAGAGAGAACCAAGGTGTTCTCTTACCGACCGCAGACAGAGGACCACCGCACGCAACCCGGAGTGGAAGCCCGTTCTCTCGGGCGAGGGTTGTAGCGTATCCAGATAGTTATGAACTAGTGTGGTTGTAGCGGCATAGTCTAATTCTATAGTCTATAATCCAGTTCTGTAATCTACTTCTATAGTCTGTAATCCTGTTCTGTATTCTATAATCCAGTTCTGTCATCTATAATCCAGCTCTATAGTCTACAGTGCAGTTCTATTTTCCAGTTCTATCTTCTATAATCCAGTTCATAATCTTGTCTAGTGTTGTCTTTATTCTGGTTCTGTCATCTATAGTCCAGTTCTGGAGTGTAGTTATGTATGTATGAACTGCATACCAGTTCTATGGGGGGGGGCGGAGGAAGAGTTCTATTTATCTTTTATGTTTAACTTCCACAACTATTGCCCCGGTCATGAGCAGTGTTTTGGTTGTTCATGCGTTATTACTATTAAACAACTACTGCTTGGTCTGGTCTGTACATTTTGTAAATATTCTGATTCTGATTCTGATTCCTCCAATTCGTGTTATCTGTATTAGTCTGTTGCACATTATGCTGATCATCGGCACTTTTTCATTTCATTTCGAATAAACTTCTTGAATGTTGTATCTTGATGTTGCTTTTGTTTTAGATCTGTCATCTAATGAATCAACTTGAAGTTGACGCCAGCTAGCCAGTCAGCTAGCAAGTCAGCTAGCCAGTCAGCCAGCTAGCCAGTCAGCTAGCAAGTCAGCTAGTCAGACATCCAGCTAGCTAGCCAGTCATATAGCCAGCCATCTATCCAGCCAGTCATCTAGCCAGCCAGTCAGCTAGCCAATCAGCTAGCCAGTCAGCTAGTCAATCAGCGTTACCTTGGGAACCGGCAGTGTGTGTGTGCCTGACAGTCTGTCCAGACTGGGGACGTCCGTCTGTCTCTCTGATGGCATCTGCAAGGCTTCTCCTTCTGTAGCCTACACACACACACACACGCACACGTTTGGGTTAGTTTACAGAAGCCATCTAGTCTAATGCCAGAACCAGTTGTACCTATCACAACCAGTCAGAATCAGTAAGAACCAGTAACAACAGCCAGAGCCGGTTTCAACCAGTCAGAATCACACAGAACCAGTTATAACTGGACAGAACCAAGTTATAAGCAGACAGAACCAGTCATAAGGAGGTTCACCCAGTCCAAACCGGTTGTAACTGGTCAGAACCAGCTCTAAGGCGTCAGAACCACTTCTACCTGGCCAGAACCAGCTCTAAAGCGCCAGAACCTGCCATAAGCGGACACAACGCACCACAAGGGGCTTGCGGATGCCCAGGCGGACGGTGCCCGGCGGGGCAGACTTCAGGACCTCCACGGCCTGGGCCAGGCTCATCCGGTCCAGCCGGGTCTGGTTGACGGACACCAGCTGGTCGCCGGGCAACAGGCCGCCCTGGCTCTCTGCTGCACCGCCGGCCACCAGGGACCTGATCACCATCACACAGGACCCGGGATCCACTGGGTCCTGGGGGGCGGGCGGGGAGAGAGAGATATGGAGAGAGTGGAAGAGAGAGAGAGATATTCCACATTTTATTATTAAATTATACTTCAATATTAATTTGCTTAAAGCATACAAAAAATACTTTGAGAACTATATGTACAGTACACCAGTAAATGGCAGTAGTCATAATAGTATGTGTGTGTGTGCGCGGTATATTTAAATGGCAATTGAAATTCATTTCAAACATTGAAAAAACAACTTAAAAAAAATCAACATGAGACACACACACACACACACACACACACACACACACACACACACACACACACACACACACACACACACACACACACACACACACACACACACACACACACACACACACACACACAGCAGCCCCAGGCGTATGTCAGAGATGTATGTTGTGTAAATATTCTGTTCGTATCTGGAGTCATGTTGTCTACATGCCCTGTTATACACTACACACTGTAGTAATGATACACACACACACACGCACACGCACACACAGTCTCAGCTGGCTGAACTAAAAGGAGAGGAGTGGGGGGGAAGGGGGTTTGAGGAAGGGGGCGGGGTCTAAAAGGTGAGGCTCAGCCCGAGGCACACACACACACACACACACACACACACACACACACACCAGTGTGTTGGCGTATTTGGATAGCATCAGTCGATACGTCTTCTCCACTGACGGAGGAAGTAGCTTAGCACACAGGCTAAAGGTCTACTGACTCTACCTTCTCCCTAGGAATAACATGGAGAGAGAGAGAGAGACAGAGAGAGAAAGAGAGAGAGAGATATAAAGAGAGAGATATAGAGAAACAGAGAGAGCAAGAGAGAGACAGACAAAAAGAGATTGAGAAAGACAAAAGGGAAAATAGAGAGATAGAGAGAAAGAAAGAGAGAAAGACAAAAGGGAAAATAGAGAGAGATAGAGAGAAAGAAAGAGAAAGAAAGTGACAGAGAAAACAGAGAGTCTGAGAGAAAGACAGGCAGACAGAGAGAGAGGAACAGAGAGGTAGACAGAGAACGACTGAGACAGAGAAAGAGAGACAGAGGGAGAGAGAGTAGCAGCAGTGAGAGGGAGAGAGAGTGTTGCTAGTTTGACTCCCCCCTACCTGGTAGTCCAGGATGCTGAATCCAAGGCCTCGATCGCTCTCTTTCTGGAGCTCCAACATCTGGACGTCTGGAGACCAGAGGGCCAGCTCCCCCTCCTCCTCTTCCTCCTCTTCCTCCTCCTCCTCCTCTTCCTCCTCCTCCTCCTCCTCCTCCAGGTCCTCCTGCTGCACCTGTGGCCTGCTGCTGACGGGATGGGGGGCTGGGGGGTCCTGAAGCAGACACAGTTTCAGTTCAGCTCTCAGGTTTAACCCTGAGAGTCTAGAGACCACATCTCCCATCAGCCCTAGCGCCCTGTGAGGAGGATGTGTCTGCAGTCTTGTATAAAGTACTTGAAAGTGATACTTGAGTAAAAGTACAAGTATCTTACCAGAAAATGACTTTGGTAGAAGTTAAAGTCACCTTTTAGAAATGTACTTGAGTAAAAGTCTTAAAGTATCTGATATTTACTGTACTTAAGTATCAAAAGTAATTTTCTGATATTAAATGTACTTAAGTATTGGAAGTAAAAGTAAAAGTACAAGTAAAAAAAAAAACATGGCATCAGTCGTTGATTCTACTGACATCCTGGACATGCGGGACTTCTTACACACGAAACCCACGAGACGCGGACGGACGCTTTCGTGCGCGTGGACTGAACCACCAGACGCGCAAATCGCACGCGTACTTCCACTCCCATGTTACCAGACGCGGGAATTGATTGATATTGATGCTATGATCACACTTTAGTGTGATTAAAACAAATATCTAAACTATATAGAATGTTAATAATAATAATAATAATAATAATAATAATAATCATCATGATTATTATTATTATGTAGTAAAATGTAAAATGCGTAAATGTAATGTTTATTACACCCTTACTGGCCTACATTTCTTTCTGTGTAAGAAAACATGTCACATTATGATAATTTTTGTAATAGTTGTTTTTTCAGTGAAAATGAAACTATGCAATGCAAAAATTATCATTCCCACTAATGGGGAATGATATTGCAATCGCAATATCTGCCAAAGTAATAAAATCGCTATCAAACATTTTCCCGTAGTGTTATGTACCGACTTCAGAGACAAGACACTCTCTACATGCTGCTTAATGCTACGTTGGACTAGGCCTATGACAGACAGACAGACAGACAGACAGACAAACAGACAGGCAGGCAGGTAGGTTACCTGCTGCTTCTCTTTAACAGCCGTCTTACTGGACAATAAGGACGACAACTTCAGCTCAATCTACAAACACACACACACACACACACACACACACACACACACACACACACACACACACACACACACAGGGAGAGATAAACATAATTAATAAGTAACTAATATTAATAAATTAATACATCATTATGAATAGCCAATCATAATTAATAAATTATGAATACAACAGTGTATATTTTGTGTGTATATGTGTTGATAACATTTGTCTATAGACCGAAACACACACACGTGCACAATGTTTGTGCGTGTGTGTGTGTGTGTGTGTGTGTGTGTGTGTGTGGTGTGTGTGTGTGTGTGTGTGTGTGTGTGTGTGTGTGTGTGTGCATGTGCGTGTGTTCTCCCCACCTCGTCCACATTCGCCGTGTTTCTCCAGGGTTCTGGTTCTCGGTGGTCCTGGTGCTGCCCCTGGAGGTCCAGGTCCTCCTGGAGGTCCAGGTCCCGGTGTCGGCAGCAGACCAGGGTGAAGGGGGGCGGGACCTCCCTCAGGAAGGCCACCGCCTCCCGTCGGGACTTACCATAGAGCTGCACCCCGTTCACCTGACACACACACACACACACACAGAATTAAACCACACGCGCAGACACACACACACACACACACAGACAGACAGACAGACGCACACACACAGAGTTAAACTACACACACACACACACACACACACACACACACACACAGACAGACAGACAGACGCACACACACAGAGTTAAACTACACACACACACACACACACACACACACACACACACACACACACACACACACACACACACACACACACACACACACACACACACACACACACACACACACACACACACACACACACCCAGGAGTGGCCCAGATCTATCATGCTGCTTCACATTGTAATATTGGCTGCTGTGTTATTTTAGACTCAGCCGAGTGGGTCGTCCGCTTGTGGACACAGAAGCAAAGCAACATGTAAATCATGTGGTGGCTCCGGTTGCCATGGTAACCGTGAACAGGTTACGGGAATGCTCATGGTAAAGTTTTAGCAAACTATGTGATGTGTGTGTGTGCGCGCGCGTGCGTGTGTGTCTGTGTGCTTGCGTGTGCGTCCGAGTATGTCTATGTGCGTGCGTGTGTGCGTGTGTCTATGTGCGTGCGTGTGCGTGCGTGCGTGCGTGTGTCTATGTGCGTGCGTGTGCGTGCATGCATGCGTGTCTATGTGCGTGCGTGCGCGTGCATGCATGCGTGTGTCTATGTGCGAGCGTGCACAGTACCTCCAGCAGCTCGTCCTCGGGTCGTATGAGGCCGTGTGTCTCCAGCGGACCCCCAGGGGCCATGGAGGACACGTAGTGGTGCCCGTCGAAGGAGTCCAGCTCCACGCCCAGACGCATGGTGTGGATGGGGAGGAGCTAGGGGGCCAGGAAGTGAGGAGGCGAGGAGGGAGGAGACATGAGGCAGGACAGGAGGTGTACATATAGTAACGTGTAATGCTGTATTTAGTAGTTGTATTGCAGCATTTATTATCATAATCAGCTTTATTGCCTTAGTTTTTCAAAAATTTTAAAATAAGCAATTTTAAATGTGCAATTTAAAGAAAAGTTTATACTACTTAAACTCTGATTCGAACACAGGTACCATTTTTAAGACAGTACCTTAGATCTTGCAAGACATACCTTGGAGTACTTCTGAAGTTCTGCATCACCTTCGATAACAGGATCCAACTCTACAATCTGTTACACACACACACACACACACACACACACACACACATAATCTGTCTGAGTACGAGTATGTGCGTGTGTGTGTGTGTGAGTGCTAGTGTGTGTGTGTGTCTCACCATGACATGGTACTGGGGTCCCAGGGCTTGTTCCCATTTAGACTTCACATCCTGTTCTGACGACAGCTCTACACACACACGCGCACACACACACACACACACACACACACACACACAGTTAGGTATGCAGGGTGGTTGGGTAGGTATGTGCATTTACGTGTGTGTGCATGCATGTGCGCGCGTGCGTGCGTGTGTGTGTGCGTATACCCTCGTCTCTCGGGGTCCTGTTGGCGTGTGATGCTTCGGGAGCTGGAGACAAGGTTGGCATGGTTACGGAGGACCTGCTGAGATCTGAGGACCGTGCCTTGACCTCCAGCGACCTCTTCAGAGACACGCGAGACGACTCCCTCTCCACTGCGCACGCACGCACACGCACACGCACACGCACACACACACACACACGGTAGGGTCAGGTCGTAGGTAAGGTGGTAACCAGGGTGGTAGGGTCGTAGGTAAGGTGGTAGGTTGGGTAGGGGGTAGGTAAGGTGGTAGGTTGGTAAGGTGGTAGGTAAGGTGGTAGGTTGGTAAGGGGGTAGGTAAGGTGGTAGGTAAGGTGGTAGGTAAGGTGGTAGGTTGGTAGGGGGGTAGGTAAGGTGGTAGGTTTGGTAGGGGGTAGGTAAGGTGGTAAGGTGGTAGGTTGGTAAGGTAGTAGGTAAGGTGGTAGGTTGGTAGGGGGGTAGGTAAGGTGGTAGGTAAGGTGGTAGGTAAGGTGGTAGGTTGGTAGGGGGGTAGGTAAGGTGGTAAGGTGGTAGGTTGGTAAGGTGGTAGGTAAGGTGGTAGGTTGGTAGGGGGGTAGGTAAGGTGGTTGGTAAGGTGGTAGGTAAGGTGGTAGGTTGGTAGGGGGGTAGGTAAGGTGGTAGGTTGGTAGGGGGGTAGGTAAGGTGGTAGGTTGGTAAGGTAGTAGGTAAGGTGGTAGGTAAGGTGGTAGGTTGGTAGGGGGGTAGGTAAGGTGGTAGGGCACTGGCCGTGTCGCACTGTGTTGTGAAAACGTTCCGTTTAGTTAACTTGTTGACTTCAACTTTTTGACTCCGAACTAAAAGAACATCCATAGAATAAAACACACTCACAATCCGGGCAACTTTTATCTTTAAATCAATTTTGCTCTGTGGAGAAAAAAGGCGAGAAAATCATATTTTGACCCCTATCTCCATCTACCTCCTGTTGCCCCCCCCTCTCCTCCTCCCCCCCCCCCTCCCCCTCCTCCCCTCTCTGGGGAAGATGTGTCTCGAGGAGATAAGAATCCTGGACTCCTTTTCTAAACACTCTCCTCCTCCTCCTCTTCCCTCTAATCTTCGTGCTCCTCCTCCTCGTCCCTCTCCTCCTACTCCTCCCCTCCCCCCCACCCATCCTCCATCTCTTCCACCTCCTCCACCTCCTGCAGGAGGAAGAGGAATGGCTGCAGATTACTCTCACCGGGGCAGGTCGGAAGGAAGTGACATCATGTAGTAAACAGATTAGTCTACAGAGGAGGAGAAGTAGGGGGAGGAGAGGAGGGGAGGGGAGGGGAGGAGCCTACCCCGGTCCAGGGATCTCTCCAGGGTCCTGGTCTTGCGGACCAGGCTGAGCTGCACCTCCTGCCCTGCCTCCTTCATCACCTCCAGCACCTCATGGTTGGTGAAGCCCTGGAGACTCACCCCGTTCAGCTGGACCACACACACACACGCACGCACGCACACGCACACACACACATTTACACTTACTTCTAGTACTTCATATATTACCTTGCATATATAGTATAGTATTTGTAGTATAGTATTTTTTAATTAATTGGTTTTAATTGAGAGAGAAGAGAGTGTGGGAGAAAGTGTGTGAGAATGTGTGAGAGAATGTGTGTGAGAGAGAGTGTGTGTGAGAAAGTGTGTGTGAGAAAGTGTGTGTGAGAGACACACATCTCCTCCTTCCTCCTCCTTCCGAGTGGAAACCATGTCTCCTACTCCCTAGAGGAAACCATGTCTCCTCCTTCCTAGAGGAAACCGTGTCTCCTCCGTCCTAGAGGAAACCGTGTCTCCTCCGTCCTAGAGGAAACCGTGTCTCCTCCGTCCTAGAGGAAACCGTGTCTCCTCCGTCCTAGAGGAAACCGTGTCTCCTCCGTCCTAGAGGAAACCGTGTCTCCTCCGTCCTAGAGGAAACCGTGTCTCCTCCGTCCTAGAGGAAACCGTGTCTCCTCCGTCCTAGAGGAAACCGTGTCTCCTCCGTCCTAGAGGAAACCGTGTCTCCTCCGTCCTAGAGGAAACCGTGTCTCCTCCGTCCTAGAGGAAACCGTGTCTCCTCCGTCCTTGAGGAAACCGTGTCTCCTCCGTCCTAGAGGAAACCGTGTCTCATGTCTCCTCCTTCCTAGAGGAAACCGTGTCTCCTCCGTCCTTGAGGAAACCGTGTCTCCTCCGTCCTAGAGGAAACCGTGTCTCCTCCGTCCTAGAGGAAACCATGTCTCTCCTCTCCTTCTCACCTTGTGCTAGCGCTGCTCTAGTCACATCCAGCACACTGAGATGAGGTGAGATCCTCCTTGTCATGCAGCACCGGGCTCGCAAACCACACGCCGTCAGAGCGTGACTTGGTGACCGCGCAGGCTGAGGGATATCTGGTCCAGACAACAGGCCGCTTCCCACCACACTCTGACCACTCCTCACCCCGCTGTCCCCACGCCCGCGGGGTTGCCGTGGAGACACACAAACACACGCACACCACAGCGGCGCGACCGCACTACAACAACAACAACAACAACAACAACAACCCCGGCTCCTGTTGTTTGGTTAGGCCTAGCTCTCTCAGGGCATGGTCATGTGACCTGCAGCCTGTCAATCAAACTGCCCAGGTCTCTCCCGGGAGTCGTGTATATATAAATAAATGTGTTGCTTGAAATCCTCATCTGAACTCCTAAAGCTGAGACAGCATTGAGCTGCTAAACGTCTTCGAGCTGCTAGCCAGACCAGACCTCCACTGGAACACCTCCTCCTCCTCCTCTTCTCCTCCTCCTCCTCCTCCTCCTCCTTCTCTTCTCCTCCTCCTCCTCTGGTTGTTCTGCCCCTCCTCCTCTTCTCCCCCTCCCCCATCTGTTGTTCTGCTCCTCATCCTCTCCTCCTTCTCCTGGTTTGGGATCCAGAGAGAACTACTTGGATCTAGATCGATAGTTCGTCCTATCTATCAGGGTCTGTCTGTAATTACTTCTTGCACAGCTCTGCTGAGTTTCACTTCATGATTGATGTCCCTGCTCCTCAGAACTACATTTCCCACAGTTCTTCAGGTTGTCTTCCATTGAGAATGTAAAACAACATGTCATGTTGTAGTTTTCCCCTTGTACACAGAGGCTTTAGACTGTTTCGTGTGTGTGTGTGTGTCTGTCTGTCTGTGTCTGTCTGTCTGTGTGTGTGTCTGTGTGTGTGTGTGTGTGTGTGTGTGTGTCTGTGTGCGTGTGCGTGTGCGCAGGACCAGTGGGGGCATGTGGAGGAGGTGGAGCTGGTGAACGATGGTTCTGGTCTGGGCTTCGGCATCGTTGGCGGGCGGACCAGTGGAGTGGTGGTGAGGACGCTGGTACCCAACAGCGTTGCAGACAAGGTATGACACGCCCCCTACTTCTAGAGTACAAGGTAGGACACGGCCCTACTTCTAGAATACTAGGTAGCACACGCCCCCTACTTCTAGACTACATGGTAGGACACGCCCCCTACTTCTAGATTACAAGTTAGGACACGCCCCCTACTTCTATCAAACACATCGTTTTATGATAGTTGACTCGTCAGACTGGTGAACATGCAACTCATCTAATTTTAGCAGTACTTGCACAAGTATTTATTTGATGTAGTTTTCTTGTGTTCCCACGGGCTCAGGCCAGGTAAACTACAGTACCAGGCCGCCGTTTCAGCTCACTCTACAACCCCCCCCCCCCCCCCCATGAACAAAGACAGCCCTGTTGTCGGCCGTTCATAACGCATACATGAACACCCCGCAGACTGGCTCTTCTCTGCTCTCTGCCTCAACAGAACCCTGGAATGTTGGGTCAGCTGACTGATATCAGCCAATAGAAGACGAGGCCCTGGCCACAGAGACATAGGCTGTAACAAATATGGACAATGGCGGCCAACATGGCGTCACCCGTGTGTTTCCACATGACTATATGTTTACGAGGATATGATCCTTATTTTGCAAAGTGGGGGGGCGGGGCGGGTCTCGAATGGCCACCTCGGCTTGCACCAGCCTACGGCCAAAACTCTTTCATATTAATTTCTTAAAAACGTTTACATGAACTGTAATTGCCAATCACAAACCTCGGAAAATACACAATGTGAAGAAGTGGTCACTGAGATCCTAACCGAACGAACAAACAATGTATTGGATTTGTATTACAAGAATTAACTCTTTCTTCGTGTTGACATGCTGTGACTTCAGACTGTCATGGCTGCCACTTCACCCTGTCCTATTCGTTAATGGCAGACAGGGTGCCGTTCCTATTTAATCAAAGGAGTGTACTTTTGTGAATCTGGTGTTTATCTGAACTTGGAGTCAGAGCAGGTATTTAGTTTATTAACCAGTTCTGAGATGGCGGTGCTGTGTGTGTGTGTGTTGTGTGTGTGTGTGTGTGTCTCCATGTGTTCTTCCATGTGTCCTTCCATGTGTTTCCAGTTGGTTTAATTATACTTGGTCTGTTCTCCACTGTGATTGGTTGTCCTGAGCAGCCCTGGGGGTGGGGGGGGGGGCGGAGCTCTGTGGAGCGCATGTTTCACTCTCCTCATCAGCCCAGATACACTCCTGATGAGGAGAGTGAACTCTGTCTAATGTACAGTGTCTCTCCCCCCTCCCCCCTCCCCCCTCTCTTGTCTCCCCCCTCCCTCCCCCCCTCTGTCTTTCCCCCCTCCTCCTGTCTCTCTTGTCTCCCCCCTCCCTCCCCCCCTCTGTCTTTCCCCCCTCCTCCTGTCTCTCTTGTCTCCCCCCATCTCTCTTCTCCCCCTCTCTCTCCCCCCTCTCTCTCTCTCCTCCTCTCTCCCCCTCTCTCCCCCTCTCTCTCCCCCTCTCTCTCTCCCTCTCTCTCTCCCCCCCCCTCTCTCTCTCCCCCCCCTCTCTCTCTCCCCCTCCCTCCCTCCTCTCTCTCCCCTCTCTCCCCCCCCCCTCTCTCTCCTCTCTCTCTCTCTCTCTCTCTCTCTCTCTCCACAGTATTGTAGAGTGAGCTGAACGGGGCTGTACTGTAGTTACCGCCTGGCCCGTGGGAACACAAGAAAACTACATCAAATAAATACTTGTGCAAGTACTGCTAAAATTAGATGAGTTGCATGTTCACCAGTCTGACGAGTCAACTATCATAAAACGATTTTGATGTGTTTTAGAGTAGGGGCGTGTCCCTACCCTTGTAATCTAGAAGTAGGTGGGGCGTGTGCCTTACCATGTAGTCTAGAAGTAGGGGCGCTGTGCTACCTAGTATTCTAGAAGTAGGGCCGTGTCCTACCTTGTACTCTAGAAGTAGGCGGGGCGTGTCATACTTGTCTGCAACGCTGTTGGGTACAGCGTCCTCACCCACCACTCCACTGGTCTCCGCGCCAGCCTGCAACGATCGGCCGAAGCCCGAGGACCAGAACCATCGTGTCACCAGCTCCTACCCTCCCCACATGCCCCAGCTGGGTTCCTTGCGCACCGGGACAGCAACGACACGACAGACACAGACAGCAGTACAAACATGAACACGACACATGACCACAGACAGACAAGCAACAGACAGACAGGACAGCAGACAGAGACGAGACAGACGGACAAAGACAGACAGACAGACAGACAGAACAGAGACAGACGACAGAGCCACACCAACACACAGCCAACGACTACGACAGCGGAAACAGTCTAAAGCCTCTGTGTACAAGGGGAAAAACTACAACATGGACATGTTGTTTTACATTCTCAATGGAAGACAACCTGAAGAACTGTGGGAAATGTAGTTCTGAGGAGCAGGGACATCAATCATGAAGTGAAACTCAGCAGAGCTGTGCAAGAAGTAATACAGACAGACCCTGATAGATAGGACAAACTATCGATCTAGATCCAAGTAGTTCTCTCTGGATCCCAAACCAGGAGAAGGAGGAGAGGATGAGGAGCAGAACAACAGATGGGGGGAGGGGGAGAAGAGGAGGAGGGGCAGAACAACCAGAGAGGAGAGGAGAAGAGAGGAGGAGAGGAGAGGAGAAGAAGAGGAGGAGGAGGAGGTGTTCCAGTGGAGGTCTGGTCTGGCTAGCAGCTCGAAGACGTTAGCAGCTCAATGCTGTCTCAGCTTTAGGAGTTCAGATGAGGATTTCAAGCAACACATTATTTATATATACACGACTCCCGGGAGAGACCTGGCAGTTTGATTGACAGGCTGCAGGT
>PIJE02000147.1:296857-304357 GCA_002895965.2 Coryphaenoides rupestris
CGTTGGAATGACTAATCACGCTCACACCTGGTGGGATAATAGGAGTCCATGTGCTATCCATATTGGACCAAGACATGTGCTATCGATATTGGACCAGACACTGCAGTCAAGCTGCTGTTCACGAGTGCACAAGCCCACCAAACTCCCAAAGTTATACCGTATATAAACAATATATTTATCACAACGACGAATAATTAAACCGTCTTCCGGTTACGATGACGTGCCTAGTACCAGAAAGGTCTCTTGCGCACTCTGAATGCTCTTGAGTGCTTGCTCTCCACTGTCACCTCATTCACCCCCCCTCCTCCTCCTCCTCCTCCTCAACCCCCAGGAGTTTCATATCAAGTAGTAGTGTGTGTGTGTGTGTGTGTGTGTGTGTGTGTGTGTGTGTGTGTGTGTGTGTGTGTGTGTGTGTGTGTGTGTGTGTGTGTGTGTGTGCAAGTGCATGCAGGTTGTGTGAGCGCAAGTGCTCCAATGATTTTGTCCTATGGAACCTGTCTCTCTCTCTCTTTCTCTTCCTGTCTATCTCTCTCCCTCCCCGTCTCTCTCCCTCCCTGTCTCTCTCTCTCTACCTCCCTGTCTCTCTCTCCCAGTCTCTTGTTCTCCATGTCTCTCTCTCCCCGTCTCCCTCCCTGTCCCTGAGTTGCTATCCCTGTCTCTCTCGCCCTGTCTCTCGTTCTACATGTCTCTCTCTCTGTCTCCCTGTCTCTCCCCATCTCCCTCTCTCTCATTCTCCATGTCCCTCTCTCCCTCTCTGTCCCTTAGTTTCTCTCCCTGTCTCTCTCTCTCCCACTGTCCCTTAGTCTCTCTCTCTCTCTCCCTGTCTCTCTCTCTCCCACTGTCCCTTAGTCTCTCTCTCTCTCTCTCTCTCTCTCTCTCTCTCTCTCTCTCTCTCTCTCTCTCTCTCTCTCCTCTCCTCTCTCTCTCTCTCTTCTCTTCTCTCTCTCTCTCTCTCTCTCTTCTCTCTCTCTCTCTCTCTGCTCTCTCTCTCTCTCTCTTCTCTCTCTCTCTCTCTCTCTGCTCTCGTCCCCCTGCATTTAATGACCTTCCCTCCACCATGGTGGAAGCGTATCAGCGTGTTGCTTATTTAGGCCGGGCTGACAGAGCAGATCTCAGCCCATCTCATCAATAGCTGCTACACAAGGCCGTTCCTCATCGGCAGACAGCACATATTAAAGATCCGGGAGAGGGGGAGAGAGAGAGAGGGAGAGAGGGGCGAGAGAGAGAGAGAGAGCAAGAGAGAGAGAGAGAGCGAGAGAGGGGGGGGGGAGGGAAAGAGGGAGAGGGGAGAGGAAGGAGAGAGGGATAAAGAGATGAAGAGAAGGAGCAAGGGATGAAGAGGAGAGATGAAAAGAGGTGGAATGGAGAGAGGAGTGGGGGGGGTGGAGAGAGGGATGGAGAGAGAGAGAGAGAGAGAGAGCGAGAAAGCGAGAAAGGAAGGAAGGAGAAGGAAGGAAGGAAGGATAGTCTGAAACTGCACCACCACCTCCTCCCAGTGAGGTATGCTCTCGCCCGACGCATTCATAGACACTGCTGTGACCTTGGAAGCACTTAGAATGTCAGGCCCTGCATCAGTTAGGGCCATTATCTTAATTCAGCCAGTGGAGAGTGTATTGGAAGGGCTGGCGTCAACGCAGCGTGGCCCTGAATACAGATGCCCTGGGACAGGCCTGGCGGCGGGGAGAGAGGAGCCTGGTGGTGTTCTTGTTACGCACTACAGCAGCCTCTTAACATGTTACGCGGTATAGAGCGCACACCACTGCTACATGCATAACTCATGCTACGTACACCGCGTGTTTAAGCTCATGTGAAACACTTCATGACCCGGTAGGTCTCACAGCAAATATGCTTGTTGGATAGAACATCACGTGCAACGAAACGAAAATGCACGCATCCATGTGTTAACTGCAGTGTTAGCTGGTGCAGTGTGTTAGCTGGTATAGTATATTAGCTACCCCAGTGCGATAGTGTTAACTAGTACAGTGTGGTAGCTGCAATAGTGCTATAGTGTTAACTGATAGGGTGTGTTAGCTGGTACAGTACCACGGTGTTAACTAGTACAGTATGTTAGCTGGTACAGTGTGTTAGCTGGTACAGTGAGATAGTGTTAACTGGTACAGTGTGTTAGCTGGTACAGTGAGATAGTGTTAACTGGTACAGCGTGTTAGCTGGTACAGTGTGGTCGCTGGTATAGTATGTTTGATGGTACAGTGTGGTAGCTGGTACATTGTGTTAGCTGGTACAGTGTGTTAGCTGGTAAAGCACGTTAGCAGGAACAGTGTGGTTGCTGGTACAGTGAGATAGTGTTAACTGGTATAGCGTGTTAGCTGGTACAGTGCGCTAGCTGGTACAGTGAGATAGTGTTAACTGGTACAGTGTGTTAGCTGGTACACCGTGTTAGCTGGTAGAGTGAGATAGTGTTAGCTGGTACAGTGTGTTAGCTGGTACAGCGTGTTAGCTGCTAAAGTGAGACAGTGTTAGCTGCTTCAGTACTATGGTGTTAACTAGTACAGTGTGTTAGCTGTTACAGTGTGTTGGCTGGTACATTGTGTAGGCTGGTACAGTGTGTCAGTGCGTTTCTGACCTGGTCTCTGAGCTGCCTGACCGAGTTCTGCAGGGTGAGGATGTGGGCCAGCAGGGGGCGCTGCAGGGTGTCCCTCAGGGCCCCCAGGGTCTGGCTGTGGCCCCATTCCTCCTTCTGGACTAGCTTGGTCTGTAGCCGCTCCAGAGCCGCCAACACCTGCTGGCGCTCCACTGCAGACACTGGTACCCAAACATAGCATATTACACTATAGACACAACACAAACATAGCATAGACACTATAGACCCAACACAAACATAGCATATTACACTATAGACCCAACACAAACATAGCATATTACACTATAGATCCAACACAAACATAGCATATTACACTATAGATCCAACACAAACATAGCATATTACACTATAGATCCAACACAAACATAGCATATTACACTATAGATCCAATACAAACATAGTATAATACACTATAGATCCAACACAAACATAGTATAATACACTATAGATCCAATACAAGCATATTACACTATAGATCCAATACAAACATAGTATATTACACTATAGATCCAATACAAACATAGTATAATACACTATAGATCCAACACAAACATAGCATATTACACTATAGATCCAACACAAACATAGCATATTACACTATAGATCCAACACAAACATAGCATATTACACTATAGATCCAACACGTAGATCCAACACAAACATAGTTATAATACACTATAGATTCCAATACAAGCATATTACACTATAGATCAATATACAAAACCATAGTATAATACACTAAGACCAACACAAACATAGGCATATTACACTATAGATCCAACACACGACATAGCATATTACACTATAGATCCGAATACAAGCATATTACCCACTATTAGATCCAACACAACATAGTATTAATACACTATAATCCAATACAAGCTTATTACACTATAGATCCAATACAAACATAGTATAATACACTATAGCTCCAATACAAGCATATTACACTATAGATCCAATACAAACATAGTATAATACACTATAGCTCCAATACAAACATAGTATAATACACTATAGATCCAACACAAACACAGTATAATACACTATAGATCCAATACAAGCATATTACACTATAGATCCAATACAAACATAGTATATGACACTATAGACCCAAAACAAACATAGCATATGACACTATAGACCCAAAACAAACATAGTATATGACACTATAGACCCAAAACAAACATAGTATATGACACTATAGACCCAAAACAAACATAGCATATGACACTATAGACCCAATACAAGCATATGACACTATAGATCAAAATAGTACATTACACTATAGATCCAACACAAACATGGTCTAATACCAAGTGAGTTGCCAAACAATCCTGTGAAGAATCACAGTGGTCAAAACGCTGTTATCTATAGTCCTGTTTAGCACAAGATGAGCCCAGACTGTACCTGCAGGGACATTCTCATACATGGCTCCAGTCTCTCCCGACTCCTCTGGTGTGTCCCTCTCCTTCTGGTCCCTCTGTCTGTCTCTGGAGCTCTTCAGTGTTCAATCTGTAGGGTGAGAGACACAATACATACAACATGGCTGTGAATGGATGCAGTTGGAGTACAGTAGAATTACTGAAACACTTCAACTCCAAACTCTTTAAACCTGGTGGTTTTAACTGGTCAGACTGGACCTACTTTGACTGACTCTTCTGGCTTTTGTCTACGGAAATGTGACACTTTAGTTAACGCTGAGCTAAACATTACCATATCTTGTTTACACAGAGAGAGAGAGATAGAGAGAGGTAGAGTGTGAGTGAGAGAGAGAGAGTAACATGCCAAGACCGCCTATCAACACCCCCCCCCCCAACATCACAAACACAACAGAATTGCTTTACCTTCAACCGAATAACTAAAAAATAATCTAAATAAACGTGCAATTAAATCCATTTTTATCCGTTCTCTGGTGTTTCCAGGTGTGCCTCACCTGTATCACCTGGAAACAGGAAGTGAAACTCACCGCCCATATAAGGAGCTGTTGATGCTAATATTACCCAATATGCAAATAACTAATCCACGGCCTCTTTATTACACAATACATAAATATATACATACGAAGGCCCATGAAAACAATATTGTTGATATTCGGAGTTATTCAATGAATAAAACACACAACAGGTGCACAGAGCAAACTCCAACACGACTTAGAGTTGGGTCAAAGTTTAAACAAATACACTAAATGTAACTATCATTCATTCTGATGAAGACGAGCCTTATTCAAAAGTACAAAATTGACGAATAAACGCATCACTTTCTAACTTTAGAACAATAGTTGGCTACTCGGCTAGCCGCCTAGCAGTCAAATCTTTTTTGTTGTTGTTGTTGTTGTTGTTGTCACTGAAATGTAAGCATTCGTTTTAGTTTGTTTCGTGTGTGAAAAGGCAATATATACTAAATACTAAACACGAGAGTTAAAACAAAAGTTAAAACTCACCGGGAGTTCAGCGCCAGATTGATCCGAAGTGTCGCTTTAATGGTGCGTTCCCGTTGTGCTCGGAAGTCGGAACCTCCGTCGTTCACGTCGGGCGACGCCCCCTCCGCCCCCCTCCCTGAAGCGCAGAGCAACGATTTCCGAGCGCTCCTGGAACGCACCACCACCGCGGGAAAAAAACAACAACAACCACAACGCGGTCACGTGACTGACCGGCGGGACTTCCAACATGGCGGCTCGCTGGCGACACTTGTTTTGTTTATGGAGCGTCGTCTTCTGCCTTTACTGTATTTTTAACAACGTCGCGGTTATCCTGGCAGAAGAAGTAGAGCGCTGCGGAAACCTACGACTTGGACAATATCCTTTCAATTGAACACTTGTTATTACAATATTATTACTACTACATGCTAGCTGGACCCATGCTATCCATAGATAATGTATGACATGTAACTTTGCAATGTATCGTATATTGTATATATACTAGTGTACTGTTGTATTATTTTCATGGGAATTCAAGTGTTTCCTGAACGTTTCGAACGTATCGCTGTAATGATCCCAAAATAGATGAGGCCACGCAGGAAGCAGAGAACTGTAGGGACAGAGTAGCATGGGGTGAGGCTACCTGTCTGTCTGTCTGTCTGTGTGTGTGTGTGTGTCTGTCGTGTCTGTCTCTGTCGTATCTATCTATCTATCTGTATCTGCCTATCTATCTATCTATCTATCTATCTGTCTGTCTCATCTATAGTATCTATCTATCTATCTATCTATCTATCTATCTAATGTAATAACATTTTATAACTAAATGTCGTTTTTTGTTTTCAGTTGAATGCCTGCCAGCGCCCAACATCAGCTGTCGCCTTGACAACGGCACCGAGTTCCGCTTCAGCGGCGCAGAGGTGGGCTTCAACAAGACCACGTCCTGCAGGAACGTGTAAGGAGGACTCGCTGCTCAGGACTCACACAGCAGCTGCGCATCACTCATGATGCATCGCTTTGACTCTCGGAATCTAGACTCACACAATGAGTAGTCAATGCATATAATCTAAATGAAACGATAATTGTAATTATAACTTTAACTATAATTACATTTACATGTACATTTACATTCAGGGCATTTGGCAGACACTTTTAAGGCTAATAGAACGAGTTTCATAATTGTTAGGTTGCCTAGGTTGCTAATTAGTATTAACAATAATATTCTGAACTAAGCAATGCTTTTTCTTGAATTAACGTAACTCTTGGTATGTGTGTGTGTGTGTGTGTGTGTGTGTGTGTGTGTGTGTGTGGTGTGTGTGTGTGTGTGTGTGTGTGTCTGTCTGTCTGTCTTAGGAGTGGTTACTCCTACAAGGTGGCGGTGGCTCTGTCTCTGTTCCTGGGCTGGCTGGGAGCTGATCGCTTCTATCTGGGTTACCCTGCCCTAGGTAGATCTATAACCATATCTATATCAATAACTATCTATCTATATCTACCTGGGTTGCCCTGCCCTAGGTACATCTATATATCATATCTATATCAATAACACATGTATATACAGTATATGAATACATATCTCAGTCAAATAATATTATAACACTCAGGGTGTTATAATACTCATCTCTCTCTCTCTCTCTCTCTCTCTCTCTCCTCTCTCTCTCTCTCTCCTCTCTCTCTCTCTCTCTCTCTCTCTCTCTCTCTCTCCAGGGCTGCTGAAGTTCTGCACAGTGGGCTTCTGTGGGATCGGCAGTCTGATGGACTTCCTGCTGATCGCCATGCAGGTCAGCCTGTGTGTGTGTGTGTCTGTGTGTGTCTTGTATGGTGTGTGTGTGTGTGTAGACGTGTGTATTAAGGTATGTGTGTGTATTAAGGTGTTGTGGTGTGTATTAAGGTGTGTGTGTGTGTTGAGGTGTGTATATTAATGTGTGTGTTGTGTGGTCAGATCGTGGGCCCGTCAGATGGCTCAGACTACATCGTTGATTACTACGGTGCCAGACTGACCCGCCTGTCAATCAACAACGACACGTACAGGAGAACCCAGCTGTCGCCTTGAGGTACACACACACACACACACACACACACACACACACACACACACACACACACACACACACACACACACACACACACACACACACACACACACACACACACACACACAAATCCTTCTGTTATTAATTTTATTTTATGTCTCTCTGTCCCAGGTAAAGCGGCTCTTCAGATGAAAAGGAGTTTACCGGCCTCATACATCACTTCCTGTCAGCCATCTTTAAATACTTGTTAATATAAATACTTGTTAATTAAACCCACACACACCTACACACACACACGTACTCTCTCTGTCTCTCTTACTCTGTTAATTAAACCTACACACACACTGTGTTGTACAGTTTTATTTTGTATTAAGTTATGTTTGGAACTGTCTTTTGTAAATAAAGTCCTGTTATGGAAATCTAACACTGTGTTGTTATTTTAGTGAGATAGA
>PIJE02000147.1:309357-326857 GCA_002895965.2 Coryphaenoides rupestris
CCTGTCCCCCCCACCCGCCTCCCCCCATCCCCTGTCAGACCCCATCCAGCCCCGCGGCCCGTTTGAAGTGCTACCCAGGGAGAGGGAGAGCAGCTCGCCTTCCCGAGGCCGCGGAGAGGCTGATGCTAGTCCCGATAGTGCTGAGAGCAGCGCAACGCTCAGAGAACATTGACGTCTCTGTTGAGGGAAGCGCTGCGGGGAAAAGGATTCTCACCGAGTTCTCAGACCTCCCCTACGACTGGTCAATCATCCTCCCACTGCAGAGCAGAGAGGAGCACGGGGGGGAAAGGAAGTGGAGGAGGAGGAGGAGGAGAAGGAGGAGGAGGAGGAGGAGATGATTTGGGGTCAGCGAGAAGCTAACCCCACCATCTGGGTGCCGATAGAACTTGTCGGTCTAGAGAGCTACAGCCGGAGGCAGCCACTGACAGGGACTGAAATCATCTCAGCTCTTACTACCTGGTCGAGAGGTTGGGTGGTGAGATAGAGATCTACCTGGTGGAGGTTGGGTGGAGAGATAGAGATCTACCTGGTGGAGGTTGGGTGGAGAGATAGAGATCTACCTGGTGGAGGTTGGGTGGAGAGATAGAGAGATCTACCTGGTGGAGGTTGGGTGGAGAGATGGAGAGATCTACCTGGTGGAGGTTGGGTGGAGAGATGGAGAGATCTACCTGGTGGAGGTTGGGTGGAGACATCTACAGATCTACCTAGTGGAGAGGTTGGGTGGAGAGATGGAGAGATCTACCTGGTGGAGGTTGGGTGGAGACATCTAGAGACATCTACCTGGTGGAGGTTGGGTGGAGAGATCTAAAGGTGAGGTTGGGTGGAGGACATGGGGTTTGGGGTCATCCTGATATATAAGTAGAGTTTGAGGCTAGGTACTAGTGAGTATTATGATGGTGTAGTGGTGTTGCTCCTGAAGCAGCATGCAGGTCACATGGTTACTGTACAGCAGATATAGGGTCACATGGTTCAGGTCACATGGTTCAGGTCACATGTTACTGTACAGCAGATAGGGGGGACAGCAAAAGGCTACTGGTGTTGAGGAGTTTAAGAGTTACAAACAAATGTTCTATTGAGTATTTCCAAGAGCGATATAATACAGTTTAACAGGCACAACATTAGATGGTTAATATGGTTTCATATGCTGGTTGGTTTTAGTTTTCATCATCTTTTGATCCAAGGAGGACAGCAAGAGGAGAAGGCTGTTCCCCATAGACATGCAGACACGGACGCCGCATTCGCTGTCGGATCGTACGCCAACATCGCCGCCATTTTGGAGAGGTCGAGACCGGCCTGGAAACACTGAAACACAAGCCAGTCTTACAGTAAACGGGGAGATACATTTCTTCCTCGATAAAAAGCATGATAATGATAATGTATTATATATATATACGTGTATATATCCATATAATATATAGATAATATACAATATTATAATATATAACAATACTTGACTTTTTTGACTCTACGTAGATCTACCCTTGAATATAAAAAGGACTAATTGAGAAATGTAAACATTATAGTGTTTTTTATCTGGTAAATACGCAGCTCCCCTGCTAGCTTGTGTGTGTGTGTGTGTTCCCTGGGCGGTCTCGGCCCCTCCCTTCGACGCATCGCAGCCAATCAAGTCAATCAAGTCAATGCGGTGTCTGTGTGTTTATGTCTATGGCTGTTCCCTGTGTCCCGTACACGCCCATACACACACACACACACACAGGGGCTCACACACACACACTCACACACACACAGGGGCTCAGAGGCTGTGTGTGTCCGTGTGTGTGTGTGTGTGTGTGTGTGTGTGTGTGTGTGTCTGTGTACGTGCACGTGGGCTTCAGAAGTGCATAGTTCATCATCATCATGCAGATATGTCTGCTATACGCTGTGAGGAAGCAGGAAATTTAAACGTTCACACAGTCAGTCCCGCCCGCGTCGCGTCCAGTCCAGCACCACTTGGCGGGGAATCGAACCCGCGGCACAGAAGAGTCAGTCAGTGATTCCTCCTTCTCCTCTCCTCCTCTGATACACTCCACACTTCTATCAGAGTAGTAAACCACTACCACTCTAGTCATACGGTAGTAGTACTGTAGTCGTACTGTAGTAGAGAGGAGAGAGGAACCAGGAGAGGACCTCTAGGTTGGAGGAGAGAGGAGAGAGGAGGGAGGGGGAGGGAGGAGGAGGAGGTGGAGGTTCCACTGATGCTCTCTCGTGGGTTTTTGTCCGACTTCACAACGGGAGTTTCTGTTCACATTAGTCCCAGCCACCACCGCCGTGGTTCACATACGTAGGTCTCGCCAGTGCGGTCGAAAGTACTTTAACATTGATTGATTAATTAAAAATACCCTGAAGACTTCTGCCCCAACCCCACCCCCCTCCACACACACCTCCCCCCCCCCCCCCCCAGACGCTCTCCCTCCCCAGACGTGGGGAGGGGGGGCAGCCCACATCAAGTCCAGCAGTCCCTCAGGCCGCTGTAGTCTTTACATCCCTGGCGGCTGCTGTGGGAGGAGGCGGAGTTTGGCGGTGAGGGTGGGAGGGAGGGGGCGGAGTTGGAGTTGGGGGTGGGGGGTCGAGGGGGTGGGGGCGTGGTGGTGGCGATGGTGGAGGCGGTTCTGGGTGCGAGGTGGGCTCTCCAAATAGTCTGCTGACCCGGTCCAGCTCTGGATTAGGACTGCCAGGTCCCAGTCCTGGGGAGGGGGAGGGGTAGGGTTGGGGGAGGGGGTACCCGGTTTTGGGGGGGGGGCGTGGCTCTAGCTTGTGAAGAAACCTTCTGATTGGCTGAAGAAGAACGTCGACGTCACTCTGCTGTGTGTGTGTGTGTGTGTGTGTGTGTGTGTGTGGTGTCTTCAAAGAGTGGTGAGGAGAGGTCGAAGGTCAAAGGTCGAAGGGAGAGAGTGGTGAATTTGTAGCTCGGAAAGAAAGAAAGAGAGAAAGAAAGAAAGGAAGATGGAGAAAATAAAAGAACCATGTTGCATAATCAAACAGTTTATTTCCTGCATGGAATGGTGAACACAAAATAAAGATGGCCAGATGCATTGAGAACCCAGCATCTCCTGCCTAACAACTACAGCATCACCTAAACACCAGAACACAGAGAATCATCACAACCATTTAGAATGGCCTTCAACACAGGGCCTGCGCTTCTCAAGCACAGGGGGGCGGTGGGGCGGGGGGTATTCTATACCGTCCACACAACACATGTCCTTAAATACCAACAGGAAAGCAACACAAAGAAACTAAACCAAAAATAAAAAAAGGAACCTGGGGAAGAGGACAGTTTTCAACTCGTGTCCCCTTCCCTGAACTCAATGGACCGATCGGCGGTGGTTGATTGACGATCGTCAATGTTACAAAAGTCCTGCATTAGAAAATAGGGCAGTTTGAAAATCAGTGGAATTAACAAAACTATACAACACCTCTCCTCAGTCTGTCTCTCTGTCCTCCACCTAACTGCCTGTCTGTCTGTCAGTCAGTCTACTTATCTGTCTGTCTGTCTGTTTGTCTGCCAGTAGAGTTTTCACGTAGCTGGTCTCCATCTGCCTGTCTGTCTCTATGTCTGTCTGTCTGTCCGTTGTCTATGTCTATCTCTATGTCTGTCTGTCTTTATATCTGTCCGTCTGTCTCTATGTCTACCTGTCTGTCTCTATGTCTGCCTGTCTGTCTGTCTGCGAGGTGAGAGGTGTGTTGTGGTGGCTGGTCTCCACGACTAAACAACACAACACAGGAACAAAACAAACTATTGCTTGAAACTTTTTCTTTTTTGTCTTTCTTTAAAAAGGGTGTCTGTAGCATAGATAAGACGACCACAAGCGGTTTGACACTTTACTAATGTCCGTGCAAGATTTTTTAATACCCTTCGCTCTTAAGAAGCCCTAGAAGCAGTTTTTAGAAATTATTTCATAATTTTTTTTGTACAATTGTAATTGACTCAATATTTAGTGCAGATAATTAATGGAAGTAATGCCCGACTCCTGTCTGATAGGACGAACACCGGTCCTACGGACTAAACCCTGCACTCTGATAGGCCGAGGACTGAGCAGGGCGTGGCCAAGCCCCGGGACGCAATAGGCTCGTAGTCTGACCTGCTGACAGGAAGGAAGCATGGGGAGGAGGAGATGAACCTGTTCGTTTCCATCGGGAACCAGGAAGTGGTCTCCTGTTTCCAAGTGCAACAGGAAGTAGTTTCCTGAGCGAGAGGGGAGTAGTGGTGATGAGCGTGCATGACAGCAGCCCTGTGCACATGCTTACTTTGGTTCAAAACAAGAGAGAGAGAGACAGAGGGAGACAGAGAGAAAGAGAGAGAGAGAGAAAGAGAGAGAGAGAGAGAGAGAGGATGATGTCATTTCCTGGAGGAAGACGTCGGTGAGGAGGAGGAGGAGGAGGAGGAGGAGGAGGACGAAGGTGTTGCTGGTGTGGCTGCGGCTCTCAGAGCTGCTGATTGTTAGCTCCAGGTCAGCCAATCACTTAAGAGATAGGCTGGGCACTGAAGCCTCTCGACCAATGAGAAGGCCCCCAGGGTCTGCGTGGGCGGGGCTGAACCAGGAACCGGATTTCACAGCTTTCGGAATCACTCCGTTTTCTACTAACTACGGACGGAGGGATGAAGATGAGGAGGAGGAGGAGGAGGGGGAGGAGCCCTGCGGAAGGCACATGATGAGGGATCTCCTCCCGACCAAACATCACCTCCTCTACGGGTGGTAGGGGGGCGGGGCCTGACAGACTCAAGAGGGGTGATGAAGAGGATGATGAGGAGGGGAGGTGTGTCACGAACACGAAGAACAACCAACACATGCAGACGTTTTTTTTGTACTTTTTGTAACTTTAAATAACTTTTTATCGACACTGGCTGGTCGTGAGTGTATATATATATACTATATACATATACATATACATGTGTATATATATATATATATAGTATAGTAAAGGAAAACAAAATACTACACTTGAATAAAACAATGCTTTTGAAGCGTTTTGAGGCTCTGGTTTAGGGCGCCATCTTGTTCCTTCCTGTTTTTGTTTCTGCGCTCGCAGCCTATTGGCTCACTGCAGAAATAAGTGCTTCTGATTGGACGTCTCCAGGAGACCTTGCTCATGGCAGAAAACCCTCAAACATTATCTCATCAAATTCTTTCACTTGTTCACATTATATTAATTTGTGATTTAACTCAAACCATGTGCTTCATTAAAATAACTATGGCTAAGCATTTCTTTTTCAAAAACATAAAAAGTATATTTGCGCTGCGACAATAGCTTTAGAAAAGTGATTGTTTTTAAAGATACTTTTCTTAAAGGGATTTCCGTTCTGCTTCGTCGTGTACGTGGCCGTGTGCGGCTAACAGACGACCCTTTAACGTCTTCTCCTTCAGGTCTGATTCTTACCCCCATATTTTAGAGTCCTGGGGGACGGTCGGACTCGGAAGAAAAATAGATTTCTGTTCTGTTCGGCATTTCTTACAAAGACATAAACTAGCCCGCAGCTAGCTAGCAGCTAGCCAGCGGATCACCAACAACAATTGCACTTTCCTCTTTCTCAGTTCTCCACTGGTTATCTCCACGGCAACGCACCGAACCTCCACCCCACCCGTAAACATCCCCCACCCCCACCCGTGCATGCTGTTACCCCACCCTGGTGATGGGGGGGTAGAGGGTGGAGGAGGGTGGGGGTGGGGTGAGGCTGAAATGATTTAAGGAGACAAAAAGATGAGCCATGGAGCTAACGAGCCAACCCCCCTCCCTCCCTGAACACCCCCCCCCCGCCCCCACCTCCCCTCCCGGGGTCTCAGTCCATGGTGTTGTGGCCGCGGGGGGCTGGGGGGGTCTGGGAGGGCTCTGGGGGGGTCTGGGGGGTCTGGGGCCAGTCCCAGAGAGTCTTCCCGGCTTCGCAAGGAGTGCTCTCACACTCATACGGACAGACACACACACACACACACACACACACACACACACCACACACACACACACACACACACACACACACACACACACACACACACACACACACACACACACACACACACACACACACACAGCTGGGAGAAGTGTGTGTGTTTGATTGTTCTGATCATGATTTCAGTTCACCAGACCCCTCCCCCTCCAGGTGTAGAAGTGGGCGTGACCGTCTCCTACAGGTGAGTAGAGTAAGGGTCTGAAGAGGAGGGGGGGGGGGGGGGGGGGGTTGGGGGGGGTTGATTGCTTGTAGCCATGCTGATGATGTCGTCAGGTGATTGTGGTGCTGGTGGGGCGGGGGGAGGGGGCGGGGTCTCTCGGTCACAGCTGGGGGGTCGAAGTTCAAAGGTCAGCCGCCGGGGGAACCTTCGGTCCGACAACGCAGCGTTCTCCTTACCCCAGGTACCACTGGAGGGAGAGAGACACAGAGATACAGAGAGAGATACAGAGAGAGAGAGAGAGAGGGGAGTTTAGTCTGACTTCACCGAACATCACATTATAATAAAATAGGCTCCAGGGAGCGTCTAAAAAGAGCTGGGATTGGAATGTAATCTGGAGGAACTCGTGAGAGACTCAGAGTTCAGAAATTATGATCATCATGTCTGTCTGTCCGTCTGTACCTCTGCCTGTCTGCCTGTCTGTCTGTCTGTGTGCATGCTGACAGACAGACATGCATGGGAGATATGTTCTGCAATGTGCGGTGTGTGTGTGCATGTGTGCGGTGGTGTTTCGGTTGGGGGCTGTTTGTGGTGTGTGAGAGAGTGTGTCAAAGAGAGCAGTTGCAGTGCTGGGTAAGGTACAATTCTGGTCTGGGAGAGGTTTCTTATTGTTATCGGGCCGATCCATTGTTCAGGATCCACAGAGAGAGAGGAGAGAAGAGAGAGAGAGAGAGAGCGAGGAGAGAGGAGGAAATCCCCACCGCACCTCCACCCCCACACCCCCCCCCCCCCCCCTGCCCCGAGTTCAGGTCATCCTGATGTTACATCATGTCTGGTTGGCCACGGAACGACCAGGACTGCTTTCAAGATATGGCTATCATTAACACACACCACACCCACACACACACACACACACACCACACACAACACACACACACACAACCACACCACACACACACACAATCTCACTCCTCTTCCCATTCCCGACATAATACACACGACCCAGGATGGAGAGTTTTAGTTTCTGTCACGGTGTGTGTGTGTGTGTGTGTGTGTGTGTGTGTGTGTGTGTGTGTGTGTGTGTGTGTGTGTGTGTGTGTGTGTGTGTGTGGGATAAGAGTTGGTGGAAGGTTTGTTTTAAATCAATACAGTTGCTGACACAGAGGCTATCTAGTGCCCCCAAACACACACACACACACACACACACACACACACACACACACACACACACAAGACACCTAGGTGTGTGTGTGTGTGTGTGTGTGTGTGTGTGTGTGTGTGTGTGTGTGTGTGTGTGTGTGTGTATGTATGTATGCGAATATGTGTGTGTGTGTGTGAGAGAGTGTGTATGTGTGTGAGAAAGAGACTGCACGTGTATGTGTGTACGTGGGTGTGTGTGTGTGTGTACTTGTGTGCGTGCATCTACATGTGTGTGTGTGTGTGTGTGTGTGTGTGTGTGTGTGTGTGTGTGTGTGTGTGTGTGTGTGTGTGTGGGTAGAAGGAGTAGAGGAGAACACATTTCTACACACACACAAACAGATTATTCATACATACAAACCATACACTCTCTACAGAAACCCTATTAACTATAGACTCTAATATGTTAATAGTGAGTAATGGGACTGAGTCCAACAGCACCTCCTACTGGACATGAATCAAACAACTACAACCCACACACACACACACACACACACACACACACACACACACACACACACACACACACGCACACACACACACACACACACACACACACACACACACACACACACACACACACACACCAACACACACACCAACACACACACACACACACACACACACACACAACACACACACACACACACACACACACACACACACACACACACACACACACACAGACACACACACACACACAGCACACGCACAGACACAGACACAGACACACACACACTGTGGAGTCTCTCTCACCAACTGGTCATGTTGTTCTGGACTAGGGTCGCCATGGCGATGAGTCCAAAGAATGTTTGACTGTACTGACCCATCTCTCTCTGCTGTCTTACTAGGTTCTCTCTCTCTATGCCTCTCTCTCTCTCTCTCCCGATGGCTCTCTCTCTCTCTCTCTCTCTCTCTCTTCTATCTCTCGTTCCCTCTCTCTCTCTCTATCTCTCTCTCCTTCTGTCTCTCTGTTTTCTGTCTCCTCTCTCTCTCTGTGTCACACACCACACACCACACACACACTCCACCGCACACACACACACACACACACACACACACACACACACACACACACACACACACACACACACACACACACACACACACACACACACACACACACACACACACACACACACACACACACACACACACACACACACGCACACACACGCACACACACACACCCGGGACAGGGTAAATAGACAGTGATGAATTGGGCGGGAACTCAAACGGAGCCCGGGCCATCCGGCCGGCCGATTCCCACGCCCTGCGGGGACGACTCTGGTGTCTGAGCAACGGGCCGACCCTCCCACTAAATATCTACAGACATACATACACCACTAACTTGCTTGTTTGTACATCTTGGCACTAAATAATAGTACTTAGCATTGTTTAGCATATTATATGTTCTTAGATGTTGGTACTGCACTCAGAATGACACTTCTGCTCTTATCTCAGCTATTATGCAGACAACCTGCCAATTATGAAACTCGTTCTATTCTTATCTTTATGTACCACAGTTATATATTGCTGTCTCCTTCAACAAATGTACTCTTTGTAAGTCACTTTGGATCAAAGCGTCTGCAAAATGCCCTAAATGTAAATGTAAATGTAAATTCATAAAAAAAATTACAATTACTTTTTTGGTTTTGGTCTTTTTGCATTTTGTACTTGCAATGTTTTCCTTTTTGTCTTCGGTTTTGCATTTGTGAGTTTACATTTTTATTCGGTTGACATGACTCAACTTTCAGCGACTACATAATCTTATGCACACTTCACTCTGCTGTCATTTTCCACAGTTCCTGTCTCAGCACACCGCAGCTGGAGGTGATCCTGAACTCACAGCCCCTATGGACTTACATGCGGCGAGAAGCCATTTTGAATCAGAAATCATTCTGAATCGAGAATCAATTTTGAATCGGGAAATCAAATCTAATCATGAGATACAGAAAGATTCTCAACCCTAATATATATATACCGTACCGACTTAAATACTTTAAAGGATAATAGTTTTTAACTGACTAATGGGGACAACGATTTATGGAGTTGGCCGAGTATTGAGTGAGAGCACCAAGGTCTTGGGGCAATACAGTCTGTCCATGTACGGACCCTAAAGGTCTTGTGTTTACCACTGACAGCCTCAGTGGTAACATTATGGAAAGGATCGCTGCAGAGAAACACAACCTTTCACTTGATCCTGTCCCGAAGTTATCCTTTAACAGTTAAACCATGTTAATGTGAAACAATGCTGAAGATGGGAGAATCGGTGGAGCTGTGGTGGTGGTGGTTTTGTTTTTTGCTTGAGATATGCAGTGAACAGCTGCCAGGTGAATGAGTGAACAGCTGTCAGGTGAATGAGTGAACAGCTGTCAGGTAAATAAGTGAACAGCTGTCAGGTGAATGAGTGAACAGCTGTCAGGTAAATAAGTGAACAGCTGTCAGGTGAATGAGTGAACAGCTGTCAGGTGAATGAGTGAACAGCTGTCAGGTGAATGAGTGAACAGCTGTCAGGTGAATGAGTGAACAGCTGTCGTGGTGAATAAGTGAACAGCTGTCAGGTGAATAAGTGAACAGCTGTCAGGTGAGTGTCTGTCTGGTGAGTGAGTGAACGTTGAATTGTTGAATAAGTGAATAGCTGTGTGGTGAATGAGTGAACAGCTGTCAGATTAACGAGCGAACAGCTGTCAGGTGAATGAGTGAACAGCTGTCAGGTGAACGAGTGAACAGCTGTCAGGTGATTAGTGAACAGCTGTCAGGTGATTAGTGAACAGCTGTCAGGTGATTAGTGAACAGCTGTCAGGTGATTAGTGAACAGCTGTCAGGTGATTAGTGAACAGCTGTCAGGTGATTAGTGAACAGCTGTCAGGTGATTAGTGAACAGCTGTCTGGTGGATGAGTGCATTGCTTTGAAGACCCAGCTATTGAGTGTGTTGGCTTTAGATTGGCCAATGTCTGCGGGTTTCTTACAAAGTGTTCATAGTTATATTTGTCAGTGAATGTTTACTGGTTTTGGTTGATTATGTGGCTTGATCCTAACTCAGTAAATAGTGACACTGATGATACATTGATTATATTGTACGATGTATTCATGTTTATATCTTAGTGTACCTGTGGCTGTTGAGGAATATTTCCGAAGCCGGTGTCTCGAGGCCCGACGCTGACAAACAGCTGTCAGGTGAATGAGTGAACAGCTGTCAGGTAAATAAGTGAACAGCTGTCAGGTGAATGAGTGAACAGCTGTGTGGTGAATAAGTGAACAGCTGTCAGGTGAATAAGTGAACAGCTGTCAGGTGAGTGTCTGTCTGGTGAGTGAGTGAACGTTGAATTGTTGAATAAGTGAATAGCTGTGTGGTGAATGAGTGAACAGCTGTCAGATTAACGAGCGAACAGCTGTCAGGTGAATGAGTGAACAGCTGTCAGGTGAACGAGTGAACAGCTGTCAGGTGAATTAGTGAACAGCTGTCAGGTGATTAGTGAACAGCTGTCAGGTGATTAGTGAACAGCTGTCAGGTGATTAGTGAACAGCTGTCTGGTGATTAGTGAACAGCTGTCAGGTGATTAGTGAACAGCTGTCTGGTGGATGAGTGCATTGCTTTGAAGACCCAGCTATTGAGTGTGTTGGCTTTAGATTGGCCAATGTCTGCGGGTTTCTTACAAAGGTTCATAGTTATATTTGTCAGTGAATGTTTACTGGTTTTGGTTGATTATGTGGCTTGATCCTAACTCAGTAAATAGTGACACTGATGATACATTGATTATATTGTACGATGTATTCATGTTTATATCTTAGTGTACCTGTGGCTGTTGAGGAATATTTCCGAAGCCGGTGTCTCGAGGCCCGACGCTGACAGGGCGTGGCCAAGCCCCGGGACGCAATAGGCTCGTAGTCTGACCTGCTGACAGGAAGGAAGCATGGGGAGGAGGAGATGAACCTGTTCGTTTCCATCGGGAACCAGGAAGTGGTCTCCTGTTTCCAAGTGCAACAGGAAGTAGTTTCCTGAGCGAGAGGGGAGTAGTGGTGATGAGCGTGCATGACAGCAGCCCTGTGCACATGCTTACTTTGGTTCAAAACAAGAGAGAGAGAGACAGAGGGAGACAGAGAGAAAGAGAGAGAGAGAGAGAGAGAGAGAGAGAGAGGATGATGTCATGAGAGAGGAAGACGTGGTAGAGAGGAGGAGGAGGAGGAGGAGGAGGACGAAGGTGTTGCTGGTGTGGCTGCGGCTCTCAGAGCTGCTGATTGTTAGCTCCAGGTCAGCCAATCACTTAAGAGATAGGCTGGGCACTGAAGCCTCTCGACCAATGAGAAGGCCCCCAGGGTCTGCGTGGGCGGGGCTGAACCAGGAACCGGATTTCACAGCTTTCGGAATCACTCCGTTTTCTACTAACTACGGACGGAGGGATGAAGATGAGGAGGAGGAGGAGGAGGGGGAGGAGCCCTGCGGAAGGCACATGATGAGGGATCTCCTCCCGACCAAACATCACCTCCTCTACGGGTGGTAGGGGGGCGGGGCCTGACAGACTCAAGAGGGGTGATGAAGAGGATGATGAGGAGGGGAGGTGTGTCACGAACACGAAGAACAACCAACACATGCAGACGTTTTTTTTGTACTTTTTGTAACTTTAAATAACTTTTTATCGACACTGGCTGGTCGTGAGTGTATATATATATACTATATACATATACATATACATGTGTATATATATATATATATAGTATAGTAAAGGAAAACAAAATACTACACTTGAATAAAACAATGCTTTTGAAGCGTTTTGAGGCTCTGGTTTAGGGCGCCATCTTGTTCCTTCCTGTTTTTGTTTCTGCGCTCGCAGCCTATTGGCTCACTGCAGAAATAAGTGCTTCTGATTGGACGTCTCCAGGAGACCTTGCTCATGGCAGAAAACCCTCAAACATTATAGATTATCTCATCAAATTCTTTCACTTGTTCACATTATATTAATTTGTGATTTAAGTCAAACCATGTGCTTCATTAAAATAACTATGGCTAAGCATTTCTTTTTCAAAAACATAAAAAGTATATTTGCGCTGCGACAATAGCTTTAGAAAAGTGATTGTTTTTAAAGATACTTTTCTTAAAGGGATTTCCGTTCTGCTTCGTCGTGTACGTGGCCGTGTGCGGCTAACAGACGACCCTTTAACGTCTTCTCCTTCAGGTCTGATTCTTACCCCCATATTTTAGAGTCCTGGGGGACGGTCGGACTCGGAAGAAAAATAGATTTCTGTTCTGTTCGGCATTTCTTACAAAGACATAAACTAGCCCGCAGCTAGCTAGCAGCTAGCCAGCGGATCACCAACAACAATTGCACTTTCCTCTTTCTCAGTTCTCCACTGGTTATCTCCACGGCAACGCACCGAACCTCCACCCCACCCGTAAACATCCCCCACCCCCACCCGTGCATGCTGTTACCCCACCCTGGTGATGGGGGGGTAGAGGGTGGAGGAGGGTGGGGGTGGGGTGAGGCTGAAATGATTTAAGAAGACAAAAAGATGAGCCATGGAGCTAACGAGCCAACCCCCCCTCCCTCCCTGAACACCCCCCCCCCCCCCACCTCCCCTCCCGGGGTCTCAGTCCATGGTGTTGTGGCCGCGGGGGGCTGGGGGGGTCTGGGAGGGCTCTGGGGGGGTCTGGGGGGTCTGGGGCCAGTCCAGCTTCTTCCTGGAGCACACACACACACACGGACAGACACACACACACACACACACACACACACACACACACACACACACACACACACACAGCTGGGAGAAGTGTGTGTGTTTGATTGTTCTGATCATGATTTCAGTTCACCAGACCCCTCCCCCTCCAGGTGTAGAAGTGGGCGTGACCGTCTCCTACAGGTGAGTAGAGTAAGGGTCTGAAGAGGGGGGGGGGTCTCTCGGTCACAGCTGGGGTTGATTGCTTGTAGCCATGCTGATGATGTCGTCAGGTGATTGTGGTGCTGGTGGGGCGGGGGAGGGGGCGGGGTCTCTCGGTCACAGCTGGGGGTCGAAGTTCAAAGGTCAGCCGCCGGGGGAACCTTCGGTCCGACAACGCAGCGTTCTCCTTACCCCAGGTACCACTGGGGGGAGAGAGACACAGAGATACAGAGAGAGATACAGAGAGAGAGAGAGAGAGGGGAGTTTAGTCTGACTTCACCGAACATCACATTATAATAAAATAGGCTCCAGGGAGCGTCTAAAAAGAGCTGGGATTGGAATGTAATCTGGAGGAACTCGTGAGAGACTCAGAGTTCAGAAATTATGATCATCATGTCTGTCTGTCCGTCTGTACCTCTGCCTGTCTGCCTGTCTGTCTGTCTGTGTGCATGCTGACAGACAGACATGCATGGAGATATGTTCTGCAATGTGCGTGTGTGTGTGCATGTGTGCGTGCGTGTTTGTGCGTGTTTGTGTGTGTGAGAGAGTGTGTAAAGAGAGCAGTGCATGCTGGGTAAGGTACAATCTGTCTGGGAGAGGTTCTTATTGATCGGGCCGATCCATTGTTCAGATCCACAGAGAGAGAGAGAGAGAGAGAGAGAGCGAGAGAGAGAGGAAATCCCCCACCGCACCTCCACCCCCCCCCCCCCCCCCCTGCCCCGAGTTCAGGTTCATCCTGATGTTACATCATGTCTGGTTGCCACGGACGACCAGACTGCTTTAGATATGGCTATCATTAACACACACACACACACACACACACACACACACACACACACACACACACACACACAATTCATCCTCTTCCAATTCCCGACAAATACAACGACCCAGGATGGAGAGTTTAGTTTCTGTCACGGTGTGTGTGTGTGTGTGTGTGTGTGTGTGTGTGTGTGTGTGTGTGTGTGTGTGTGTGTGTGTGTGTGTGTGTGGGATAAGAGTTGGTGGAAGGTTTGTTTTAAATCAATACAGTTGCTGACACAGAGGCTATCTAGTGCCCCCAAACACACACACACACACACAAACACACAACAACACACACACACAACACACACACTCTGGTAGAGTGTGTCTATTAGCTCTATGTGATTGTGTGCTGTGTAGTGTGTGTGTGTCTGTCTGTGTGTGTGTGTGTGTGTGTGCGTGTGTGTGTGTGTGTGTGTGTGCTGTGTGGTGTGTGCTGGTGTGTGTGTGTGTGTGTGTGTGTGTGTGTCTGTGTGTGTGGTGTTGTCTGTGTGCATGTGTATGTATGTGTGTGGTGTGTGTGTGGTGTGTGTGTGTGTGTGTGTGTGTGTGTGGGTAGAAGGAGTAGAGGAGAACACATTTCTACACACACACAAACAGATTATTCATACATACAAACCATACACTCTCTACAGAAACCCTATTAACTATAGACTCTAATATGTTAATAGTGAGTAATGGGACTGAGTCCAACAGCACCTCCTACTGGACATGAATCAAACAACTACAACCCACACACACACACACACACACACACACACACACACACACACACACACACACACACACACACACACACACACACACACACAGACACACACACACAGACACACACACACACACACGCACAGACACAGACACAGACACACACACACTGTGGAGTCTCTCTCACCACTGGTCATGTTGTTCTGGACTAAGGGTCGCCATGGCGATGAGTCAAAGAATGTTGACTGTACTGACCCATCTCTCTCTCTGTCTTACTAGGTCTCTCTCTCTATGCCTCTCTCTCTCTCTCTCCCGATGGCTCTCTCTCTCTCTCTCTCTCTCTCTCTCTGTCTCTTTCTCTCTGTCTTACTATCTCTCGTTCCCATTTTCTCCAACTTTCTCTCTCTCCTTCTGTCTCACATTGTATTTCTCTCCACTCTTCACTCACACACACACACACACACACACACACACACACACACACACACACACACACACACACACACACACACACACACACACACACACACACACACACACACACACCACACACACAACACACACACACACACACACACACAGGCGGCACACGCACACACACGCACACACACCACACCCGGGGACAGGGTAAATAGACAGTGATGAATTGGCGGAACTCAAACGGAGCCCGGGCCATCCGGCCGGCCGATTCCCACGCCCTGCGGGGACGACTCTGGTGTCTGAGCAACGGGCCGACCCTCCCACTAAATATCTACAGACATACATACACCACTAACTTGCTTGTTTGTACATCTTGGCACTAAATAATAGTACTTAGCATTGTTTAGCATATTATATGTTCTTAGATGTTGGTACTGCACTCAGAATGACACGTCTGCTCTTATCTCAGCTATTATGCAGACAACCTAGCAATTATGAAACTCGTTCTATTAACCTCGCAATTATGAAACCTGCTCTATTCTTATCTTTATGTACCACAGTTATATATTGCTGTCTCCTTCAACAAATGTACTCTTTGTAAGTCACTTTGGATCAAAGCGTCTGCAAAATGCCCTAAATGTAAATGTAAATGTAAATTCATAAAAAAAATTACAATTACTTTTTGGTTTTTGGTCTTTTTGCATTTTGTACTTGCAATGTTTTCCTTTTTGTCTTCGGTTTTGCATTTGTGAGTTTACATTTTTATTCGGTTGACATGACTCAACTTTCAGCGACTACATAATCTTATGCACACTTCACTCTGCTGTCATTTTCCACAGTTCCTGTCTCAGCACACCGCAGCTGGAGGTGATCCTGAACTCACAGCCCCTATGGACTTACATGCGGCGAGAAGCCATTTTTGAATCAGAAATCATTCTGAATCGAGAATCAATTTTGAATCGGGAAATCAAATCTAATCATGAGATACAGAAAGATTCTCAACCCTAATATATATATACCGTACCGACTTAAATACTTTTAAAGGATAATAGTTTTTTAACTGACTAATGGGGACAACGATTTATGGAGTTGGCCGAGTATTGAGTGAGAGCACCAAGGTCTTGGGGCAATACAGTCTGTCATGTACGGGACCCTAAAGGTCTTGTGTTTACCACTGACAGCCTCAGTGGTAACATTATGGAAAGGATCGCTGCAGAGAAACACAACCTTTCACTTGATCCTGTCCGTCTGTTATCCTTTAACAGTTAAACCATGTTAATGTGAAACAATGCTGAAGATGGGAGAATCGGTGGAGCTGTGGTGGTGGTGGTTTTGTTTTTTGCTTGAGATATGCAGTGAACAGCTGCCAGGTGAATGAGTGAACAGCTGTCAGGTGAATGAGTGAACAGCTGTCAGGTAAATAAGTGAACAGCTGTCAGGTGAATGAGTGAACAGCTGTCAGGTGAATAAGTGAACAGCTGTCAGGTGAATGAGTGAACGATAAGTGAACAGCTGTCAGGTGAATGAGTGAACAGCTGTCAGATAATTAGTGAACAGCTGTCAGGTGAATGAGTGAACAGCTGTCAGGTAAATAAGTGAACAGCTGTCAGGTGAATAAGTGAACAGCTGTCAGGTGAGTGTCTGTCTGGTGAGTGAGTGAACGTTGAATTGTTGAATAAGTGAATAGCTGTCAGGTGAATGAGTGAACAGCTGTCAGATTAACGAGCGAACAGCTGTCAGGTGAATGAGTGAACAGCTGTCAGGTGAACGAGTGAACAGCTGTCAGGTGAATAGTGAACAGCTGTCAGGTGAATGTGAACAGCTTGAACAGCTGTCAGGTGATTAGTGAACAGCTGTCTGGTGAATAAGTGAACAGCTGTCAGGTGAATGAGTGAACAGCTGTCAGGTGAATGAGTGAACAGCTGTCAGGTGAACGAGTGAACAGCTGTCAGGTGAATTAGTGAACAGCTGTCAGGTGAACGAGTGAACAGCTGTCAGGTGATTAGTGAACAGCTGTCAGGTGATTAGTGAACAGCTGTCAGGTGATTAGTGAACAGCTGTCAGGTGATTAGTGAACAGCTGTCAGGTGATTAGTGAACAGCTGTCAGGTGATTAGTGAACAGCTGTCAGGTGATTAGTGAACAGCTGTCAGGTGATTAGTGAACAGCTGTCAGGTGATTAGTGAACAGCTGTCAGGTGATTAGTGAACAGCTGTCAGGTGATTAGTGAACAGCTGTCAGGTGATTAGTGAACAGCTGTCAGGTGAATTAGTGAACAGCTGTCAGATGATTAGTGAACAGCTGTCAGGTGAAGTGAACAGCTGTCAGGTGATTAGTGAACAGCTGTCAGGTGAATAGTGAACAGCTGTCAGGTGAATGAGTGAACAGCTGTC
>PIJE02000147.1:339357-341857 GCA_002895965.2 Coryphaenoides rupestris
ACCTATTGTTAGGAGGAGGAGGGGGTGTGGGGGGGTGGGGTGGAACGGTGGGGGCGATCGACAGGCTGCTATAGATCCTCTCTCTCTTTCTCTGCATGTCTCTGCACTTTTTAAAGGTCACGTTTACCGCCCCCACCCCACCACCAACACCCCTACACGCACAAGCACACACACACACAAGCACACACACACACACACACACACACACACACACACACACACACACACACACACACACACACACACACACACACACACACACACACACACACACTTTCTCTCCATCGCCATCACTTGTTCTTTCCCCTTTGTTCATCTTCCATCTCTCTCTTTCTCTCTCTCTCTCTCTCTCTCTCTCTCTTCTCTCTCTCCACACACACACACCACACACCATCCTGGTCTACAGCTGTGTGCATGTCTGCACATCTGGACGAGTGGAATTTTGGGGAGAGAGAGAATGAGAGAGAGAGAGAGAGAGAGAGAGAGAGAGAGAGAGAGAGAAGAGGAGAGAGAGAGAACGAAAGAGAGAGAGAGGGGAGGGAGAGAGAGAGAGCGAGAGAGGGAGAGAGATGGTTATCCATGGACTTACTCTGTGAGACTCGTACTAGCTCGGCCACGGTGAACACACCCGGCGTGACGAAGCTGTCCTGGAAGCCCATGTGACCTGAGAGACAGGAAGCGGGGCGTTAGTCTGAGACTCACCGGGCAATCACAGGAGAGATCAGCTAACTGAAGTTTACAGCACTTTATTGATCTGCTTGATTGGCGGACCAAAGAGATCAGTGTCAATCAAAGAATCAGAGCTACAGACTCTTAGTCTGGTTAGACCAGATAGGTCTATCAGTGTCAATCAAAGAGAAAACTGGTAATCTAAGCTCAGTTAAAGCAGATCGGACGAGTCTAACCTCAGTTAAACCAGCCTTGTCTAACCTTAGTTAAACCAGATTGGACTAGTCTAACCTCAGTTGAACCAGCCTAGTCTAACCTCAGTTAAACCAGATCGGAGTAGTCTAACCTTAGTTAAACCAGCCTAGTCTAACCTCAGTTAAACCAGATCAGAGTAGTCTAACCTTAGTTAAACCAGCCTAGTCTAACCTCAGTTAAACCAGATCAGAGTAGTCTAACCTTAGTTAAACCAGCCTAGTCTAACCTTAGTTAAACCAGACCAGATGAGTTCAACATAGACTAGCATCACAGGCAGAGCTTGTATCAACGCACCATTTAGCGGTTAGCATGTGAAACTGAGTATATGGGTTAGCAGCAGCAATGCATAGCTGCCAGCATGTGAAGCAGAGTGTAGCGGTGTAGTGCTCAACACAGCATACAGCGGTTAGCAACAGCACATAGCTGCTAGCATCTAAAGGTTATCCATGTGAAGACCGACATAAATAAGACTAGGAGGAGAGAGAGATGGAGGGAGAGAGGGAAAGATAGAGCAGCAGAGGGAGGGTGAGAGAGGGAGAGAGACGGGGAGAAGTGGCAGAGAGATGGCTGGAGAGGGGGAGGACAGAGAGGGAGGGATGGATGTAAGGGAGGGTGAAGGGTAATATCTTTGCAGTGAAACTGCTGACATGAGCTAAAAGTATTCAGGCTTCTGCTGGGGGGGACAGAAGACAGACAGACAGACAGACATGCAGGCAGTCAGACATAGACAGAGAGACAGGCGAATGGAAAGATGTTTAGATGGAGTACTAGACGTAGCGTACAACTCCAGGGGGAGCATAGCTACAGGGTTAGCGTAGCTACAGGCATAGCTACAGGGGTAGCGTAGCTACAGGCATAGCTACAGGAGTAGCATAGCTATAGTTGGTATAGTGTAGCGACAGGCATAGTATAGGTACAGTGGTAGCGTAGCTAGCAACAGGTGTAGTCACAGGTGTAGCATAGCAACAGGGGTAGCATAGCTACAGGTGTAGTGTAGCTACACAATCAGTAGTGTCAGTATCAGAATCAGGTTTATTTCCAAGTAGTTTTCACAGACAAGGAATGTGCTTTTGTGAATTGGTGCACAACATTGAACACTAAACAGAAAGTACAACAGGGTGGAACAATGGGGTAGCATAGCTACAGTGGTAGCGTAGCAGGCTCTAAGCTGTCTGATTAAGGACATTTTAGGGAGGATTCCTAAAATCATCATCATCATCAATCATCATTAACAACCTACCATCTTCGTCATCATCAGTAGGCGGGGCTTACCGTTCTCTGACTGCTCCTTGATATCTGATTCGTTGGCCTGGTTCGGGCTTTCTGATTGGCCAGACTCCACTGTAATTATAAGAGAAACCGTGAATCAATGGTATTAGAGGCACAGCATTCAAAGTTAAAACAAAAGTGTTCTGCAAGTTTTGTTTTTCCACAGAAAAAAACAGCATTGAGCAGAAAGTTACACAACATAATGTTTCCCAATCCCAACAGAAAGTTTCACAACAGACATGCTTATCAGATCCTTCTCACGGAGGTGAGGAGAGGATATGTTTCAGTGGCAATATCAGCCATGATG
>PIJE02000147.1:349357-361857 GCA_002895965.2 Coryphaenoides rupestris
AACAATCACGGAACGAGGGAGCAACAGATTGTTCCCCCCAAGAGGATTTGTCAAACGCTGAAGAGAAGTCCTGAAACCTACCTGAGCATCTGCTGGCCGACTTCAGCCCCCAAACGCTGTCCTCAGCCAACCCATGAGGTGAGCATGTGCGCTCCGAGTGGACACGAGTTCATCACCACTAGCAGCACAGTTAGCATCTCTCTTGGCAACAAAGCTAGCATCCCTACTGCTGGTATAGTTAGCATGTCGCTTAGCAACAAAGCTAGCATCCCTACTGCTGGTATAGTTAGCATGTCGCTTCGCAACAAAGCTAGCATCACCACTCACTCTTAGCATCAAAGCTAGCATCACCTCTAGCAGGAAGGTTAGCATCTCACAGTTGCATCATAAATCTGCGATCCAGACAGAGGATTGTTGGATTACAGCGGCACCCCTTTACTCCCTAACCATGAAGGAGTCGGCCTCCTGCTGCAGCCTCATCGCAGGAGGTGGGAGGAGGTGACAGGAGGAGGGAGGGAGGAGGAGAAGGTAGCACGGGGTGGGAGGAGGTGACAGGAGGAGGGAGGGAGGAGGAGAAGGTAGCACGGGGTGGGAGGAGGTGACAGGAGGAGGGAGGGAGGAGGAGAAGTAGCACGGGGTGGAGAGGTGACAGGAGGAGGGAGGGAGGAGGAGAAGGTAGCACGGGGTGGGAGGAGGTGACAGGAGGAGGGAGGGAGGAGGAGAAGGTAGCACGGGGTGGGAGGAGGTGACAGGAGGAGGGAGGGAGGAGGAGAAGGTAGCACGGGGTGGGAGGAGGTGACAGGAGGAGGGAGGGAGGAGGAGAAGGTAGCACGGGGTGGGAGGAGGTGACAGGAGGAGGGAGGGAGGAGGAGAAGGTAGCACGGGGTGGGAGGAGGTGACAGGAGGAGGTGAAGGAGGTAAGAGCGACTGTACATGTATAAATACAACACTAATCTATTTCCCCCCCGCTGTGCTGCCCTCTTGGCCAGGTACTCGTGCAAAAGAGATTTTTATAATCCCAACGTTTTGGACCTGGATTAATAAAGGTTCAATTAAATTAATTAGCTTAAGCTGGGCTAGTTGTTGTTTTTGGATGAGCGGGTCAGCGGGTCTATGGGCTAAGCTGCTCCTAGCGCGCTAGCATGGGATTTAAACCGTCTCGATCGCGTTCCCAAAGAAATGTCACATCTCACTCGTCTCAGAAGACTCAATGCACAAATGAATGCAGAGCGACTCTTTTAACATCGTTTGTATGTCAACTTCTTTTTTTTGTTCAGTGTTTATGTTTCACATGAAAACCACGCATGCAGTGAGCGTGTGACTTAAAAAATGTCAAGTGACTTGTCTCCCGGGAAACACAATATACAAATAAATACTGTGTCTGTAACCCACCGTTTGGATATATATAACCTGACTCGAAAATGTGTGTGAACATTTGTAAATAAACGCCGCTAATTTACAATTTGTATATCCTGATTGGTAAATAAGCAGAAACATTTGTACAAATACTGTTTAGTGTCATCTTGAAAAGTACTTAAAAGTGTATTGCACATGAACAGGAGCTAGGCTAATGTACCGATCCAAGTCATTGGAAGCGGCTAACAGAAATCAAATGCTAACCCGGCGATCCCTCCCTCTGAACGCACAACGATGAATTTGGAATCAAACAACTTGATTCTGGGCAGGTCAGGCAGACGCATATTCACAGATATCTCACCGTATCATTTGCAAAATGTCATCTTCGCAGCGCTAGAGGTTGACCTCCAGGGGGCGTACGTAACCATGGCGACCAGAGGTCACGGCCAGGTCATGTGTCAAGGATCACCGTGTAATACACGCACACACACACACAGACAGACACAACACACACACCACACACACACACACACACACACACACACACACACACACACACACACACACACACACAACCACAACCACACACACACACACACACACACACACCACACACACACACACACACACAACACAACACACACACACACACACACACAACACACACACACACACACACAACACACACCAACACACACACAACACACACAACACCACACCACAACACACACACAACACCACAACACAACACACCACACACACACACACCCACACCCACACACACACCCTTTGCTTGCTGCTGATTGTTTAAAACAAATGTGATGGATTAAATATCAGAGAGAGAGAGCGAACAAGGGAGCGAGAGAGGGAGACAGGGAGACAGGGAGAGAGGGAGCGAGAGAGAGATGGGGAGAGAGAGGGATTAAGAGAGTGAGAGAGTATGGAGAAGAGAATCAGAAATAGAAAGAACGGGGGAGAAAGAAGGAGGGATAATTGTTAAAGAGGCCAATTATAATTAATTAACATATTGTCAAACAGAATGTTTACATTTACACCAACATAGGAAAACACACACACACACACACACACACACACACACACACACACACACACACACACACACACACCAGCAATATAGACACTGGGTTGATGTCCAACACTAAGAATCTGAGTCTTTTTCAGACGCATGAAGAAGATGAGAGGATGAGAGGGAGATGAGAGGAGAGGGAGAGGAGGGAAGAGGGAGAGAGAGGAGAGAGAGGAGGAAGGGAGAGGAGGGAGGAGGGGAGGAGGGAGGGAGAGGGAAGGGAGAGAGGGGAGGAGAGGGGGAGGAGGGAGGAGAGGGGAGGAGAGGAGGAGAGGGAGGGAGAAGGAGAGGGGGGGAGAGGGAGGGGAGGAGAGGGGGAGGAGAGGAGGAGAGAGGAGAGGGAGGGAGAGAGGGAGGGGAAGGAGGAGGAGGAGAGGGAGGAGAGGAGGGAGGGGGAGAGAGGAGGGAGGAGGGGAGGAGGAGAGGAGAGAGGAGGGGAGGAGGAGGAGAGAGGAGAGGGGAGAGGAGGAAGGGAGAGAGAAGGAGGGAGAGAGGAGAGGGGAGGAGAGAGGAGAGAGGAGGAGAGGGTGGAGGAGAGGGAGGGGAGGAGAGGAGAGACAGTTTGTTGTCATGCGGAGGAAAACGAACAGTTTCCTGCCAGCGGTGAGTTATACCACAGGTCAGCTCCGATACAGCTACAAATTATACGATAACCACTCCCTCATTCCTCTCCTCCCCCTTCCTCCCCTCTCTCCCTCCCCCTCACTGCAGTGTGTTGGGGTGAGGCCGTGTTGTGTCTGTCAGGGGGAGGAGGAGGAGGAGAGAGGGGAGGCGGGGGGGGTCGGTATACTATCCCTTCACCCAACTCACCCACAGAATGCTGAATCACCCAGAGGTGGGGGTGAGAGGGGGAGGGAGGGGGGGCGGCTGAGGGGTGAGGTATAGGAAAGTGGAAAGGAGGACAACATATGGGTCAAATAAACCACCCCGACACCGACATCAACTGGTACACGACCTCCCTGGGCGGGGGTTTGTTTATGTGTGAGTCTGTGTTTGTCCTGTGTGTGTGTGTGTGCGTGTGTGTGTGTGTGTGTGTGTGTGTGTGTGTGTGTGTGTGTGTGTGTGTGTGTGTGTGTGTGGGTGTGTGTGTGTGTGTGTGTGTGTGTGTGGGGTGTGTGTGTGTCTGCCGTGCGTGTGTCTGCGTGCGTGTGTGTGTGTGTGTGTGTGTGTGTGTGTGTCTGGTGCGTGTGTGTGTGTGGTGTGTGTGTGTGTCTGGCGTGCGTGCGCGTGTGGTGTGTGTGTGCATGTTTTTCCGCTGGACTAGCTTAGACCAGACCAGTAGAGCTTTGACACAGTAAAGTACAGTAGAGGTGCAGTACATCAGTGGTTCGAAAACGTGTGCCCTGAGTCAAGTTCAGGTGTGCCCTGAGACAAGTCCAGGTGTGCCCTGAGACAAGTCCAGGTGTGCCCTGAGACAAGTCCAGGTGTGCCCTGAGACAAGTCCAGGTGTGTCCTGAGACAGTGAGACAATATATACTACAAAAAGTTGTATTATTTTTGTATTTACTATGTCACAATACACAAGGCACATTTTATTTTACAAAGCTGATATTTTACAAATGAATTCCTGTATTATTTTATTAATAAATATTTCATGAGTAATATAGTTGTTTGTCAGATTTTATTTGCCATGAGTAAATAAATAAACGTTTGCAGAGTGTTTTGCGTGAATATGATCACAGGTGTGCCTTGAGATTTTACCTTGCCCTCCGTGTGCCTTGGGCACCAAAAGTTTGAAAACCACTGTAGTAGAACTAGAGCAGAGAGTACAAAGAGAGTAGATACAATAGAGATACAGTAGAGTAGAGACATGGTCAGGGCATTTGAAGAGATACTGGAGGGATACAGTAGTGAACGCTACAGCTAGGCCTATACAGTAGAGATAGAGCAGATAGAGTAGACAGTATAGAGCTACAGAAACCTTATCTCAACCAACATATGGATATCACGTGTATGAAAAGTAGCCGATAATAAAGTGAAGTATGAAGTATAAAATCCTGTAAGTTGATACACAGAGCAGCGTGCTGGATCCCATCTGGACCAGGACCCTGACCCTAACATGCCTAACCCCACCCAGACCAGACTCTCCTATCCCCCACCCAGACCAGACTCTCCTAATCCCCAACCAGACCAGACGCTCCTAACCCAGACCTCCTTAACCTCCACCCAGACCAGACCTCCCTCACCTCCACCCAGACCAGACCTCCCTCACCTCCACCCAGACCAGACCCTCCTAACCCCCACTCTGACAAGAACCTCCGAACCACAACCCAGACCAGACCCCCCTAACCTCCACCCAGACCAGACCTCCCTAACCTCCACCGAGACGGACGGTCTTTTCAGAATTCCAGCTTTTTGACAGTATTAGCTTCTATCCCTCTCACCCCCCCCCCCCCTCTCTCTCTCTCTCTCTGAGTGTCTCTCCATCACCCTTGAGAGCGAGTGCTGGTGACCCAGGGAGGAAGAGGAAGAGGGAGGAGGAAGAGTCTAAATGAATTGCCGTAGTGATGTGAGCGCCGTCTCTACCTGTGCCGACTCAGCACTCCTCTCTCTCTCTATCTCTCACTCTGTCCCTCTCTCTCGCTCTCTCTCTCCCTCCCTCTCGATCTCGCTCTCTGTCTCTCTCTCTCTCTCTCTCTCCTCTCTCCATCTGTCTAATGGACGGACCCGCAGAGAGGAGACACCCCTCCTTTCTTGATGAGTGGCGAGCCAGAGGAGTGAGCTCATACCTTATATATCAATATACATGATCAATTGATTTATTAATTAATGATTGAGATTATACGATTGATTAATTGATATCCCATGACTACAAACTACATCAAACTCTAGATCTCTCTCACACACACGCACACACGTACACACACACACATACATGCACGCACGCACACACACACACCCAGGCTCTCTCTCTCAGGTCAGATGAGGTCAAAGGTTAATCTAGTTGATCCAATAGTGTGTGTGTGTGTGTGTGTGTGTGTGTGTGCGTTTGTGCGTGTGTGTTATGAAAGTGAGAACACGTGTGCAACTTGATAATAATTAATGTATTAGTTATTTACTAATTTATTGATGATTTATTGATGATCGCTGAACAGATGGACAGACTGGAGCCGGAATGGAATGGAAAGAGATAGCACAGACCCACACACACACACCCACCCAGACACCCACACACACACACACACACACACACACACACACACACCACACACACACACACACACTCCCATGCACATGCACACACACACACACACCAGAAGGTTCGGAGGCAGCTGCCCTCGTTGCACAAAATGGCGTCTTTGTCCTCCTCTGCTGGACCGATTCCAGACCTTCAGACTCCCCCCACCTCTCTCTTTCTCTCTCCCCCATCTCTCTCTCTCTCTCTCTTGCCCCTCTCCCCCCATTTCTCTCTCTCCCCCTCTCTCTCTCTTTCTCTTGCCCCCTCTCCCCCATCTCTCTCTCCCTCTCCCCCATCTCTCTCTCTCTCTCTCGCCACTCTCTCTAATGCTTCCTACCAAGACCACCACTGGCTCCTCCCCCTCGTCGGCATGACGATGCAACACACCCAACAATTAACAGATTTCATCAGATCCTGATCAATTGATAGATAACTCGGTAGATACATCAGAGATCCATAACAGATCAATGGACAGAGAGACATTCTGTTGATGCCAGCGGTAATCGCTGTAGCTTGCGGCGGTGGCAAGACAAAGGCTGTCTTGTGGTCTTGTTGGAGAGTGTGTTGGTGGAAGGCTCTCAAACAACCTGCTCTACTGGTCTGGCTAGTGTTATGGTCCGGTCTAGTGTCAGTCTCTAGTCTAGGGTCTTGTCTAGGGTTAGCGTGTAGTCTCGGGTTAGGGAGTAGCTAGGGTTGGTTTCTAGGGGTAGGGTCTAGGGTTAAGGGCTAGCTAGGGTTGGTTTCTAGGTTTAGGGTCTCGGGTTGGGGACTAGCTAGTGTTGGTTTGTAGGGTCAGGTCTCGGGTTGGGGACTAGCTAGTGTTGGTTTGTAGGGTCAGGGTCTCGGTGGGGACTAGCTACGTGTTGGTTTGTAGGGTCAGGGTCTCGGGTTAGGGACTAGCTAGAAAACAGTAAATGTAAAAGTAAAAAGGAGAAGACAGAGCTGATGTGAGGAGGAGAAGAGAGAAGAGGAGGAGGACAAAGAAGTATAGAGAGGTATAGAGTTGCCATAGAAACCAAATACTGTGATACAGTACTAACGTGTAGTAAAATGTAGTAATATTAGATGCCTGGCAACCAATGATAATATATGATAATGTGTGTGTGTGCGCGTGTATTTCTGAGTGTTTCTGAGTGTGCTGGTGGTCAGGGGGCGTGGCCTGTGTGTACTCCACCAACCACAGACGGCGGTTTCGCCCACGGCGGTTTAGACACACTTGATTGTTATTGGCTGACAGATTCCCTTACTGTCAATGAAAACCACAAGCCACCATCTTTACTATAGAGGGTTGCTTAGCAACACAACACACACACTCACGCCATCTTTACAACAAGGGGTTACTTAGCCATCCGTACACGTTTCCTGTGTGTAGTGTGTTGTGTAGATTCCAGTGTGTAGTTTAGAGTTTGATTGCTGTTGTAATTTCCTTCGGGATTAATAAAGTTCTATCGATCTATCTATCTATCTATCTATCTATCTATCTATCTATCTATCTATCTATCTATCTATCTATCTCTATCTATCTCTCTATCTCTCTATCTCTCTATCTCTCTATCTATCTCTCTCATCTCTGGGACCTCGGCTAACAACTTTAATCTGTTTAAGAGCTCAGCAGTAGCTCAGTCACCCAGACTGCTAGAACTCTGACGCAGAGCTGTTAGAACCCGGCAAGAACCCTGACGCAGAGCTGTTAGAACCCGGCAAGAACCCTGACGCAGAGCTGTTAGAACCCGGCAAGAACTCTGACGCAGAGTTGTTAGAACCCGGCAAGAACCCTGACGCAGAGCTGTTAGAACCCGGCAAGAACCCTGACGCAGAGCTGTTAGAACCCGGCAAGAACCCTGACTCAGAGCTGGAAGGACCCGGCAAGAACCCTGACTCAGAGCTGTTAGAACCCGGCAAGAACCCTGACTCAGAGCTGGAAGGACCCTGCAAGAACCCTGACGCAGAGCTGAGACCAGGTACTCGAACCAGACCAGAAATAAATACTTTTCCACAAGTGCTGCATATTAGTGCAGATCTGACCATGTACTTTGTTAATCGTTTCAGTTAAGCCAAATTCACACCACACGTTTTTGGAAGTCACAGACTAAAATTGAAGGCATATCGTAGCGCGGTCACATGAGTGACGGTCATGTAGTGTGAACTGCTCACAATGCGATCACGAGTCTCATCAATGCGTCGCAGACCAGTCGCAGTATATCTAGCTAAACATCTGGATCTGTCAGGCACTCAAAATCACTTAGTGTGAAAGGTGTTGTGACCGGCAATGACTGTGGCGACGACCCGCAGCCAATGAGAGCGCAAGCCATGGGTGAGAGGAAAACAAGGGGGTCGTCATTTTCTGTCAAAATTATTTATTTCCCTCCGACTCTGCGGAACAGACAATCCTTGCTGTGCCTGTCTCCCCAACCATTTGCACGTCCATATTTTATTCCTTTTCCTCCTCGTTTTTCTGCCACAAACAACTGGGACTACTAGGTTCTTGTGGACATCAATTTTGGGGAAGTGTCCGCTCTCGCATGTTTTTGTGACTTAAAACGTCTTCAAGCATTTTAAGTCAAAGACGTTTGCAGATGAGTTTGAAGTCGTCGGAGATTCGTCCTTGTGTGTGACACCCCATTACCAATCAGTCTTGTAGTGTGAAACCCGCAGCGAATTCAAGACACCCGATCACAAGACAGACAGTCGTGTTGTAGTGTGCAATACAAGCGATCTTATGACTTTGAAATCGTGTTGTGTGGAGGGGCTATTAACAGTCTGCAACTCAGCAAAGATATGAGGTCACAATGCTGAATATTACTTTTAATTAGTACTTTTACTCTTATTAGATTGTTCAATTCTAATACTTTTAGCAAAACAGGGGAGTATAAATAGAACATCACAAGTATCAATCACCATAATCACCACTCTATGCATGAATATATGCTGTATACACACACACACACACTTCCTGTGTGAGGGGTCACGTGGGTGTTTAGTTTGTTTACGCAAATGGCCAGACGGCAGGGTCACGACCTCAACATCTTAACCTCTGACCCCTAGTGATTCCCTTTGGCCCTCCACTCCTGAATAAGACACGTATATGGAACCGTATATGGAAATTCAATACTTCATATTTAATATTTCATGTATATTTAATATTTCATATAGCAGGGCTCTGTCACACCTTGAAATTTACCACAGACATTTTCTTAATTAAAAATAAAAACAAAAATCTCACACACACACACACACACACACACAAACACACACACACATGATATTTCTGCAGAGCCGTAATGGCGGGAAACGTGCGGGGCTGCGATACACTAAGCGATGGTATGCGAGCACTTTAGCGAGCGCTGGAGGAGTTAGCGCTGTCTGGGAGAGATAAGGTTTAGTCTAATAGAGACGGTTTGCGCGGAGCAGTAAGGAGGCGCAGGAATAGAAAGAGAGGCACAGCAGGGGAGGAGCCAAGTTCCCTCCCCTCCCCTGCCCTGCCCTGGTGCCACGTGGTCACTGTTTGTCTCGCATGTATTGTCTGATGTGTCCTGTTTGTGTGTCCTTTTACTATGTCTGCGTCCACGAATTACCCCCAAATAAATAAAGTTTATTTGAATTTAACTGAATCTCCACTCAGGCGGAGGAGGAGGCGGTGAGACAGGGAGTGCACCTCCCTCTCTCCCAGCCAACCCTGTGGTGGAGAGTTTGAATCTTTTCAGCGTCTTCAGCGTCAACTTCTTCCAAAACATCCTCACGCTACGTAGCACATCAACACACTGCCGTCGGGCACGATAACAGCATGCTATGTTGCTAACACACCGGCAGAGAAAACATATGTAGCATCCATTGCTCACTGCTAGCCTCTCTCATCGATAGCCTCGCACAACGCTAGCCTCGCTTACCGCTAGCCTCGCTCGCCGCTAGCCTCACTCACCGCTGGCCTCACTCACCGCTAGTGTCGCTAGCGCACAATAGCAGCCATTAGCACGTACCTGCGTGGACGAAGTAGGCCAGGTAGAGGTCCAGCTCCTTGACCGACACCCCGATGTGGTGCGGCTGCACGCACAGGCCGTGGTTGGAGCACTGGGGCGCCTTGACCAGCCGCTCCCCGTCCGTGCTCTCCAGGGGGATGCCCTTGAACAGGATGACCATCACCAGGTCCAGCCGCCACACCTTGTCCGCCTGCCGCAGGCAGTCGATCCTGCGCATCTTGCCCTTCTGGTCGGGGTTGGAGAGCACGCAGCACGGCGCCTTCTTGCCCGTCACCGTCAGGACAAAGTCCTCGCGGAACTCGGGCCGGATGTCCTTCCTAAGCTTGGCCAGCAGGCGGGACGCCCACTTCTGCTTCACCTCCGGCTTCTCGCCCAGCAGCTCGTCCTTGACGGCGCGCTCTTCCTCCTTGGACATCCGCTTCTCGTGCTTCTTGAAGTACTTCCTCTTCCTGGCCTGCAGGTTGAACCAGGTGTAGGAGAAGGCCCGCACGTGGGGCAGCAGCGCCTCGATGAACGGATGGAACTCATCCTGAGAGGAGGAGAGGGGGGGGGGGGAAGTTGAGGAGTGGAGAGAGTAGAGGAGGAGGTGAGGGAGGAGGAGGAGATAAAGAGATGATAGAGGAGAGGAGGAGAGGAGGAGAGGGAGGAGACGAGGAGATAAAGAGATGATGGAGGAGAGGAGGAGAGGAGGAGGAGAGGATAGAGGAGGGAGGAGAGAAGAGAGAGGAGCAGCGTGAGTGAAACGTGAACATAGCAGGTCACATGACTAGACCACACTCAAGGATTATCATCAGTGTGTGTGTGTGTGTGTGTCTCTCACAGATCACAGTAAACATGGAGAACATATTTAAGGAAGACGGCATCATTCAGTCACAGCAGATCAACTCTATTTATAGAATTACATGCTGTTCATATAAAATTAAATGTAGATTTAAAAAATAGGCCAATCACACCCGTGAAGGGATTAATGAGATGCAACATGCGCTTATTGAGTTAATTTAGCTCACAGCTAGCTTATGGTTACCTACAGTTATCATATTAGCGATTATTGTACGTTACAGTGGATCATGTAATAGTTATATATGTTCATGATTTCAGACGTGTTTCATTCTTTCATTATTTGTTGTTATTAGGGGGAAGGGGGTGACAGTACAGTATATATAAATACATACGATTGTATCTGAATGCACGACCAAATCCCTCCATGCTTCTAGTTCCTTCTGTTCCATGTTCTAGTCCCAGCATGTCTGCTATATGTTCTATCCCGTGTGTTCTGTGTTCTATTCCCAGCTGATCTGTTATATGTTCTAGTCCCTGAAGGTCTGTTATATGTTCCAATCCCTTTGTAATATGTTCTTTCTCTCAGTCCCAGCAAGTCTGATGTCATTTCGTATTCTTTGTGTTCTATTTCTACTCCCGAGTATTTCTGGTGCTGTTTCTAGTCGCCAGGCAGTTCTGTTTATATGTTCTAGTCCCTCAGGGTCGTTATGTTTCAAGTCGTATATTCTATTCTTTATATGTACACAAAATGTATTTTATATGTTCTAATACCAGCAATATGAATATTATTAATATACGTCTTGGCACTAAACAATAGTACTTAGCATTGCTTAGCATATTGTATGTTCTTAGATGTTGGTAATGCCCAGCTATTATGCTGGTATTAACCTCGGACCTATGAATGCTTGAAACCTGTTCTATTCTTATCTTTACGTACCACAGCGATATATTGCTGTCTCTCTTTCAAAAATGTACTCATTGTTAGTCGCTTTTGAATAAAAATCATCTGCCAAATTCCCTGAATGTAAATGTAAATGTAAATTATATTATAAAATGTACTACATTGCTCCTCCCGATCTCCTCATTGTGTTCTCCTGCTGGCCTTGGATCATCTCGACCAGAAGCCCCAGGACCCCATGAGGGCCCCTAACTATAGCTACCGGGGGGCCCCCTGTGTGTGTCTGACAGCTGTAAGAGCAGGAGCCGCTCGCTCCTAAAACAACATGAATCGGTAGCGGTGACAACCACCAGCTGAGTGGGAAGTGATAGCCAACACCCAGACACACCACCTTGCACCACGCAGACCGTACACTAATACACACCGGACAACAACGCTAACAACACACCACCACACAATGCAACCACACTACTACACAGAGACCACACGCCACACCATACAAACACCACACAACACACACACACACACACACACACATGCGCGCGCACGCACACACACACCACCACACACGCACACACACACACGGCACACACACCGAAAGGCCCTGATCGGACCAGAAAAGTGGTACGGAGCTCAGACAGAGCTCTTCTGGAGACCCAGAAGATGAATGTGTTGCTATGGTAACATCTACTGAATCAAAAGACAAACTCAGACATCAAACATCAAAAAGCCAAGAACCTCTCTAATTTTTCATTTTACCAAATAGTTGTTATTTTTTCATTTTCCCCCAAAATTAAGTTAAAATATGTGAGAGTAAAAGGCTAAATGTTGGTTAAATTTCATAGCACAACCTTTGTATATTCCACACATGTCCTCTTAACACTAAATACACAATACTCTGATACACACGTTCCCACAACACTAAATACACAATACTCTGTTATACATGCCCCTACAACACTAAATACACAATACTCTGATACACACGTTCCCACAACACTAAATACACAATACTCTGTTATACATGTCCCCACAACACTAAATACACAATACTCTGTTATACACGTCCTACAACACTAAATACACAATACTCTGTTATACACGTCCTACAACACTAAATACACAATACTCTGTTACACACGTCCCCACAACACTAAATACACAATACTCTGTTATACACGTCCTACAACACTAAATACACAATACTCTGTTATACACGTCCTA
>PIJE02000147.1:364357-366857 GCA_002895965.2 Coryphaenoides rupestris
TCAGACATCAAACATCAAAAAGCCAAGAACCTCTCTAATTTTTCATTTTACCAAATAGTTGTTATTTTTTCATTTTCCCCCAAAATTAAGTTAAAATATGTGAGAGTAAAAGGCTAAATGTTGGTTAAATTTCATAGCACAACCTTTGTATATTCCACACATGTCCTCTTAACACTAAATACACAATACTCTGATACACACGTTCCCACAACACTAAATACACAATACTCTGATACACACGTTCCCACAACACTAAATACACAATACTCTGATACACACGTTCCCACAACACTAAATACACAATACTCTGTTATACATGTCCCTACAACACTAAATACACTATACTCTGATACACACGTTCCCACAACACTAAATACACAATACTCTGTTATACATGCCCCTACAACACTAAATACACAATACTCTGATACACACGTTCCCACAACACTAAATACACAATACTCTGTTATACACGTCCTACAACAATAAATACACAATACTCTGTTACACACGTCCCCACAACACTAAATACACAATACTCTGTTATACACGTCCTACAACACTAAATACACAATACTCTGTCACACACGTCCCCACAACACTAAATACACTATACTCTGTTATACACGTCCTACAACACTAAATACACAATACTCTGTTATACACGTCCTACAACACTAAATACACAATACTCTGTTATACACTTCCTACAACACAAAATACTCTGTTATACACGTCCCCACAACACTAAATACACAATACTCTGTTATACACGTCCTACAACACTAAATACACAATACTCTGTCACACACGTCCCCACAACACTAAATACACTATACTCTGTTATACACGTCCTACAACACTAAATACACAATACTCTGTTATACACGTCCTACAACACTAAATACACAATACTCTGTTATACACTTCCTACAACACAAAATACTCTGTTATACACGTCCCCACAACACTAAATACACAATACTCTGTTATACACGTCCCCACAACACTAAATACACAATACTCTGTTATACACGTCCTACAACACTAAATACACAATACTCTGTTATACACGTCCTACAACACAAAATACTCTGTTATACACGTCCCCACAACACTAAATATACAATACTCTGTTATACACGTCCTACAACACTAAATACACAATACTCTGTTATACACTTCCTACAACACTAAATACACAATACTCTGTTACACATGTCCCCACAAATAACATTAAATACACAATACTCTGTTACACACGTCCCCACAATACGAAATACACAATACTCTGTTATACACTTCCTACAACACTAAATACACAATACTCTGTTATACACGTCCTACAACACTAAATACACAATACTCTGTTACACATGTCCCCACAAATAACATTAAATACACAATACTCTGTTATGCACATCCCCACAACACTAAATACACAATTACTTATTACTTATTAAGAATTTAATGTAGTCCTACGTTAAAAAATAAACATTGATACAAACTGTCAGCAATATTTGCTTAAATTTAAATGCAATGTTTTTATGAAAATTGCTTTTAATAAAAAATAATAACTGTATATAAAGAATGTAATTACGTGATATATTTATGGCAAACACCTATTTTTATATATATATTTGTATATCTATTAAAATAAACAGAAACAACAATGATGAGTTTGGCTGTGAACGGCTTTCCATTTAACATGTCGCCTAATCATACAGGTTTTGATGTGGAAATGTTGTGGAAATTATGAGTTAAGATTCTGCATTTCCAGGATTTATTTTGCTAAATATTTAAAACATTCAATTCCTTTCAACCAATGTCCCCAAAAAGACAAGCTGCAGTGATATGTTCTAATACACCTGATCCTCCTTTGTGGGAACGACAGACACACAGACTGGATCAACACACTGCAGATCTGCACATCACAACATAGTTTTGATGTCTGGACTTGGAGCAGAAAATAGTCAAATATTGTGTTTGACAGATGTGTGTGTAGGCCTGCCACTCTCCAGACATGACATGTGTGTGTAGGCCTGCCAGTCCAGGTGTGACCACGGATGACCCCCTGAACAACCAGATATGATCTGCTGCAATATGGTCCCATATCTCAGACCATGTGTGCTCTGCAGACCATGCATATTGTACACATACAGATCTATCTTCTGCAGGTACATAGTGCTGTACAGATAATAGATGCTTCTACAGGTAGAGACACATGCCTATATATTCTGCAGAGCTAAATCCATATTCTACAATCTTCTACGATGATGTTGGCATATCTATATTCTACACCTATATTTATAGAAATACAGTATATATATATATGTACAAATATAGACCCCCTGAACAACCATATATGATGTGGTGTAATACATATATATATATATATATATATACATATAATATTCTACATATATATATATTTTTTACAGATATATTCAATATTCTTTTAGACTGTAGAATGTAAGATAATAGTTGAACGGATCAGCCG
>PIJE02000147.1:369629-377129 GCA_002895965.2 Coryphaenoides rupestris
AGGGAGAGCCGGTTCAGTGTTGTAGTCCGGGACCCGGGGCTGTCTCCGTTAAGTCCTCCTCGTCCTTCTCCAGAACTTTCCCTCCACTTCCTCTCCGGTCTACCGGGAGAGTCCCGAAAACTGATCTCTGGAGCAACTTCACTGTGTGTGTGTGTGTGTGTGTGTGTGTGTGCGCGTGTGTGTGTGTGTGTGTGTGTGAGCGTCTGCGCACACGCACACACACACACTCACACACACTCACACACACATCTAGGCGTCTTGACTTATTAATTAATTCTAAAATGAATTATGAATTAATCCAATTCCAATATCCGGTTCAGAAAACAGTTATCATGTATTATTATTATTATTATTATTAATATTCTATTCTAAAAAAATATTAAATATTAGATTCAATTGCATATAGTTATTTCATGATAGCCATAAGCCTGTGTTATGAATGTCATATTTTTTAAGAATTGCAAACCTGATGGTTTTATATAATCTATAGCCTCATATTTTATTTACTAAATGTGATTCATAATATTTAAATCTAACTCGTTCTGAATTGGCCAACATAACGACATTATATAATATTATAGCCTATTATACTGTCAGTGAGACGGAGAATGCCAATCAACCGAACCACACACACACACACACACACACACACACACACACACACACACACACACACACACACACACACACACACACAGGCCTCATCTCGTGCGCATGAGTAGGGGAGAACAGGCTGGCCCGTGCGTGTTGACAGGGTCCAGGTCCAGACCCCAGACCCCAGAGTGTCCTCGGGCAGACCACAGCGCCCCCTGGAGGTAGACCACCGGGGCGGGGGAGGTCCCTGCGGTCGGGAGGTGACGGGAGCTTCACCACAGCTCCGAATCAGATTCACGTCATGAGGAGTTCACACTAATAATAATAATTATTATTATTATAATAATTATTATTATTATAATAATTATAATAATAATGATAATGATTAATAACAATCACTAATGAATCAGCCTGCGTGTGAGGAACGTCCAATTTGAAACAAAAATACACAATAGATGAGGAGGAGGAGGAGGAGGAGGAGGAGGAGGGAGGAGGCTGTGGCGCCGTTACGGTCTCCTCCTCCTCGTGCAGGAGGAGGAGACCGCAGCAGCTCCTCGCACGGTAACCGTCAACTTCCCCCGGTCCCGTTACACTGACGTCACACACCGGCAGCAGCAGCTCGCTCCGGGACGGGACGGGACGGACCGGGGCGCGCGGGAAGAAAGTTCTGCACGTGAGAATTAATGTGCTGTCGGTGCAGATATCGGTCCGGACCTCCGCAGTGGACACACACACACACACACACACACACACACACACACGCGCACGCATGCACACACACACACGCACACACACACACACACGAGAAATGAATTGTGTTTGTCTAGCGCCGGTCGAAGAGGGTTAATGAAGACCAGCTTTTATTTTGATAGAGAATGAAATAATGAAGAGTAAATAATAAAATAGATTTGATTCAACAAGCTGCGAATGAGGTGCAGACAAGTCATTAAAATATAATTTTAACATCGAACATTTAATATTTAGCCTAAATTTATGTTTTGATGGAATCCACGGAGTCAATTCAATTTAATATGTATTTTATAATAGGCTAGAGCTATTATAATAACAAAAAGGCAATCCAAAATGATTGTCAAATAAAAAATTAAGAAGTATTAGTCATTTCTATTGGTTGTATTAACATTTCATATCATATTAGTAATACTGTTATTCATACTTATTAATATAATATTTAGCCTATATAATATATATAATATGATTGGTGGAAAGAAGAAAATAATTTAATTATTTTTAATAAAAAAAGGGATTGTGTAAAACAAAGTGCACCGGGGGCCCCCAACTGCTTTACAAAAATGCTATAAGATCTAAATATTCATGATTCAAACCTTGGCATGAAAATAGCAGATATTAAATATACTGTATATGACATATCATCACTCCCCCGCCTCCACAGCATATTTAAATATTTATATTTGAAGTTGATCCCTCTAACCGCTAAATCCTCGAGCTAATCAAATATCCATATTCAGAAATGCCATAAAGAGGCCGAGATCAATGAAGGAACCCAGAACGAATCAGGCGGGCCAGACCCTGACGTCGTAGGCCCATACAGACCCTGACGTCGTAGGCCCATACAGACCCTGACGTCGTAGGCCCATACAGACCCTGACGTCGTAGGCCCATACAGACCCTGACGTCGTAGGCCCATACAGACCCTGACGTCGTAGGCCCATACAGACCCTGACGTCGTAGGCCCATACAGACCCTGACGTCGTAGGCCCATACAGACCCTGACGTCGTAGGCCCATACAGACCCTGACGTCGTAGGCCCATACAGACCCTGACGTCGTAGGCCCATACAGATCGTGCCGCCGTGCACGCAACGGTCTGTATGGGCCTACGACGTCAGGGTCTGTATGGGCCTATGACGTAAGGAATAATCTCCAACGAAAACTCACAATTAAAATCGATATGATCAATGTGACGTCACTAAAGTTCAGTTCGTACATGCGTATATAAAACAGGCTATTATATTATATTATAGTATATCAATGATGAAACGTTTATTAACTCAACTCTGAATTATTTCAGTCCAGCGCCGAGGGTCTTCTCAGAGAGGCTTGCAGCGCCCCCTAGCAGCTGCTCAGGGGGAACTACCGCCTCCAGGAGACCAGGGTGGTGAAGACCGATTAATGATTCCCTTCCACCGATCTGTCTGTCTGTGTGTCTACATGTCTGTCTGTCTGTCTCTTGTGTTTCTTCTTACCAAAATATCTGCGAAAGCTGAAGGCAGAGAGGGTAAAGGTCACGAGATACTGAGTACACACACAACGGCACACACGCACACGCACACACACACACACACACACAGGCCTGGAGGCTAATGGAGCACAGGCACACAAAATCAAACACACACACACATGCGCAGGCAGACACACACACACGCGTGCAGACACACACACACACACGTACGCACACGCACAAACGCATGGTGGACCTTGTTGTGTCAGAGCTGGTTCAGGTGACCCCATGTGATCTCTGATGGTTTACTAGTGGCTACTAGTAGGATAGCAGCTACTGGTAGTAAAATGGCTATGGATAGCACAGTGGCTACTGGTAGCATAGAGACTACTGGTAGTGTAGCGGCTACTGGTAGCATTGTGGCTACTGAAAGTGTAGGCTAGTGGCTACTGGTAGCATTGTGGCGACTGGTTGTGTCGTTGTTACTGGTAGCATAGCGGTTACTCATAGCATAGCGACTACTGGTGGCTTCTACTGGTCTCTAGTGGTTCCTGGTAGCAGCTACTTTTATCATAGCCGCTACTGGTAGCCGATACTGTTAGCCTGGCGGCAAATGGGAGCATTCAGGCTACTGGTTGCGTAGCAGCTCGTGGCATCTTAGCATGGTAGCATAGCTGCTACTGGTAGCATCGCAGCCCCTGGCAGCATAAGCTCTGAGCCTAATAGCGCTCTCTGACGTGGTGAGTGTGATATTGTTCAACACAGACAGAGAGTGAATGCAGGTGAAATGACAAGAGACTCACACAATTCACACAACAGAGTCGTGTCTCCCTCTGGTGGCGGAGGTCAGTACTCCAGCACATTACCACTGTTGGTCACTGGTCCCAGTTGGAGAATCAGCCAACAAACATTCTGCAGCCAGGATATGGACAGTAGGCTGACCATCTGGTCTCAGTAGAATGCATGGTCACTTAAGGAGGGAGGGCGGAGGGAGAAGGAGAGAGAGAGAGTTTCTCCTCCTCTCCTCTCCCTACACTCCTCGCTATTGGCTCCGCCCGGGAGGGTTGCTCCGCTCCACTAACCCAGCGCTTCCCGGTGGCCAGCAGGTCAACAAGCTTCCTGCAGCTAACCACCAACACATGGACCCAGAACCAGGCTGGAACCAGGCTGGAACCAGGCCGGAACCAGGCCGGAACCAGGCTAGAATCAGACCGGAACCAGGCTGGAACCAGAACCAGGTTACCAGAAGAATCAGGCTAGAACCAGGCCAGAACTAGAGAAGAACCAGGCTCGAAATACAGCAGAACAAGGCTAGATCAAGATCAGTTTGTGTGTGTGTGTGTGTGTGTGTGTGTGTGTGTGTGTGTGTTCTATTATGGGATGGGAGTCGAGGACAGATGAGGGGGTCATCCCATCACCAGCGCCTGCTGCAGCTACCTCTGTTACCGAGGTTGGCCTGGTTGCCACGGTGATCAACAACCTGGTCAACATCCAGCTGTTCACACACACACACACAGACACACACACGTACTGAACACGATAATCAAATAAGTGATTTGAAAATAATTAATGTTTACCTCATATGACAAGTTGAGCACTGAAATATGTGTGTGAATGTGTGTGTGTGCGTGTGCGCATATGTGTGTGTGTTTGTGTGTATGTGACAGCTGTGCTCAGCATCATGAATATTCAGCTTGAGTCTCTGGTGAAACAGCTGGAGAGAGAGAGAGACACACACACAGACACAGACAGACAGACAGAGAGACAGAGAGAGAGAGAGAGAGAGACACACACAGACACAGACAGACAGACAGAGAGAGAGAGATCTGGTGGTCCCTGTACTGTGTATCTGTATGTCATAGTTTGTGTGCAGCATGTGTCAGTATGTACTGTTATGTATGTTAGTACTGTGGTACTATCTATGTTAGTACTTACTACACATAGCTTAGGGGGCTAACTTCCTAGCTCAGGGTCTTAGAGGACTATGATATCATTTCCTGTTGGCGTCGGCCGTTTCCTCCCTGGATGCCGTTTTCCCAGCAGCCCCGGCTGCAGGCTGTTTCCCAACTCTTCAGGGTTAAACCAAGTTCCCTCCAAACTTCCCCCACGTGGCGCATGCCGCTCCAGATGTTCCTGAGGAGGAACAACTGGCGTCTCCTTCGGATGCCGAGTCTCGGCGGGAAAAACATCAGCAGCAGCTTACCTGCTCGTTAAGCACCTCGTTAAGCAGCTTGTTAAACACCTTGTCGCCAAGCTGCTAGGTAAAAGCTGCTCATTAATTAACAACACGCACCGGAACGCGCATCCAACACGCACCACAACACACAACACGCACCGCAACACGCACACCAACATACAACATGCACCACCACGCACAACACACACCCCAACACGCACCACAACACATACCGCAACGGCCACCGGAAAACACACCGCAACTCGCACCCCAACACGCGACACACACCCCAACACGCGACACACACCCCAACACAGAACACACACCCCAACACGCACACACACCGCAACACGCGTAGCACAGTCACACACAGCTCCTGAACCTTCAAGCTCACGAACTTGACCAACTAGCAACATTCATGGGTCATGATATTGAGGTCCATAGGGAATTTTACAGACTTCCTGAAGAAACCCTTCAAATTGCTAAAGTTAGCAGAATTCTTTATGCCCTGCAAGATGGAATGGGAAAATTCAAGGGACAATCCCTGGAAGACATTACCCCAAACATCAACTGTAAGTACAGCATTTCAAGAAATGTTGTACATTTTATTGAACAAAGTAAAGGCTTTATACTGTGTAGAAAAATGACTTGCTTATGTGCACACATTAATTAAAATGTTTAAATGCAGCTGAAGAGGAGTTCAGCGACTTGGATGCAGAGGATGTCCAATCTGAGCAGACTGCCACAACAAGTCAAGAAGGCAAGATTTTCCACTGCATGCAGTTATATTAATAAATATAGACAAATGCGTGTGACTCTAAATTATTAAATCACTTTAATTATTTTTTTTTTTACTTTTTCAGGAAACTCAGAGGATGGACATTCTGATGAATTGGCTGCTACCTCAAGCCAAGCAATTGGAGACATTCAAACATCAATTCCACTGCATGCAGTTATATTAATAAATATAGACAAATGCGTGTGACTCTAAATTATTAAATAAAAATAACACTTTAATTTTTTTTTACTTTTTCAGGAAACTCAGAGGATGGACATTCTGATGAATTGGCTGCTACCTCAAGCCAAGCAATTGGAGACATTCTGGAGGGGGTTCAGACAGATCACAAACTACAAAGCAAAAACCCCCCACTCCATGAATAACTCACGCCTGGCCAACGACCTGAATGAGTTCTACTGTCGCTTTGAAAGACAATGGGACAGTCCTGTAAAACTATATTAATAATTAAACAATTAAACAATTAAACATACAACTATCTACAAATAATTATACTAATACCACTGTCAATTATCTATAACTATCTATCTATAAACACATTTTTTTTATTAATAACACAATAAAACAACTTAAATGATCTATAAATAACATAAAATAGCTATAAATGAGCTATAAACATACAAACTATCCATGAATAACTCACGCCTGGCCAACGACCTGAATGAGTTCTACTGTCGCTTTGAAAGACAATGGGACAGTCCTGACACCATCCCCCGTGACACCATCCACCAGCTCCAGTCCACCCCCCCCACCTCAGCGACACCTCTGTCCTTACTGGAAAGAGATGTAAACAGGATTTTCAAGAGGCAGAATCCCCGCAAAGCAGCCGGGCCAGACTCTGTCTCTCCATCCACCCTGAAGCCCTGTGCTGATCAGCTGTCCCCGGTGTTCACAGACATTTTTAACATTTAACAGGATCCTGTTTGTGGATTTCAGCTCTGCTTATAACACAATGATAATTAATCAATAATCAATCATGAACAATAAATACTGACGTTTCAATCTCATCAACGTGTATATATTTATTGTCAAATCAATATCCCAACATAATTCCGAGAGTGTTCTGATAGTGACCACATGATTAATAACAAACAGAGAAGAATTCATTAAAATAATTCATAAATGAACTAAATATGGTGAGGTCCACGACAGAGAAATAAAACATAAAGATAATGTCCTAAAACCAATTCTACAGCATAATTAAAAATGTAAAATGAACAAAACCTCTTCACATGACTGACTACAAATGTTGGTCTTATTTTCACAGCAATTCTGGTTATTTCTGCATGACAAAAGATGATCTATTATCTGTTATCATTAATTGTTTTGTTATTATAATAAATATTTATATGTATATTATTATTACATTAACAGACTGACCACTAGAAACATAATCATCCCTTTCAACCAAAAAACTATTTGATGTAATTACGGGCCTTTTAAAATGAACTATAATCCTCTCTCGGTTCAAGCTAATGGGCCGTTATTTAAGAGGAATTAGCATCGTTAGCCCAGCACTAATTAATGAGCTCGTCAAGCCAAAGATATTAATGAGATTCCATCAAATGAGTTTAGTCTGTTCATTCATTATAACATTATCATGCGTTAGGGCCCGGATCGCGTAGGATACATCACACACACGCAGATGGACACCAGAATAATGCAATTAAAAATGAGGTCAAACGTCCAGACATTTCTAGATATTCTGCTTTTCTTTTCTTTTTTTAACTCTCCT
>PIJE02000147.1:387129-449629 GCA_002895965.2 Coryphaenoides rupestris
GAGGAGGAGGAGGAGGAGGAGGAGGAGAGGAGTTGTGAGGGGACAGCAGGTAGAGACGGGACGGGAGAAGCCAGGATTCCAGCAGACAGATGGAGCTCCTTACAGACCATAATAACCTCCCCCCTCCTCCTTAAATACCTCCCAAAAGCACAGGGTCCGGGGGTCCGGTGTGTGTGAGCTGCAGAGAGAGAGAGCGAGAGAGAGAGAGACTTCAGCTTGTTCGCCCCATGGTTGAGTGTGTGTGTGTGTGTGTGTGTGTGTGGAGAAATTTGTTGCGATACGAAACAGTAAGTGAACGTTTTACACAAATTAGTTGTTTATTTTACTGTAAATTAAATAATTGGACTATTTATTAATAACTGTAAGAAATTATGAACAGTAACGCATTCAATTGGATAGTTACATTTATTTGGTTTGTGGATATTTTCATATGTATTTGTTTATTTTATTTAAATACTATTAAACAGTATGTATTTAAACACTATTTAAACACTGTATTTAGATACTTTGTTTATTTAAATGCAATATTGAAATAGTGTTTAAATTCCCTGAATGTTTAACAGATCTGTATAAATATTAAAATGTATTTAAACTATGTAATTAACAACTGTATAAAATACCCTTTTTATTTTATAGTGTTTCCCAGATGGGTTCTGATCTGAATCTGATCCGGTGCTGGTCTGGTTCTGATCCGGTGCTGGTCTGGTTCTGATCCGGTGATGGTCTGGTTCCGGTGTCCCGGGTTCCAGTGAGTCAGGTTCCTGCGGACGCACCTGATCCAGACCCAGAGTCCTTGTTCTGAGACCACTGAGACCAGAACCTAACAGACCTCCCTTTGTGGTCCAGGACCAGGAATGTGATTCTCTCCCCGATAGGAGGAGGGAGGGGGCACCCCCCCGGCTGTAACTTTATTACTTTACAAGTTTATTAACAGTCAGTTGACCGACACAACAGGTCAAGATTTAGACCCCAGATCCAGGTTTTAACTGATCAAATTGTATTGTGTAATTGTAAAAAAAAAAAAAGATTTAAAAAAGATTACAATAAAAAAGATGACATTATTGAGTTGACTTTCAACGTAATTTTACAAAGAAATTAACTTTATTGAATTACTTTTAGGCCTAATGGGATTTATATTATATTATGGGTTTATATTATCAGGTAAGTATTGTTTTGGAAAAACATTGTTTGCATAATCTCTGACCCTAAACCTATAATAGGCCATATTGAGGGGTTTTTGTGACTCAGTTGCACTATTTTATTTGTGGAACATTTAACCAACGAGGATTGAACACAACATTATTTTGAAGGACTCCGTCCAAAGTAAAGTCCGCCCTGTCAGCAGCAGGGGGCGCTGTTCACCCGGGACCCCGATGGACCTGGTTCATATTTACCTGGAGGTTCGGGTCTTCTGGTCTCTCTGTGTTCTGGTCTCTGTGTGTTTCGGTCTCTGTGTTCTGGTCTCTCTGTGTTCTGGTCTCTGTGTGTTCTGGTGTCTCAGTCTTCATCCTCCTCCTCCTCCTCCTTATACTCTTCATCGTCATCGTCGTCGTCCTCCTCCTACAACGTGTCACAAGAAAGACACAAGTCTTGAGTCTCACACCTCAAGTCAGGATTTCATAATAGACCTACAGCCAGAGAAAGTATTATAAACTAGGTTATAGATAGGCCTATTCTTTAAATGACATTGGCAACAAATTGACAATTAATCTATCATCATTTCTGGTAACAAGATGATTTTATTATTAATAATAATATATTAATAATATATTATTATTATTATTATTATTATTATTATTATTATTATTATCATACATAGAGGCCCTGGTGTTTTGAGGTATTGTGGATTAGAACCAGTTATAGGCTATCGGTCTATATTCACAATCGTGTTTTTAATGGATTATTTCACGGTGCCCTGACAACAAAATTAATAATTGAATAGGCCGAAGGCGAAGGGTCTCTAACTGTAACCCTCAGTTCGACTTTGAAAGGAAACTCGCTCGGAGCCCCAAAGTCCGACAAGTGAAACTAAACTGTTCTTCCTCCCGCTGACTCAAACACCGAAACAAACATCTGTCAACATCTGGTCTGCTTTTCCTCTCCAGAGACCCCCACCACCACCACACCTCTCCCACCCCCTGGGCCCCACCTCTCCCCCTGAGGGCCGCTGGGGGGGCCGGCCGGGCTGTCCGGGGACGGAGGCTCCGGGAGGGAGGAGGGCCCCCCCTGCTAAAAGCCTGAAATTAAAAGTTTGTTTTTATATGGATTTCTTTTCTTCTCAGTAATTAGTGACATAACTACAGTAAAATTGGCAAAATAAATCGTCGATAGACTGAAATTTGTATCAAAAAGAATAAAACAAAATATCCCGGAAGGCCCCCTGTCACCCTCTCTTACAAAATAAATAGCCTCCTTAAACAAACATGAAGAAAATAATGTTCTCTTAAGCATGATACTCCGTGCAAACCTCATTTAATCTCATCTAAATTATGTTAAAATTAGTTTTTTGTAAAATAACGTGACTTTTCTCCCGCTCGGTCGTGTTGGGGCCCCTGTGTGGTTTCTTTACCCTGGCGCCGCCCCTGGCTGGACGTCTGCAGGCCGCCGCCGCCGCCGCCGCATCACGCACCTCGGCGTCCTCGCCACCTCCGCCGCAGAACTCCCACTTTGCGTCAACAAACAAAAACAAACAAAAGAGCTAGGACGCTCTGGTCCAATCAGAGTCGGCGTTCCAGCTCCTAATTGCGTTCAGCTGCTGCGTGTTCCAGGTGGTTTAAACACAATAAAGAACACATCTCTTTTCACTTTGGTTTTGTCAGCATGAATATGATATTTAATATGCGGCCCGTGGTTCGTCAACAGGCAGTGATTAGTATCAGCAGGACATTTTAGAAGCACGATTACAATACAAATGTGTATAACTCGAATTACTCGTTAACTGTGAAATCATTTGGAAAGAGCCGCTTGACAAATGTTGAATTAATATTTATCCATGACAGTGTGACGTCTGCCTAACCTCATATGATTGCAATAAAATGGGCCTATACACGAACAAGAAAAAAAAGGAAGAATAAGAATGAAAGAAATAAAGAAAAGATGTTTGAGCGGCTGGAAGGAATCAGGAGTAAAATGAGGTCACTTTTTTTTGGAGGTGCACTCCAATTGGTCCACGCACATACAAACACACACACACACACACACACATACACTTCAAGGCATTTGAAAATATATTGAAAAGCCCAAATCTCCACTGGAAACTGAACTGAAATTCTGGAAACTGCATGTGTGTGTGTGTGTGTGTGTGTGCGTCCGTGCCGTGCGTGTGTGTGTGTCCTTGAGGTGACCTTCGACCGCGTGTTGATGAATGATCAGGAGCGTCATGGCCGTCGGTCGCCCTAGTAACAGCCTCTCCCCCCCCCCCCCCCCCCCCCACCACACACACACACACACGCTGGCACATCGCTGCCAATCTCAGAGAGACAAGATGGGCATCGGCCAGAACTGTCTCCATGACGACTGTCAGCCAGGAAGCCCCAACCCCCCAGGGTCACAATGTTGGGTTACAGACAGAGAAGAGAGAGAGAGCGAGAGAGAGAGAGAAAGAGAGAGAGAGAGAGAGAGAGAGAGAGAGAGGGTCATATAACACATCAAAGTTTCCCCCTCTGTTCTGCCTACACTCCAGTTGACTCTTGTTCAATAAAGTCTGACAGCCAATGAGCAGTCCGAGTTTAAAGTTTAAATCCCGCCCAGCAGGGGGGATCCCCGATCACCACCTGCATCCTGGGAACCATGGAAACCAGGACAGACAATAATATGAAACAGTGTTTTCCTGGGATGGGGGGGGAGTGAGGGAGGGTCTTGGGTTTCCTGGCCAGCATAAAGATGTCTTTGTTGTGTTGCTAGATTACCCAGCATCCCTTACACCCTGCTCCCACCCTCCCCCACTCCCAGGGTTCTAACCCCACCCTCCCTCACTCCCAGGGTTCTAACCCCGCCCTCCCTCACTCCCAGGGTTCTAACCCCACCCTTCCTCCCTCTACCTGACTTCCTGTGGAAGAGGAAGTTTGGTGATGATGATGATGAGGGTGATGGCGATGCGGACGTGACAACGATAGAAATAGAAAAGGGAATACAGAAATATACAGTAATGCAGAGATATATACAGTAACACACAGACTTGTACGGTCATACCTTAATGTGGAACTGGTGAGAGCCAGAGAGAGAGTGAGAGTATGTGTGTGTGTGTGTGTGTGTGTGTGTGTGTGTGTGTGTGTGTGTGTGTGTGTGTGCGTGTGTGTGTGTAATGAGCTCTTTGTAAGTGGCTTTGGATAAAAGCGTCTGCCAAATGGCCTAAATGTAAATGTAAATGTGTGTGTGTGTGTGTGTGTGTGTGTGCATGTGCCTGCATGTGTGCGTGTGTGTGTCTGTGTATGTGTGTGTGCAGTATTTCAAGGCGTCGGGTTGGAGGGTCGTCGGCATGGGAAGGCTGCAGTGTTGTGGTCCCCGCTAAACCAGTCTGGCCGCGCCACTGGAACAACCACCTCTCAGGGCTTGGGTGGGGGCTGCTCTGGTATTATGGGATGTTCTCACAGCCAGGGGTCCGGGGTCAGTGGAGTGGAAGACCGCCTGGCTGCCTCTCCCCTAAGAGGTCAGAGGTCAGCGCCCTGGCTGCGGATGTGGGGCGTCGGGCCAGGTGAGGGCCGACCAGCCAGGTTCCTGGCGTGGCTCCGCCCCCCGAGGGCCCCAAACGCTCAGCTCCGGCTGTGAAGCCCAGAGTGTCGGGAACAGACGCTAAATCATGTTTCTTCAATGTCCTGCTCCAAAGAATAGAAGTGTTTCCGTTTTTCCGTTTTTTCAGTATTTCAGTTTTTTTCTGTTTTTTTGTGGCGTGTATGAAAAAAACGAGGTCATCCTTCAGACAACTTACATATATATACATATAATAACAACACTGTGTTATCATGATTTAGAGGGACCGTCACCGTAGATATCCGCTGCTAGCCAGGAGGCTAAAGACGCATTAGCATGATGGCAAACAGCGGCGTGAGCCCAGGAGGGCGCATTTTAAAACACTACGTTTGGAGCGCAGCCATAAGCAGCTTCTGATCACACACCTTCAGTAACATGGGACTGGTGTGTATGTTGGTCATGAGAAGAGATGGGGGGGGTGAGGAGGGAGAGAGGAGGGAGAGAGGAGGGGGAGAGGGGGAAGGGGAGGAGAGGAGAGAGGGGAGAGGAGAAAGAGGAGGAGGGAGAGAAGGGGAAGAGAGGGGGTGAGAGGAGGGAGAGAGGGGTAGAGAGAGGGGGGAGAGAGGAGCGAGAGGAGAGAGGGGGGGCACGGGGAGAGGTAGCAGACGCTGGAGGCCCTGGGCACATCGGGGACTCATCCGTCATCGGGGCTGACTACCACCACCTGTTCAGCGGGCGCCACAATATGGCCACCCCCGCGGATACTGCGCTAGCTAGCGGCGGCGGCGTGGTGACAGGGCTGATCAGGGTGGATTAATAGACCTGAGCAACACGAGGGATCTCTCGCGCTCGCCGCGGCGCTCGCGCTCATTAATAAAGGCTTTAATCAGAGTGATTAGCGGCGGTTTGTTCCCCTCTAAACACTGTTTAGCTTCCGTTAGCACCTCGCAGCGCTCCCCGCGACAGCCAACACACACCAAGAGGGACAAAGATCAGGTTCATTGTTACTATTGCTACTGTTTTAATGGAGGGAGTTTAGACACGTCAACCACAGCCTGCTGCTGGTAGTACTGGGAGCTGCCCAGTACTACCAGTAGCAGGCTGGTTGAGCATGGCTATACGTCATCAGGCTTTAGTCTCCAATACTCTGCTGCCATCAGAGCTTCAATAGGACTCCTTGCTGCTGGACCAGAACCAGATAGACCAGAGCCAGCTAGACCAGAACTAGACAAACCAGAACCAGATAGACCAGAATCAGATAGACTAGAACCAGATAGATCAGATCCAGCTGGACCAGAACCAGATAGACCGGAATCAGATAGACTAGAACCAGATCAACCAGAACCAGCTCAACCAGAACAGCTGGACCCCGTTCAGAACTGGAGGAAGAATAGAGATGTTTAGCCTGCTGGGTGGTCTCAACCACTACAGTCCCAAAACATAGACCACGCTTAGCAGCCTTCCCACCAGCAACAGGGTAATCTAAGGGCAGAGAACCAGTCACCATCGACAGAACCAGACGCGAGTAGGGAACCATGTTGCGCTCTTAGAACCAGTGGGGGGGGAGTGGGGGGGAGTGGGGGGGGGGGGGGTTGGGCGGGTGAGAGAGGTGGTGGGTCCAGGCTCTTTGGTCACTCTGCCAAGCATCCCCCTGGTTTGCCAGAACCAGCAGAGAGGGGAGAGGAAGAGAGAGAGGATCCTGGCAGCTGGTCTGCCTGGATCTGGTCCTCAGCAGCATCGACCCCATGGACCGCATCCAGGGAGGGGAGGGAGGAGGAGGTGACAACATGAGGGTGAGGAAGATGGTGATGATGATGATGATGATGATGATGATGGTGATGGTGGTGTGGGGTTAGATCGTTGAAACCAGGCATCTGGGTTAGGAGACACAGAACCCTTTAAGTAGGTGACTTTCTGAAGGAGGGATCGCAGGAGTGACTGAACACCCACAGAGGCCACACTGCGGTGAGGAGATGATGTATGGCGCTCGGAGGACCCTTCTCCTTCCTCCTCCATTCTTCCTCCTCTCCCCTCCCCCTCCCCACCTCCCCCTCCTCCCCCTCTCCCCCTCCTCCTCCTCCTCATAGGGCTGATTGATGCGGGGTGCCATCATGGCTGCCGTCCAGCCGTCTAACTGGGACCCATACAGCTGGCCCTCAGGGGCCCCGCGCACACACACACACACACACACACATCTGACCCTGGGAGAGAGAGAAAGAGAGAGTGTGTGTGTGTGTGTGTGTGTGTGTGTATGGTGGCCTAAATAATGTGTGTATCATCTGTGTGTAGGGAGTGTAGGGGGAGTGTGTATACTGTGTATAAATAGTGTCATTATTAGAATTTGTATTTATTTATTTATTTTTCATCATGATTTTTCATAGCAGTATTGTTATCATAGCGAAGTTTATAGCAGGACCACTCTGAACAGAGCGCTATTGTACATAATATATTAAGAATAATAGAATATAACAATAATATAATATAACAATATAATTTAGAATAATTTAGTATAATGTAACTAATATCATGTGAAAGGATTGTGATTCATAATTCATGATTCTTAGTTGAACTTCAACTTTGCTCAGGAAGTGGTTCTGGCAGACAGCAGTTGCTCTGCTAATTCACATTATGAGAATTATGATCTTATATTCTAATAATAATTATTATTATAATCATGGTGACTATTTACATAAAAGAGTTTTAAAGTCAGCGCTCAGGGCTGGTCCCTGACCCGGATCAGAACGCGTGTGACACCAGAGACACACGCGTGTAAGACTCTCTACATACAAACCACAGCCCCAGGACACGGGTTCTACTGTCTGAATTACTAAGAGAGGAGAAGGAGGAGGAGGAGGAGGAGGAGGAGGAGAAGGAGAAGGAGGAGGAGAAGGAGGAGAAAGAGAGAGAGGAGGAGGAAGAGGAGGAAGGAGATGAGGAGGTGGAGAAGTGGAGGAAGAGGAGGAGGAGAAGGTGATGGGGAGGATGAGGAGGAAGAGGAAGAGGAGGAAGGAGAGGAGGTGGAGAGGAAGAGGAGGGAGGAGGAAGGAGGAGGAGAAGGGGAGAACCTCAGCTTCCTCTGTTGATCTGAAAAGCTCAGAGAACAAGATGTTTTACTGAAGAGCTGCCATCCCTCTCGTCGCCACCAGGGGGTGAGTCTGTTGTACACTGGAGGCGAGGAGGAGGAGTGGGGAGGTAGCAGAGTAGGTAGAGCAGCAAAAATAAAACATTCAGTAAACACTATAATCAATACAATTTGACTTTTATTACTACTTTACTTGTCACTTTTACTTTTACCGTACTTACTCTGTACTATATTACTAATTGTTCAGAGTTGTTTTTGTATTTATGTTTATAAGATTACTGTTCAGAAGAAAACTTTTACTGTACTTTTTACTGTACTTCTCTGTACTATTACTAATTGTTTAGAGTTGTTTAGAATTAGTTTAGAAGAATACTGCAGGATTGAATGGGGAGTAAGCGTTGCATTGTACTACATATACATATGGCAATAAAGAAGTCTTGAATCTTGAATTATGAATTTTAAAAAGGGGACGTCATAAGAAAAACCACTAAATGTACAATATACATGTAGTAATAATGAAGTACATGAGTGCAGTACACATCAGTATCCAGTACTACCACATGACACGCGAGGCTGTGACCCCGCCAGGCCAGCCGAGCCTCTTGGTAATTAAACGGCTGATCCAGCTTCTGATTAAATTAACAAACACATTAACATAACTCACGCTTTACTGTCCTCCAGAGTCTAGCCAGGCCCAGAGCATCCCCTCCTCTCCTCCCCCTCTCTCTCTCTCTCTCCCCCTGTCTCTCTCTCTCTCTCTTCAGCCCAGCAGCCTGTCAGTCAGTCAATCAGTCAGTCAGTCTAGTTGTCAGCCTGTCAGTGCGCATCAGGCTGAGTCGCCTTGACAACCAGCGGTGGTGCGCAGGCGGTGTAACCCGCAGTAACGTCGGCCATTTTTAATATGTAAAGCAGGGTGTTAGAGCTGCAGGGGTGGGGGGGGGGGGGGGGGGGGCCGGGGGCAGGGGAAGCTAGCGTCTATGCTAATCTGACATTTACCAGGTAATTTACATAGTGACGCTTTAATCACACACACTCTGCATCATACACACACACACACACACGTTCACACTCACACTCACACACACAGTCGCACTCTCTTTCTCACGCATACATACACACACACACACACACACCCACTCTGTATGAGTGAATGACTTAAACCTGACTTTAGAAAGTTTAAAAGGCCTACAAGGCTGGCAGCGGAAGCGCCCCTACCTTCCTCCAAACATTAGTCAGACCCCACGTCCCCGGCCGAGCGCTCCGCTCAACAACTTCGGCTAGACGACTGGAACCACCTTCACTAAAAACAGAACATCGCTCTGGCAAGTCTCTTCTCTTCTCTGTTCTGACGCCGCGGTGGTGGAACGAGCTCCCGGCTGACGTCAGGATGGCAGAGTCGCTCACCAGATTCCGCAAGAGACTCAAGACCCACCTGTTCAGAATTCACCTGGACTCTACATAACCCACATAAAGTTCTCTGGCCTGTCTCTGTGTGCTGTAGCGTAGCATAGCATCTCAAGTTCACAGCTCATGTTTAGTGTAGCATAGCATAGCGTAGCATCCCGACCCCAGAGACTTTGTGTGTTGATCTGGTTCTAACACCTCCTCGTAATCACCACACACACACACACACACACACACACACACAACACACACACACCACACACAACACACACACACCACACACACACACCGTGGGAGAGCCAACACCAGGTCCAGTCTGCCAAGACCTGGCTGACCCCCCAACACACACAGCATGTGCCAATGTGCTGTGTGTGCGTGCGTGTGTGCGTGTGTGTGCGTGAGTGTGTGTGTGTGTGTGTGAGTGTGTGTGTGTGTGTGTGTACTCAGAGCCTTGGCAGAACCAGCTCCCCCCCCCACTGTCCTGGCCACAGATTACACACCTGCATGATGAGGGACTCTAACCCCCCATCGATATCTCTCTCTCTCTCTCTCTGAGCATAACTCAATTATTTCTGTGGTATTCCAGGATTATTCTACAAGTCAATTTCTGGTGTATTATCTATCTGTATATTTGTATGTGTGTATATACAGTATATGTATATTTTTATGTGTGTATATACAGTATATGTATATTTTTATGTGTGTATATACAGTATATGTATATTTTCAATCCATATATATATTTTTTCTCTTCTTGTTATATTTTGCGTACTTCCTATGTACTGCCTGCCATGTCACAAGAGTTTCATTGTACACAATGGAACGGTGTTATGATGTACATGACAATAAAATACTTTAACTCACTTTGACTTTAACTTTAAGTCATATGCTCAAATTATTCTCTATGAGACTTGCCACCACACTATCAGTTATAATATGTAATATTATATTCTTAGACTATAATATTTAACATATATTAGAGTAAGTAGAGAAAATAGAATATATTATACAATATAGAATATAATACAATTGTATAACGACATTCTCCCCCTCCGATCAGGACAGGGGAGTTAGGACCCGGGCCAACTCCCCTCCACACTCGGCTGCTAATGCAAAGCTACCGTTAGCGCTGCTGCTGCTTCACTGAGCCCCGTGCACGCTAGCTTAGCCTAGCCCTGACAGTAGCCTGCGGAGCGCTCGGCCCCTGTCTGGTCCGACCCTGCGCCGCCTCCGCCGCCGCAAAGACCCACGCAGCTCCCCGGACCCCCGGGGACGACGGGCAAGCCCGGTCCGGTCCTGTCACAAGCCTTTAAAAGTGTCGCCGGTGAAGTGTTCGTAATTCTAACGTGACCTGACTTGATGAACGCTGCTCACAAGCTGTCAGAACGTGGAGTTGTCCACTTGGTGAAAAGACTCGGAAAAGTTCACACGTGCAAACACACACTTAGCTCTTTGTTTGGAAACCATGCGGGGTTACAGGGCACATAGTTATGTCGTTCAATCGATATCTGGTTAAACTGTTTATCTGCTTCATTAGTTATGTGGTTCATGACAGAGAATGTGTTTTGAATAGTTAGGTTTTAGTTTAGAATAAAGGGAGCGAATCGATTACTGCTCATTCTGGGATGATGAAGAAGTGAAGCCTCTGATGACGCTGTAACGTGGAGGTCTTCAGGGTGGAGGTCTAAAGGATGGAGGAGGTCTAAAGGATGGAGGAGGTCTATAGGGTGGAGGAGTTTCTTCAGGGTGGAGGAGGTCTTAAGGGTGTAGGAGGTCTAAAGGATGGAGGAGGCCTATAGGGTAGAGATGGTCTGGTGGAGGTGGTCTTGAGAGTGGAAGAGTTATATAGGGTGGAGGAGGTCTTCAGGGTAGAGGTGGTCCTGAGGGTGGAGGAGGTCTTTAGGGTAGAGGTGGCCTTGATGGTGGAGGAGGTCTACAGTGTGGAGGAGTTCTATAGGGCGGAGGCAGGGTTAATGTGTGTGTGTGTGTGTCATCCTGTAGATCCAGGATCAACAGTCTGATAACCGACAGCCTGGAGAGGAGCTGTGGGTGTGTGTGTGTGTGTGTGTGTGTGTGTGTGTGTGTGTGTGTGTGTGTGTGTGGGTGTGTGTGTGTGTGTATGTGTGTGTCATGGTATTAGGGGATCAGAGGATGTCTCCAGTGGTCTTCCTCATCTCGAGTGGAAAAGTCGACTAATGATGCGGAAATAGAGTAATGAGGAGGAAGAGGAGGAGGAGGGGGAGGGGGAGGAGGCGGAAGGGGGGAGGGAAGCGGGGGCTAGTTAGCCATAGCATGCTATCTTCCAGGGGTTCTTGGCCTTTTCACGGCTGAAGGAACATGACCAGTCCACCTCATTCTGCTTCAAACACACCCTCCATTTGCATAAACCACGTCTCATTTACATAAAACTTCTGATTTGCATAATCAGAGAATCAGCCCCATCCTGCACCTCCTCACCCCCCAATTATATATACCATAACACCATATTACCACCAGTATCACAACAGACCATAATGTTACCACCAGTATTATACCACTACATACCGTAATGTTACCACCAGTACCACAAACACACCATAATGTTACAACCAGTACCACAACACACCATAATGTTACAAACCAGTACCACAACAGACCAGAATATTACCACAAGTATATCAACAATATTAATATGCCATAATATTACCAACCAGTATAATACAATAATATTCCGCAACGGACCATAATATTACCACCAGTACCACAACAGACCAGAATATTTACCACCAGTACCACCATGTATTATCAACCTCAGTAAGATGAAGCTTCCCTGCGCCTCCCTCCCTCAACCTCCTCTCACCGCCGTCCTTTGCAGCAAATAGTCGTGATAGAGCGGCTAGTAACAGAAGTAACAGGACATGTTTAGAATCATCTTAGTATACAGGAAGTACAGACATGTTAGATCAGCTAGTACAGAGATACAGACATGTTTAGATCACCTTAGTACAGAAGTACAGACATGTTAGATCAGCTTACAGGGACCATGTAATCAGCTAGTAACCAGAGTACAGGAAATTAGATCAGCATAAAACAGGACATGTTTAGATCAGCATAGTAACAGAAAGTACAAGACATGTTAGATCACGCTAGTAACAGAGATACAGAACATGTTGTAGATCAGCTTAGTAAAGCAGAGATACAGACAATCGTTAGATCCTCTAGTAACAGAGATACAGAACATGGTTTTAGATCAGCTAGTAAAGAGGATACCGACATGTTTAGATCAGCTAGTAACAGAGATACAGGACATGGTTTAGATCAGGCTAGTAACACGAGATACAGCATGTTTAGATCAGGCTAGTACCAGATATACAGACCATGTTTAATCAGGCTAGTAACAGAATAGCAGGACATGTTTTAGATCAGCTTAGTAAGCAGAGGATACAGATGTTTAGATCAGCTAGTAACAGAAACACAGACATGTTTAGATCAGCTAGTAACAGAGATACAGACATGTTTAGATCAGCTAGTAACAGAGGTACAGACATGTTTAGATCAGCTAGTAACAGAGATACAGACACATTTAGATCAGCTGCCAGACCTATAATAAAATGAAAGCCTCTTTGTTCCAACACCTCAGCAGCCAACTCTTCCTCCCCCTCCCTCCTGGAGACCGAAGGACTGCGCCCGCTGCCTTGGCTGGCGGAGGTGTCGCTGGACTGGTCCGTTACATGTTTATCTGGATGGGCTGGGAGGAGGCTGGGCAGCTGGGGTCCAGCGGGGGGGGGGAGGAGGTAGCTCCTCTGCGGGGCCAGGAACAGCCACCCTCCACCAGCGCGACGTGGCACTGTCCCCATCTCCCCTCCCGGAGCATGGGGGCCTCGGGCTGCTGTGCTGGCTGGCGGAGGTGGCGACTACACCTGGACTGGTTCATCGCTGGTGTCCAGCCTCATCCAATCCCAGAGCCTAACTCGGGGCCAGGTGAGGCTGCTTAAACCAGCCACCAACCACACACTCCACACACTCCACGAGCTGCTAGTTAGTTTTAAAGCTACTAGTTACAGATATGAAGAATTGGTGGCTTGGTGGTCAGGGGTCTCAAGGGGTTAGGGTTATCGTTGGGAGAGGGGAGTGCTGATGTTGGACATTAAGGTGAGGGTTGGGGTTGGGTTGGGGTTGGGGAGGGGGACGCTAATGTTGGACCTGACGTGCTGTTAATCTGACAGCACCCTGGGGTGCCGGTCACCGGGCGACCGCTGCTACCCGACATCAGGAGGGAGCAGACATCTCCTGGAAGCCCCTCAACATCCCGTCTGCTGGGGTCAGAGATGCTCTGGTCGGGCTGGTTGACAAGAAGCTGGTTGGCACACAAGCACATGAACGCACACACCCCTGGACACACATCGGCACGCACACACATAACACAGAACACACACACGCACACCCAACCAACCCAGATCTTCATCAACCAGTCTTCATCATCAACATGTGTTTTAATACTCAGATCTTCAGGAATGTTCAAAACTCCTGGTCCTAACATTTCTATCAGTAGGTGAGCAAGGCATTAACACTGCAGGGTTAGGGGTTCTATTCCCTGTGTAGCTCAGCGGGTAGAGTAAGGCATTAACAGGGTCAGGATCTCAGTTGGTCTCATTAAAGTAATGTGTCTTCCAGTTCAGTGAGGGGCTCACAGGGTCAGGGGTGTGCATGTGTGTGTGTGTGGGGGTGGAGAGAGAGAGAGAGAGAGAGAGAGAGAGAGAGAGAGAGAGACTCCAAAAAACATTTCCTGTCTGTGGAGGAAAAGCTGTTTTCACAATCTGACCCCCCACCATACCTCCCTACCTCTCTCTCTCTCTCTTTCTCTCACAGCTCTGTGACTTTTAGAAGAGGAGAAATTATTTAGTTTTGGGCTCTCTCTCTCTTTGTTCATCCATCTCTCTCTCACACACTCTCCCACTCTCTCTTTGTCCATCTCTCTCTCTCTCTCTCTCTCTCTCTCTCTCTCTCTCTCTCTCTCTCTCTCTCTGTTGTTAGATGAGAGGCTGAGGTAAAGTTTTACTTTGGAGTTTGAGAGAGGGAGAGAGTGTGTGTGTGTGTGTCATAGTGTGTGTGTGTTTCTTTTGCTCAGATGGTAAAGACAAGACTAGTAGGACAACATTTATAGCAGGTAGGAGCACACACACACGCACACACACACACACACATATACACGCACACACACACACACACACACACACACACACACACACACACACACATACACACACACACACACACGCACACACACACGCACACACACACACACACACACACAGATGTGAGGGGTTAGCTGTGAGCGCTAACGGTGTGGTTAGTGTGTGTGTTGTCCTAGTGCCGGTGTTAGCCAAGCATGTTGAGCTAGCATGCTTCCTCTGGTCTGCTGCTGCTTCCTCTCCAAGCTCTTTAACAGCTGTCAGCGATGCTAGCCAGCAGCTAGCCCTCTGCTAACACCAGAGTTGCAGATTCTCTCTGCTGGTGTGAGAGCATGGAGGGGACGGACTGGGCTGTTTATTGACCACCTAAAGACCCCGGACTCTAATACAACCGTCTGCTGGGTTGGAAGTAACACACTGGCTCTACTGGCCTCTCTGTCTTTGATCACACACACACACACACACACCCCTCCTACACACACACACACCCCTCCTACACACTACACACACACACACACCCCTACACACACCCCTACACACACATGCGCACACACACACACACACACCATTTGTAGCACCCTGCTGGGGGCTTTAGGGTCAGATGCAGTGGTGGTGTGTGTGTTGTTGTGAGGGGGAGGGGGGGGGGTAGCTGGCCCAGTGTCTAGCTAGCAGTTAGCAGTAACAGTTAGCAGTTAGCACACTACGCTGTTATCGAGGGATGTAACGATTCACCGATCTGGTCAATGTATTGAGTCTGAGGGTAGCGATCCAATTAAATCAATGCAAAGCACAAATTTAGATTTCTATAAATTCATATATATTTAACATATTAGAACATTTTTTCAAATACATCTTTGTAATTAATTAGTATTTGTAAAATGAGACTCACTCTCAAGGTCAATCGTGGTTGTAATTCATTAGTTTATGCTTATATTATTGTAATATGGTGGTCAGATCACAATGCATTAGGTCAACAGTTCTAAACCAAACCAGACTCCACCTCCACCACCATGTGACTACTGTAATGCCTTTGATTTCACTTGATATATTATAATATGTACAGTATATATATATATATATATATATATATATATATATATATATATATATAACATACCTCTTCTCTCTCCCCTCTCTAGGAGCCAACATGGCCACCGCCATCTTGTTCTCCCTGGGTGTTGCTGCTGGTATCATGTGACCTCACCGGGGGGTCGGGGGTGGTCCTGGAGGTGGTGAGGGGGAGGTGGGCCTTCCTCTCCCCCTCAGCCCTCAACATCAGGGTGGAGGAGTCGGAGGAGTGCAAGGTGGAGGTGGTGCCCAACGAACCAATCACACAGAGAGTTGGAAGACTCTCTCCACAGGTAGAGACCACACCCCTACACGCATCTGGACAGGTAACACATGTAGAGAACATGCCCCTACACACCTGGACAGGTAACAGGCAGAAACCACACCCCTAAACACACCTGGACAGGTAACACAGGCAGAGACCACACCCCTATACACCTGGACAGGTAACACGGGCAGAGACCACGCGGGGTCTGATCTGGTCTGGTCTGATCCGGGTGTGGTTTTGCAGGTGTTTGATTGCAGCTTCCAGGAGGAGGAGGTGAAGTACGTCCATGACGGGAGTCCGCTCCTGGACCAGGACTCTGTGAAGCTCAGAGTCTACAGGTGAGAGACCCAACAGGATTAGACTCAGACTCTTGATTAGACTCTACCTGTACTACTACTACTGCTACTACTACTACTACTACTACTACTACTACTGCTGATGTCCCCAACAGGTTCTCAGCCTCAGACACGGTGCTGCAGACGGTGGTTCTGACGGTGAGGATCCTGGAGGGTGGGTCTGGTCTGGTGCAGCTCGGCTTCGCCCCCCTGGTGGTCCTGGGCTTCTACGGACTGTCCGACCCCATCAACGGCTCCGTGCTGTCCATCACACCGCGAGAGGGCGTGGCCTGCTCGGTGCGCCTGATGACATCAGAGAGTGGGCTGCCCTCTGCTGGTCAGCTGGTGAGGGAGGAAGACTCCACGCTGAGGAAGGGTGCGCTCTCCCATATGTTTTATATTTGTATTTATGTATTTTGTATGTATGTATGATATACAGTATATATACAGTATACTTGTATATGTATATTAAGCTTTGAATTAGTTAATTCTCGTTAAGCCTTGTTGGGCTTTGTTAAGACATTGTTAAGCTTCATTAAGAGCAAGTTTTTAATATGTTTATGACTTTGTTAAAAAGCCTTGTTAACCTTATATTTCATATTATCTCATATTTATTTTATTGAATTTGTATTGGGACCGTGACTGTGTTTATGAACTGTGCTTTTGATCCTTATGACGTTGATGTTTCTGTGATCCTTCAGAGACATTGATCACTAATCAATCATAACTAATCAATCATAACTAATCAATCACAACTCATCACACGGACCTCATTGTTTGACCCTCAGGCCGGGAGACGTCTGATCTGTGTCCTGGGAACAAGCCTTGCCTCCACGCCACCCAGGGGGTCCAGGCCCTCAAACTGGGCTGCCTGGAGTTCCTGGGGGCGGGGCTCAGGTACCAGCACCTCCACCCCCCCTCCCCCCAGATAGACTACATCCCCCTGAGGGTGGAGCTACGAGACCAAGCCTCCAGGACCCTGATAGAGGTAATACACATTCGTGCACAAACTACGAACATGCTCACACATTTTGATGTCAAATATAAGTGACATTTTGACCCCGCCACAGTCCGAGGCGGTCTGGGTCCCGGTCCTGGTCCAGGGGGCGCTGCAGAACCAGCCCCCGCGGGCTTCCTTCATGTCTTCGTTCATCCTGGAGGTGGACCAGTTCATCCTGACCCCGCTGACCACCGCGTCGCTGGACGCCGACGACCCCGACGACCCCCAAACCCAGCTGGTGTTCAACGTGACGGTGCCTCCCGCCCAGGGCTACGTCACCCACCTGGACGACCTCACCAAGGCCGTGTCCTCGTTCACCTGGTCCGACCTCCACGACATGAACATCGCCTTCCAGCCGCCCAACAGTAGCCACGCCCACCGCCGGAACCTCCAGGTACCGCCTCCCTCCTCTGATTGGCCGAAACGCACATTAAAACACAGTCTTCATGAAAAGGGTGTTTGATATTACCATGCTGCTGTCCCTGGTGCAAGGTGGAGTTCCAGGCGATAGACAGATCCTTTGCTACCAGCCCACCCATCCTGGTGCACATCTCCATCCGGACGACCGAAACAAACGCACCCCGTGTCTCCTGGAACATGGGTCTGTGTTAAACATACTAAGTACATATTAAAACATATTAAACATATATTGAACATATTGAACAGGTTAACACAGAACACCTAACACATATTAAAGCATATTAACCATTGAGAATGAAAGTTTTTGAATGAAAGCCTTGTTAAATCTTGTTAAGTCCTTGTTAGTCCTCATTAAGTAATTGTAGACCTCTTTAAGTCTTAGTGCTCGTTAACCATGTTGGCCACGCCTCACGTCCTTGCAGGCCTGGATCTGTTGGAGGGACAGTCTCGACCAATCACGTGGGAGGAGCTGCAGATCGTGGACAATGACAACATCAACGCCGTCTACCTGGTGGCCGTAGACGGACCGCTGCACGGGCGCCTGACCGTCAGAGGTGAGAGGTCAGGGGTTAGGATTGGACCAATGAGCAATGAGCAGTGAGAAGAACCTAGCCACCCGTTGGTAGCCCCCCACGCTAGCCCCCACACTAGCCCCCCAACATTAGCCCCTCATGCAGCCGCCCCAACTAGCCCCCCATGCTAGCCTCCCACACTAGCCCCCACGCTAGCCCCCCACACTAGCGCTCACACACAAGCCACCCATGTTAGCCCCCCACCACTAGCCCCTACACTAGCCCCTCATGCTAGCCCCCCACACTAGCCGCCCACGCTAGCCGCTCCCATTACTAGGCCCCCCCACACTAGCGCTCCACACAAGCCACCCACGTTAGCCCCCCACACTAGCCCCCATGCGAGCCCCCCACACTAGCCTCCTATGCTAGCCCCCCACACTAGCCTCCCATGCGAGCCCCCACATTAGCCCCCCATGCTAGCCCCCCCCCCCCCACGCACCCCCCTCCGCTAGTGTTCCCAGGCCAGCGAGGCTTGCGTTCCGCCTGCGTACCTCCATGTGTCTCCACCACCAGGGACAGCATGTCTGCTGGCCCAGCATGTGTTCCCTAATCAGGGGGAAAATGTTCTGGAGGCCAGGGGTCCCCGGGCCCCTCACTACGTCTGGCCCTTCCACACCACACACACACACACACACACAGACACACACACACACACACACACACACACACACACACACACACACACACACACACACACACACACACACACACCACCCCCCCATACACACGCCACATTTATGGTGCCCTGCACAGACAACAGCTGCTACATCCCCTAACAGGTCCTCATCATCCCCACCCGAGAGGACAGAGGGCGAACGAGAGGGGCGGGGGGGGGGGGGCAGGAGAGATAGAGTGGGGGGAGAGAGAGAGGGCGGGGGGAGAGAAATGGCGAGAAAGAGGGGGAGAGGGAGATGTAGAGAGAGAGAAAGAGAGAGAGAGGGGGGGTGGTTGGAGAGAAAGAGGGGGGAGGGGGGGAGAGAGGGAGAGCGACCAAGAGAGAGAAGAGAGAGAAGAGAGAAGGAGAGAGAGCGAGAGAGAGAGAAAGAGAGGGAGTGGAGAAGCAGGGGTGGGATTCAGGATTCTGGCCCAGATCTGGCTCGGGACCTGGACTTTCATCGAGATTAGAGAGAGAGAGAGAGACCGTTCCACCCTCCAAGGTACCACGCAGGAGGGCTCTGGAGTGAGAAGAGCCCCGGCCGTGAAGACATGAAGGTTGTTGGGATGAGAGGGTTAGTTGGTGGTGCTGGGAGGTTCAGGCACGTTTGGCTTGAAGATGAAGGGCAACTATCAGGGGAATTGGTTCCTCCAGGAACACTTCTGACAGGTGTAAATGGTAAATGGATTGCATTTATATATCGCTTTTATCCAAAGCACATTACAGTTGCCTCACATTCACCCATTCATACACCGATGGTGGTGTCAACCATGCAAGGTAACAACCAACACGTCAGGAGCAGGTAGGGTTAGGTGGTGTCTTGCTCAGGGTCACCTCAATCCCCGGGCACAGGTTGTTGCCCGGGGATCGAACCAGCAACCTTCCTATTGTCAGAGAACTCATCCTGCTGTCACCATGTTCCCTCTGGAGACGGTCGCACCTCCTGCTTCTGTTTCTCCAACTTCAACTACCACAACAAAGTGTCTTTCTGCTCCAGACCAATCAGAAGTGAGAGTCGCTTCTGCTCTAGACCAATCAGAAGTGAGAGCCGCTTCTGCTCTAGACCAATCAGAAGTGAGAGTCTCTTCTGCTCTAGACCAATCAGAAGTGAGAGTCTCTTCTGCTCTAGACCAATCAGAAGTAGACAAGCAGTGTTGTGGGTCAGCCCAGAGTCCTGTTCCCCCCCCCCCCCCCCCCCCCGGCCCCTCCAGGGAAAGTTCTGCTGGTCCTCCTTGGGACACACACACACACACACACACACACACACACACACACACACACACACACACACATACACTGTCTCCATGGTCCCATGTTGGAGGTGGTTGTGTGTGTGTGTGTGTGTGTGTGTGTGTGTGTGTGTGTGTGTGTGTGGGCTGGACCGCGGTGCTAATGAGAGCTGCGGCGCGCAGCGCTAGCCACCTTGGCTGCTCCTCCTGGCACCGGAAGGCGCTAGGAGGCTAGTTGTAGCCGTCTAGCGCTGGCCGGTGCCAGAAACAGCAGGCTAGAGGTAGCGCTAGCCGCTAGCTGTAGCCTGCAGCGGGCTAGTTAGCAGGCTAGCTGTAGCTCAGGGGAAGCTGTGGTGTCCCATCAGGACACTACAGCCTCCAACAGTAAACACATTGGTGTGTGTGTGTGTGTGTGTGTGTGTGTGTGTATGTGTGTGTGTGTGTGTGTGTGTGTGTGTGTGTGCGTATGCATGTATGTATATGTCTGTATATGTATATGCGTGTGTGTGTGTGTGTGTGTGCATGCGTGCTACATGCGTGTGTGCGTATGCATGTGTGTGTGTGTGTATGCGTGTGTGTGTGTGTGTGTGTGTGTGTGTGTGTGTGTGTGTGTGTGTGGTGTGTGTGTGTGTGTGTGTGTGCGTGCGTATGCATGTGTATGTGTGTGTGTGTGTGTGTGTGTGTGTGTGTGTGTGTGTGTGTGTGTGTGTGTGTGCGTATGCATGTGTATGTGTATGTACATGTGTGTGTGTGCACCAGGTAAGCGGGCGTTCATGTTCTCGGTGCGTGACCTGCGGGCGGGCACGGTGCTGTACCACCACTCGGACAGCGACGCCCCACGCGACCACGTGGTGTTCCGCATCAGCGACGGAGTGCACAGCGTCCGCCACCGCTTCCCCATCAATGTCCTCCCCAAGGACGACGCCCCGCCCTTCCTCATCAACAACGTCGCCGTGGAGACGGGCGAGGGCGGGGCCGTGCTCCTGGAGGAGTACATGCTGTTGGCCTCCGACCTGGACTCCAGCGATGACCTCATCCTGTTCCAGGTAGTCTCCGCCCCCCGTGCCGGCCGGCTGGAGAGGCGGAGCTCCGCTCGTGGTCCAGGTACAGGACAGGAAGTAGGATGTAGCACAGGAAGTAGGAAGTAGGACAGGAAGTAGGAACCATCACAGCTCCACACTAGAAGATCCAGAACCGAGCTGCCATTGCAGTTAGATCACTACAAGCTCAGTGTAGTGTATACAGTATGTATACATATAATTTATTATAGTATAAAGAATATGATATATATTATATATATATATAGTATATATAGTATATCATTGGTTTTTAATGCCATTTTATGTATTTGTGTTGTTTTTCAATGCCATAATGCATTGTATGTATGAAAGGTGCGATATAAATAAAGTCTATTATACAGTATATATACAGTATATACTGCTAGGCTGTTATTAACTGTAGCCGTGATAAAAGACAGACTGTAGCTGTGACCGAGGGCGTGTCTACCTGTCCAGGTGTCCAGGTGGACAGGTTCCTCCAGAGGGAACTGTCCCAGGGGCTGATCTACTACGTGCACTCGGGACAGGAAGTGTTCGAGGACTCCTTCGACTTCACACTCTCAGACAACCACCAGCCGCCCAACCTGTCCCACAGACACGTGAGGAGAACACCACCTCTCAGAGAGCCAGAGATGGTTCAAGCTCTTTCTAATCATGGGCAGTCACAGGTAGATAGATACTGCTAAGCCTGTTCTAAGCATGTGTCTGTGTGTCTGTGTGTGTGTGTGTGTATGTGCCCCTCTCAGACGGTCGTAGTGCATGTCTTCCCCGTGAAGGACCAGTTACCTGTGGAGGTGAGTGGCAGTGTGCGGTCTCTCACGGTCCAGGAGACGGAGGTGGTCTACCTGACCAGCGCTCACCTGCACTTCGTTGACCCGGAGCAGCCAGATGCCGACCTCACCTACCTGATCACGCGGCCCTGCTACAGCCCCCTGCAGACCGGGTAAAAACAAACATAGCATAGCCTGGGACACAAACTGTGGAAATGTTAATAACTATCATCATTTGGACTGATTAACTCAATAAAATAGGGTTAGAGACCGACAGGTAGAGTCAGGTAGGGGTTAGAGACAGACAGGTAAGGTCAGGTGTAAGACAGGTAAAGCCAGGGGTTAGAGACATACAAGGAAAGTCAGGTGTTACAGACAGACAGGTAAAGAGACAGACAGACAGACATACAGGTAAAGTCAGGTGTGACAGTTCAAGTCAGGTGTAGGAGACAGACAGGTAAAGTCAGGTGTGTTTGCAGGTTAATGGACGCAGGGCGTGTCTTCTTGACGGACAGCGCCAACTCCATGAAGAAAGATCCAATGGTGCCCGTGCTGAAGTCCTTCACACAGGTAGTACACATCACACACCCTCGCATCACATCTTGTTGCCAACAAGCAGCATCCATAGTTGTGAGGCATTTAGTCGCCATGGTAACCAAGGTGCCCCCCACCCCCCTTCCCAGCATGCGGTGAACCACCTGAAGGTGGCCTTCATGCCCCCTGTGGAGGACATCGGTCCGGAGCCCCTGGTGGTCCACTTCATCTTCTCTGTCAGCGACCTCCATGGAGGCTCTGTCAACAACCTCACCTTCAACATCACCATCCTCCCCGTGGACAACCAGCCACCAGAGGTCAGAAGGCAGGACCACCTGGTCATTGGCACCTGGTCTGATTCGGTGATACCTCACCTGGTCTGGTCAGGTGACCTCACCTGGTCTGATCATGTGATGCCAGGTACTAGCTAACAAGCCCCCGTTCTCCAGGTGTACACCAACCTGCTGCAGGTGGAGGAGGGCGGAGGGGTCTTCGTGACAGTGGAGCACCTCCTGCTGCGTGACGTGGACAGCCAGGAGGAGGTGCTGAGGGTGGTGGTGGAGAGAGGGGCCCGACATGGCCGGCTGGAGCTCCAGGGCTGGGCTCTGCGGCAGGGCCAGAACTTCACCCTGGGGGATCTGCGAGGCCTGAGGCTCAGGTAAGCTGCAGACCTGGGCTGAAGTAGATTCCTAGGCTAGAGACCTAGGCTGGAGACCTAGGCTGGAGACCTAGGCTGGGGACCTGGGCTGGAGTCCTACACCGGAGACCTGATGTGGGGGTCTGGGCTGCAGTCCTAGGCTGGAGACCTAGGCTGGGGACCTGGGCTGGAGTCCGAGGCTGGGGACCGAGGCTGGGGACCTTGGGTGGGCTGAAGACTTAGGGACCTGGGCTGGAGACCTGGGCTGGAGACCGAGGTTGAAGACCTGGAGTGGAGACTCAACCCTCCAGACCTACCTCCTGAGTCATGAGTGGCGCTGTTCCTGTGTTTCAGGTACATACATGATGACTCTGAGACCACAGAAGACTCCATGGTTCTGAGGGTGACGGACGGACACAATTCTGCCAGCGTCACTCTGTCCATCCAGGTGACAGACAGCACTCCTCATCCATCCCACAGTACCATCTTAACAATGCCATGGCAACACTCTAGATACATAAAAACATACTGTTACCATGGAATAGGGTTGCTATGATACCGTCAACCGTCCACACCTGGTGCTTTATGCTCACCTGTCCAAGAGGTGAAGGGTTGGGTGAATGTTTCAGGTGAATGTTTCAGGTGAATGTTCCAGGTGAATGTTCCAAGTGAATCTTTCAGGTGAATGTTTCAGGCGAATGTTTCAGGTGAATGTTCCAGGTGAATGTTTCAGGTGAATGTCCCAGGTGAATGTTCCAGGTGAATGTTCCAGGTGAATGTTCCAGGTGAATGTTCCAGGTGAATGTTCCAGGTGAATGTTTCCCTGGGTGTCTACAGGTGCTCTCGGTGAACGACGAGCCCCCCCAGCTGAGCCTGGGTCTCCGGGGGGAGCTGAGGTGTGAGGAGGGGGGAAGGGTCCAGGTAACGATGGACTACCTGTGGGCTACAGACCCAGACAGCGAGGACTCCAAACTGAGCTACATGCTGGCCCGAAGCCCGGCCCGGGGACAGCTGCAGAACCAGGGTCTGGAGGTGGATCGCTTCTCCCAGCAGGACCTCCTACTGGGACACATCTACTATGTCCACACAGGTGAGGAGGGGGCTCCTTCACAAGACTGGTGGTCCACATGAAGACATGAGGTCCAGGGTCTGGACCACCAGGGTCTGGGTCCATGGTCTGGACCCAGACTGGAAATGCAGCAGCAGCTATTATACTCATGTGGTTCCCATTCCGATCATGTGATCAAACATACTGATGTCTGATTGGTCGGGTCATGTGTCCATCCAGGCGGGGAGGTGGGTGCGGAGCCCGTGTCCGACACCGTCACCCTCATCGTGTCGGACGGAGACGCCGGCGGGACGGACGACTGTTGCCACGGAGACGCCCCGCCTCCTCCCGTGCCCCTCCACGGATCACTTCCTGTCTACAACCTCAACGTCACCGTGCTTCCTGTCAACAACAAAGTCCCTGCCGTTACCATGGGTACGCCGCATTATCGCTGCTGCTGCTGCTATGATGTCATTGTAGTCGTAGCCCCTCCCACAGACTACATAGAGGGAGGAGTTTTCGTGGCTCCTCCCACACACAGGAGACAGGCAGGTGTTACCAATCCAGTTTCTTGCAGAGTTGGCAAGATGTTGCAGCCAGAGCAGGTGGTAAGTGCTGACATGTCCGAGTTCTCACCCTGAGTGTGTGTGTGTGTGTGTTTGTGGTGATGGCTGGTTCAACCTGTGTGCCCTAATTACTCAACGCACTGCAGGTGTGGATAAACCGAGTCAAAAACCAAACCACACCCACTCCACAGTCATCACTATGATGTCATCAGGGTGAGACAGTAACCCCCATAGATATCCCCTGCATTGACTGTTGTATGTATATGTATATATATATACATCTATATATTATATATGTGTGTATGTATGTGCGTGAGACTGGGCAGTGAGAGAGAGATGGTTGGATACTCTCTCTGTCTCTCTCTCCTCTCTCTCTGTCTCTGTCTCTCTCTCTCTCTCTCTGTCTGAGTGACGGTTTATCTGAGGCAGCCTATCTCTCTCCTCAGCACCGCTCCACTAACCAGCTGATCTCTAATTAACTCCCCCCGAGCCAGGAAACCGAAACCACCACTAATTAATGCTCTCCTTACACAGACACCCACACTCATCCCGGCCTGTGATTGGTCGGTCCGTCTGAGCAGAGGATGATGTCTTTATCAGACCGGCGCACACCAGGGGAGGGAGGGAAGGAAAGAGAGAGGGATGGATGGATAAAGTAAGGATGGAAGGCTGGATGTGTGGTCTGACCGAGGCAGTGTCTCTGCAGGTGACTCCATGCTGGTGGTGGAGGAGGGGTCCTGGGTCTGTCTCTGCGGGGGGTCTCTGGGGGCATCGGACCCCGACAGCCCCCCTGACCAGCTGACCTTCCACGTGGACACGCCCCCTCGCCATGGCTTCTTGGAGAACACCCTGCCCACCCCCGGGTACCAGAAGAGCAACGCTGGCAAGAGCATCGGTCAGTATCTGGTGACCCCACGACCCCTGACCCTCACCCGGTGACCCCTGACCCTCACCCGGTGACACCTGACACTCTCCTGACCAACCCCCAGACCCCTGACCCTCAACGTGACCCCACTGACCCTCACCTCGGTGACTTCTGAAACTCACCTGGTGACCGCCTAGATGATCACCTTGGCTGATCTCTGACGGCTCAACTGGTAGACCCTCTGACCCTCCAACCTGGTGACCCTCTGACCCTCACTCGGTGACCCCTGACACTACGTGCCACTGGTGGACACCCTACTGACACCTAAACAGACTCTCTGACCTTTCCTGTCTATCCCGCAGACAGCTTCAGCCTCGCCCACCTCACCTTCGGCTACATCAACTACGTCCAATCAGAGCACAAGGGGGTGGAGCCTAGCGTGGACCAGCTGTCGGTCAGCGTGAGTGACGGGCTCCATCGCTCCGCCCCCGTGCCCCTCTACGTCATCATCTCTCCGACCAATGATGAGCCACCTTCCCTCCTCCTCTCCAACTTCACTGTAAGCCAAACTCCAACACTCACACACACACACACACACACACACACACACACACACACACACACACACACAAACTGACTGACTCCCCCCCACTCCAGCCGGAAGGTTGTGGGTTCAAGTCCTGCTCAAACATGTGTGTCTAACCTTCTCCTTCTGGTCATGGAGGTGATGGAGGGCGGTCTGGTGGAGCTGGGCCCCTCCCTGCTCAACGGCGTGGACCTGGACGCTCCCCAGGAGGTGCTGACCTTCACCCTGCCGGAGCCCCCGCTCCACGGCTTCCTGCTCAGGGGCATCTACGGCAGGGAGGAGTCTCGCTACCGGGACCTGGCTCCGGACCTCCTGCTGAGCCTCTCCGTCACCTCCTTCACCCTGCAGGAGCTCCGACAAGGTGAGGAGCAGGAGGAGAGGAGAGGAGAGGAGGAGAGGAGAGGAGAGGAGACATCAGAAGCAGGCCTTCAGTCAACATAGTTTTAGACGTAGTGGTTTATCAGTGGGAGATGTTGTTCTGCCCTGCCGCCTGTTTCTTATATATGAAATGAAAATATAATAAGATTCATTACATCTAACCACAGACAGGCGGACAGGCAGGCAGACAGACAGACAGAAAGGTCCTATCTTCTTGAGGTCTGACTCTTATCATCGGCGATGTAGATGAGGAGAAAACAATAGAAGTTAGATAGATATAGTCTTTATTGTCCTGTAGGGAAATTCATTTCCACAGCATGTACATACAGAGAAACATAAAGAACAATGACACAGAGATACTCACAGATAAACCACATGACAGCCATTCCTCATCAATCACCCAGTACTGTATATACCTATACACATATTACACACATTACACCCAAGCACACCAGAATGGAAAGAGAACAGAATGGAAAGGTAGAGCTAGGTAGAGATAGAGCACTGTCTCAAACCTTCTCCTACATGCCACATGCTACATGCTACCAGTGTGCGCAGAACAGGAACAGGAAACTGTGAACAGGAAATGTTGTGGACCTTGGACACTGGTCAAGAAGCATGAGATGATGAGCCATACGCTGGCACGCAGCTAGTGCTGTGACCTCAGCATGGTATTCTCTCTCCCCCTCTCACCCCTCTCTCTCCCCCTCTCACCCCTCTCTCTCCCCCCCTCCACCCCTCTCTCTCCCCCCCCCTCCACCCCTCTCTCTCCCCCCCTCCCCGACAGGCCTGAGGATCGTGTACGTGCACGACGGCTCGGAGGTCCAGCAGGACCGGCTGCTCGTGGGCCTGACAGATGGCGCGCACGCAGTCCGGGCAGCCGCGCACGTCAGCGTGCGTCCAGTCAACGACCACGCACCGCACATCCTCAAGTAGGATCCCCAGACCCCCCTCCCCCACCCCCAGACCCCCCTCCCCCGTCCCTCCCCTCGCTGGGACCCCCCCCCCCACCCCTCGACATCAGCCCAGAGGGATCCAACCTGTGTTTGTACACACACATGTGGCAGGTCGCACGCACACACACACGCATGCACGCACGCACACACACACAACGCTCTTTTGAGTGACTGACCTGCAATTTGCTTTTGCATCCTTGACTACGTCTGCTTCTGCCCCCCACACAACCCCACCCTCCACACACACACACACACACGTGTCACTGCCAGTGTGTGTGTCATGGCGGTGCATGTGTGTGTGTGTGTGTCACGGTGGGGCGTGTGTGCATGTGCGTGTGTGTGTGTGTGTGTGTGTCAGGGCAGTACACGTCATGGCGGTGCATGTGCATGTGTGTGTGTGTCACGGCCGTGCATGTGTGTGTGTGTGTGTGTGTGTGTGTGTGTGTGTGTGTGTGTGTGTGTGTGTGTGTGTGTGTGTGTGTGTGTGTGAGGGGGCTTGCTGGCTGGGGTCCGAGGAGGTCCTGTCGGTTCATCGGGGCAGAAGCAGCAGCAGCTCCTTGGCAGATGTCCACCTCCCTGCCGGCCCCCTCGCCGCCCGCCTCGCCGCCCGCCTCGCCGCCCGCCTCGCCGCCCCCCTCGCCGCCCTTTTGTTCCGTGTGAGCTGGCAGCCGCTCACCACGGCGCTCCCACAATCCTTTGCTCCAGCGGGCGACTTCATCTCACGTCAACATATTGTTTGGAGAACATACAGCTATTTTCGAAAACATAGTTATTTCCAGCCTGACGACAGCACATTGCCACAGAACACAGCACTTACATGAGTCCGCCATTTTGTCTCCTCTCTTTCTTCCTGTCTTCCTGTAATCTTGAGAGAAAAGGTGAAAGGTCGAAGCCACAGGGCCTTGAATCATAGTGGTTATTTATGTTAGTCTGTTTCGGCAGTAGCGATGGCTTAGTTAGTGTCTGTCACAGCAGTAGTCATAGGTTAGTCAGGGTCGGTTTCAGCAGTAGTGGTACGAAAGGTAAAGGCAGGTACTAAAGGTAGAGACAGGTGCATATACTGTAGTTAGAGACAGGTATAGAGACAGGTACATACAGGTAGAGACAGGTATAGAGACAGGTAAAGGTAGAGACAAGTATAGAGACAGGTACATATAGGTAGAGACAGGTATAGAGACAGGTAAAGGTAGAGACAAGTATAGAGACAGGTACATACAGGTAGAGACAGGTATAGAGACAGGTACATACAGGTAGAGACAGGTATAGAGACAGGTACATACAGGTAGAGACAAGTATAGAGACAGGTAAAGGTAGAGACAGGTATAGAGACAGGTACATACAGGTAGAGACAGGTATAGAGACAGGTACATACAGGTAGAGACAGGTATAGAGACAGGTACATACAGGTAGAGACAGGTATAGAGACAGGTACATACAGGTGTGTACAGGTATGTAGCGATAGGTAACGGTAGAGACAGGTACATATAGGTAGAGACAGGTATAGGGACAGGTACATATAGGTAGAGACAGGTATAGGGACAGGTACATATAGGTAGAGACAGGTATAGGGACAGGTACATATAGGTAGAGACAGGTATAGGGACAGGTACATATAGGTAGACAGGTATAGGGACAGGTACATACAGGTAGAGACAGGTATAGGGACAGGTACATACAGGTGTGTACAGGTACGAACAGGTAGAGATAGCCAACGGTGGAGACAGGTGCATAGATGTAGAGACATGTTTGTATATGTGAATACTGGTGCTTAGCCAGAGTTCTGTTCCTCGTGGTGTTGGACAGGAATGCAGGTCTACAGATGAACTCTGAGCGGAGGAGGGTGGTCTCTAGTGTGGTTCTGGAGGCAGAGGATCTGGACTTTCCTCCAGACCCGATCTTCTACGTCCTGGATGCCGGACCACGCCTGGGCAAGCTGCAGCTCAAAGTAAGAACACACGTACATGAGCTGTGGTCTGGGTTGTTTTGTGTTGTTGTTGTGTTGGTATGTTGCTCTGTTTATCTTGTGTTATGTAACGTTAAATTCCGCAGAACGGGCCTGGTTGGTCGGATCTCTCCGCCGGTCAGAACTTCACACAGGAGGACGTAGAGATGAACCGCCTGTGGTACGCCCACACCGCCACGGCCGGGGTCAAAGGTCACGACAATTTCCGCTTCCACCTCAGCGACCTCCAGAACGAGTCCCCCCCGCAGACCTTCTACGTCTCCCTGCCCAGCGTGCACAGAGGTCAGAAACGGAGGGGCTTACCGCTAGCACACAACCACTATGCTAGCTAGCACACACTGCACTAGCATAGCATAGGCTAGCAATTAACTGCTAATACATACTAGCTAGCATAAGCCCGGGTTCCTGCTACCTTGGACGAGCAGAGGAGGCTAACTAGCGAGCCCAAAACACTATTCTGAGATCCCTGAAATATTCATTAGCTCAATGTATCCTAGCCGACACCGTGGCACGCAGCCTAGCGGCGCGTTAGCCTCCCCGCGCCGCGCTAGCCTCTACATTATTGAGAGTAACGGTGCGAACGCGAAGAGGAGGTGCAGCTGGCACCACGCCCGTCCTCCTGGAGGAGGAGGTGAGGACCAGAGTGGGGCCTCCTCAGGAGGTGAATAATTAATGGCCGGGGGGAGGACCAGCTGTTTAGCAACACAGTTTAGTTTCTCTCTCTCTCTCTCTCTCTCTCTCTTCTCTCTCTCTCTCTTCTCTCTCTCTCTCTCTCTCAACTTCTCTGTTCCACTTCCATCAAATCAGGAGAAAGAATCAAACTTCTGACCTCAGGCAGAAGTTTGAACATACATTTACACCTTAGTTCCTAAATAAATTAAACATATTTACATTATTTTGTTTCTGATTAAAATAGACATAAATGTACTGTTTAGTTTCTAAGTATAGAAATAGATAATAGAAAGATATCAACTTTTTTAGTCGCTCATCAAAATTCGAAACATATACAGTATAACACATATAACCTACATATAAACATGTGCTGTCCTTCTGTGTGCCAGGCCCCATAGTGCTCTTGAGCAAGGCAGTGGTGCTGCAGGAGGGCGGGAGGTTGGTGCTGACCACCGACGTGCTCCTGGCGCAGGACGGGGCGGCCGGCCGGGGGAGGTGGTGTTCACGTGACGGAGGGGCCGCGCACGGCTGCTCCACGCCACGCAGCACCCCGGGGGTGCCCCTGCTCGCCTTCACCCAGCTGGACGTGGCGGCGCAGCGCGTCTGCTACACCCACGACAACGGCCGCGCCGCCGACACCGACTCCTTCAGGTAGCGCTAGAGCATCACTAGGATGGGATGTTAACAGTAAGAGGGAAACACATTCATTATTATTAGTATTAACACTGAGGTGGCAACATAAGACTAGAATAGTGTTCATTATAGGACTGTGAGAGAGAGAGATGGAGAGAGGAGAGAGGAGAGAGAAGGAGAGAGAAGGAGAGAGATGGGGGGGAGAGAGAGACGGAGGGAGAGAAAACATCAGTCTCTAGAGAAAAGGGTTTTTTGATGTGCTTTTCCAGCCAATTTGGCACAACACAAGGGGGGGCGGAAGAGAGAGAGAGAGAGAGAGAGAGAGAGAGAGAGAGAGAGAGAGAGAGAGACACGATTCATCTTAAAGCCAAAAGTATTTTAGCAGCCAAGCAGGCCAGCCAGCTTGGCTGTCACACACCAAGCCAGCAGAGCGACCAGCTAGCCAGCAGAGCGACCAGCTAGCCAGCAGGGCTACCAGCTAGCCAGCAGAGCGACCAGCTAGCCAGCAGAGTAATCAGTTACCATCAATGAACAGGCTTACTTTTGTTCAATTAGCAGTAGTCAGGTGAACTGGTTCATGAGCTTTAGTGTCTAATTTACAGTAAAGACAGGAAAGGGTCCAGTACAGGACAGTACAGATATCTACAGTACAGTAAATATGTCTACAGTACAGTAGAGACCAGCACAGAACAGTATCTACCAGATACCGCTGTCACTGTCTCTCACTGTCCATCATCCATTCACATCCAGTTTGATGCCAACAATTAAATTCACACATTTGTAGATATTTCATACCTTTTTCCCCATCCTCATTCTGATTGGAGTGGCCTGGTGTGTGTGTGTGTGTGTGTGTGTGTGTGACAGCGGATGATGAATGGACATTATTAGCAGTAGAACAACATGGATATCCTGGCCGGGCCTGTTGGCACGGTGACCGATTCTCAGTGTTCAGATGGGCGCCGTGGCAACTATCAGCTGGCAAATGCGGAGCCAGATGTTACGGCCGTGTGTGTGTGTGTGTGTGTGTGTGTGTGTGTGTGTTGCCCGGGGCCATCGGGCTGCAGGGAGTGTGTGAGGGCCAGATTGACTTGGCATAGGGTTGCTCTCAAGACTACTGTACACACACACACACACACACACACACACACACACACACAGTCAGTCACACACACACACAGTCAGTCACACACACACACACACACACACACACACACACACACACACACACACTTTCATCAGACCATAACCAATACAATCAGTTGGATCCACAGTAGGATCAATGTGATGACGATATATACACCGAGCATCCTGTCTTCCTATTGGCAGCTTCGTGGTTACCAACGGCGACACGTCTCTGAGCGGGCGCCTGGTGCTGAGCATTCGCCGCGGTGACCGCGTCCCCCCTCCCTGACCCGCAACGCCCCCCTCCGGCTGCCAGAGGGCGCCGTGGGCATCATCACAGCCGAGATGCTGGCGCTCAGCGACCCCGACACGGCCCCGGGCAACCTCAGCTACGCCGTGACACGCCCGCCGCAGCACGGCGCCCTGCTGCTGCTCGGCCATGCCCCCTCGCTACAAGGACACGCCCCCTCCCTGCAGGGACACGCCCCCTCGCCACGTCGCTTCACCCAGGAGGACGTGGAACACCGGGCGCTGGCCTATCAGCACCGGGCAGGAAGTCCCGCCCTCACAGACACGTTCCACTTCCTGCCGACCGATGGAACCAACCGAGGCTTCCTGGAGCAGGGCCAACTGAGGGAGGAGCCAGCAGTGTTCAATATAGAGGTACACACACACACACACACACAGTCTGAGGCATCAGGCAGTGTGTGATATACATTAGATCACATCACCATCTGGTGGTCACAACATAGAACTGCACTGACATTAACACTACTACACAAAGAATGATTGGATGTTTGGAAGTGGACTAACTAACTATACTGTATAACTAACATTAACACAGACACTAACTATATCAGTGGCGAGCGTATATATACCTAAATAACATTTACACAGATGATAACTAACTAGATAACGAAATAACCTCAACACAGATTATAACAAAATTAACACAGATACTAACTCTATAACTAAATTAACAGATACTAACTAACTCTATAACTAAATTAACACAGATACTAACTAACTCTATAACTAACTTACCACAGACACTAACTAACTCTATAACTAACAGACTAACTATTAACACAGACACACAACGCACAGAACAAACCAGAAGTGGTTATCCTTTGGTAACAAAAGGATAACCACTTAAGATAAGATAAGATAGAACTTTATTCATCCCGAAGGAAATTCTTTTGCCAGTTCTTTTGGTGTGTTCTGCGGGTTCTGTGCGCTGTGTTGGTCCGTGACTCCACCTCTACCTCCGTCAGACTAGAGGAACCGACCCCGTAATGCGTAACCTGTCCCGTGTGTCTGCAGGTGGAGCGAGTGGACCGCAGGGCCCCCAGCCTGACCACGCTGCGGAGCCCCAGCACGGTGCTGCGTCTGGGGGACGGCAGGCTGGGCATCCTCCTCACCTCCCGGGAGCTCCAGGCCTCGGACCCGGACTCCCCCAGCCAGCAGCTGGAGTACACCATCACCAAGCCCCCCGCCCACGGACACCTGGAGAACACCATCACAGGTCAGACAGACAGATGGATGGACAGACAGACAGAGAGACAGGCAGGCAGACAGACAAACAGGTCTGATAAGACAGATCAAGAGAGACAGACATAGAGAGCAAGACAGACAGGTCTGGTAAGACAGACAGACAGACAAACAGACAGGTCTGATACGACAGGCAGACAGAGAAGCATGGTAAGACAGACAGACGGACAGACAGACAGGTGTGGTAAGGCAGGTAGACAGGGAGACAGACAGACAGGTGTGGTGATTGACTAGCTCCTGTGCTCCGCAGGGGGGTTCATCCAGGGCCGGTTCACCCAGCAGGACCTGGACCAGCGGGGGGTGGTCTACCTGCTGCCCCTGGACCTGGAGCTCACATCAGACCACTTCCAGTTCCAGCTCAGAGACCCAGCAGGCAACACGGCCCCCCCACAGAGGTACACACACTAGCCTACCTACCCTCCTACCACTACCCCCCCCTCCCCCACAGAGGTACACACACTAGCCTACCTACCCTCCTACCACTACCCCCCCCTCCCCCACAGAGGTACACACACTAGCCTACCTACCCTCCTACCACTACCCCCCCTCCCCCACAGAGGTACACACACTAGCCTACCTACCCTCCTACCACTACCCCCCCCTCCCCCACAGAGGTACGTACACTAGCCCGCCCACCCACCCAATAGTGTGTGTGTGTGTGTGTGTGTGTGTGTGTGTGTGTGTGTGTGTGTGTGTGTGTGTGTGTGTGTGTGTGTGTGTGTGTGTGTGTGTCTGTGTGTGTGTGTGTGTGTGTGCGCGCGTGTACAGTCTGCAGCTGAGCTGGTCTCGCGTGCAGCTAGCGGTTAGCTGCTACCGGGTGTGTGAGACGTCGGGGCAGCTGGCCGTCCGGTTGGTCCGCAGCGGGAACAGCGCTGACCCCGCCTACGTCGCCATCCAGGTCACATGACGTTGTCACATGACATGACGCCATCGTCACATGACGTCGTTACATTACATGACATGCATGATGTAATCATAGCTCAATCAATAGCTATTCTAATATTCAGTTCCAGTGAATAAACAGGAAGTGATGTCATATGTTGCAGGTGGAGGAAGGAACGGCCAAAGTGGACAAAGACTTTACACACAGCTCTGCTTCGCTGATCCAGTTTGACCCCGGTCTGACCCCTGATGAAATACTACATAATACTACTACTACTGCTACTACTGAAACTACTTAATACTACTACTACTGAAAATACTACCAATACTACTGCTGAAAATACTATTATTACTACTACTGAAAATACTACTATTACTACTACTAATACAACTGAAAATACTATTATTGTTATTTAATTTATAATATTATTATATCACAGTGATATATTGCTGCCTCTCCTTCAACAAATGTACTCTTTGTAAGTCGCTTTGGATAAAAGCGTCTGCCAAATGCCCTAAATGTAAATGTAAATTATTACAACTCCTGAAACTACTTAATACTACTTCTACTGAAAATACTACCAGTACTACTGCTGAAAATAGTACATACTACTACTACTACTACTGAAAATACTACTTCTACAGCTGAAAATAGTACTTAATATTCCTACAATTACTACTACTACTACTACTAGTAGTACTACTACTACTGAAGGCATTGATGAGACATAACTTCTGATAATCTTCTGGCGCCCACCTCAGGGGTCAACGTGAAGACCTGGACCATCTATCTCCATGACGACCAGCTGGAGGAGAACCAGGAGAGCTTCACCATCACTCTGAGTAACCCTGACAACGCTGTCCTGGGTCCCCAGCGCTCCGTCACCGTGGAGATCGTAGACCCTAGAGGAGGTATCTCACACACACACACACACTCACACACACACACACACACACACACATTGACATCACACACACACACACACAGTTCTGAGGTTTAACTCCTGTGTTCTGTTGTGACCCAGGATCATGTGACCCAGAAGATCTGAAGGTGGACGACGAGAACTCAGCCCCTCCGCCACCTCCACCTCCACCTCCCACACTTCCCCCCAGTCCTGCAGAGGAGGACGAGGAGGGGCCTATCACAGAGATAGAGGCAGAGCTTCTGTGGGATAGCGACGCCCCGCCCCCCCGGGGTGATGTGCCCCGCCCCGACGACCGTGATTACGTGTTGGAGGAGCCCCAAGCCCACCAGCCCCTGCAGTACTATCTCACACCTGCAGGGGGAGCCCGACCGCTGCAGTACCACCGGAGACATACAGGGGGATACATACCGTTGCAGTACCACCTCAGACCTGCAGGGGGAGACACACCGTTGCAGTACCCTATACCTGTCTCTACCTATATGTACCTGTCCCTATACCTGTCTCTACCTATATGTACCTGTCCCTATACCTGTCTCTACCTATATGTACCTGTCCCTATACCTGTCTCTACCTATATGTACCTGTCCCTATACCTGTCTCTACCTATATGTACCTGTCTCTACCGTTACCTATCGCTACATACCTGTACACACCTGTATGTACCTGTCTCTATACCTGTCTCTACCTGTATGTACCTGTCTCTATACCTGTCTCTACCTGTATGTACCTGTCTCTATACCTGTCTCTACCTGTATGTACCTGTCTCTATACCTGTCTCTACCTTTACCTGTCTCTATACCTGTCTCTACCTGTATGTACCTGTCTCTATACCTGTCTCTACCTGTATGTACCTGTCTCTATACCTGTCTCTACCTGTATGTACCTGTCTCTATACTTGTCTCTACCTTTACCTGTCTCTATACCTGTCTCTACCTATATGTACCTGTCTCTATACTTGTCTCTACCTTTACCTGTCTCTATACCTGTCTCTACCTGTATGTACCTGTCTCTATACCTGTCTCTAACTACAGTATATGCACCTGTCTCTACCTTTAGTACCTGCCTTTACCTTTCGTACCACTACTGCTGAAACCGACCCTGACTAACCTATGACTACTGCTGTGACAGACACTAAACAGGTATAGCAGGTACATACAGGTAGAGACAGGTATAGGGACAGGTACATACAGGTGTGTACAGGTACGAACAGGTAGAGATAGCCAACGGTGGAGACAGGTGCATAGATGTAGAGACATGTTTGTATATGTGAATACTGGTGCTTAGCCAGAGTTCTGTTCCTCGTGGTGTTGGACAGGAATGCAGGTCTACAGATGAACTCTGAGCGGAGGAGGGTGGTCTCTAGTGTGGTTCTGGAGGCAGAGGATCTGGACTTTCCTCCAGACCCGATCTTCTACGTCCTGGATGCCGGACCACGCCTGGGCAAGCTGCAGCTCAAAGTAAGAACACACGTACATGAGCTGTGGTCTGGGTTGTTTTGTGTTGTTGTTGTGTTGGTATGTTGCTCTGTTTATCTTGTGTTATGTAACGTTAAATTCCGCAGAACGGGCCTGGTTGGTCGGATCTCTCCGCCGGTCAGAACTTCACACAGGAGGACGTAGAGATGAACCGCCTGTGGTACGCCCACACCGCCACGGCCGGGGTCAAAGGTCACGACAATTTCCGCTTCCACCTCAGCGACCTCCAGAACGAGTCCCCCCCGCAGACCTTCTACGTCTCCCTGCCCAGCGTGCACAGAGGTCAGAACGGAGGGGCTACCGCTAGCACACAACCACTATGCTAGCTAGCACACACTGCACTAGCATAGCATAGGCTAGCATTAACTGCTAATACATACTAGCTAGCATAAGCCCGGGTTCCCTGCTACCTTGGACGAGCAGAGGAGGCTAACTAGCGAGCCCAAAACACTATTCTGAGATCCCTGAAATATTCATTAGCTCAATGTATCCTAGCCGACACCGTGGCACGCAGCCTAGCGGCGCGTTAGCCTCCCCGCGCCGCGCTAGCCTCTACATTATTGAGAGTAACGGGCGAACGCGAAGAGGAGGTGCAGCTGGCACCACGCCCGCTCCTCCTGGAGGGAGGAGGTGAGGACCAGAGTGGGGCCTCCTCAGGAGGTGAATAATTAATGGCCGGGGGGAGGACCAGCTGTTTAGCAACACAGTTTAGTCTCTCTCTCTCTCTCTCTCTCTCTCTCTCTCTCTCTCTCTCTCTCTCAACTTCTCTGTTCCACTTCCATCAAATCAGGAGAAAGAATCAAACTTCTGACCTCAGGCAGAAGTTTGAACATATATTTACACCTTAGTTCCTAAATAAATTAAACATATTTACATTATTTTGTTTCTGATTAAAATAGACATAAATGTACTGTTTAGTTTCTAAGTATAGAAAATAGATATATAGAAAGATATCAACTTTTTAGTCGCTCATCAAATTCGAAACATATACAGTATAACACATATAAACCTACATATAAACATGTGCTGTCCTTCTGTGTGCCAGGCCCCATAGTGCTCTTGAGCAAGGCAGTGGTGCTGCAGGAGGGCGGGAGGTTGGTGCTGACCACCGACGTGCTCCTGGCGCAGGACGGGGCCGGCCGGCCGGGGGAGGTGGTGTTCAACGTGACGGAGGGGCCGCGCCACGGGCTGCTCCACGCCACGCAGCACCCCGGGGTGCCCCTGCTCGCCTTCACCCAGCTGGACGTGGCGGCGCAGCGCGTCTGCTACACCCACGACAACGGCCGCGCCGCCGACACCGACTCCTTCAGGTAGCGCTAGAGCATCACTAGGATGGGATGTTAACAGTAAGAGGGAAACACATTCATTATTATTAGTATTAACACTGAGGTGGCAACATAAGACTAGAATAGTGTTCATTATAGGACTGTGAGAGAGAGATGGAGAGAGGAGAGAGGAGAGAGAAGGAGAGAGAGAGGAGAGAGATGGGGGGGAGAGAGAGACGGAGGGAGAGAAAACATCAGTCTCTAGAGAAAAGGGTTTTTTGATGTGCTTTTCCAGCCAATTTGGCACAACACAAGGGGGGGCGGAAAGAGAGAGAGAGAGAGAGAGAGAGAGAGAGAGAGACACGATTCATCTTAAAGCCAAAAGTATTTTAGCAGCCAAGCAGGCCAGCCAGCTTGGCTGTCACACACCAAGCCAGCAGAGCGACCAGCTAGCCAGCAGAGCGACCAGCTAGCCAGCAGAGCGACCAGCTAGCCAGCAGAGTAATCAGTTACCATCAATGAACAGGCTTACTTTTGTTCAATTAGCAGTAGTCAGGTGAACTGGTTCATGAGCTTTAGTGTCTAATTTACAGTAAAGACAGGAAAGGGTCCAGTACAGGACAGTACAGATATCTACAGTACAGTAAATATGTCTACAGTACAGTAGAGACCAGATACCGCTGTCACTGTCTCTCACTGTCCATCATCCATTCACATCCAGTTTGATGCCAACAATTACATTCACACATTTGTAGATATTTCATACCTTTTTCCCCATCCTCATTCTGATTGGAGTGGCCTGGTGTGTGTGTGTGTGTGTGTGTGTGTGTGTGTGTGTGTGTGTGTGTGTGTGTGTGTGTGTGTGTGTGTGTGTGTGACAGCGGATGATGAATGGACATTATTAGCAGTAGAACAACATGGATATCCTGGCCGGGCCTGTTGGCACGGTGACCGATTCTCAGTGTTCAGATGGGCGCCGTGGCAACTATCAGCTGGCAAACGCGGAGCCAGATGTTACGGCCGTGTGTGTGTGTGTGTGTGTGTGTGTGTGTGTGTGTGTGTGTGTGTGTGTGTGTGTGTTGCCCGGGGCCGTCGGGCTGCAGGGAGTGTGTGAGGGCCAGATTGACTTGGCATAGGGTTGCTCTCAAGACTACTGTACACACACACACACACACAGTCAGTCACACACACACACACAGTCACACACAGTCAGTCACACACACACACACGCTTTCATCAGACCATAACCAATACAATCAGTTGGATCCACAGTAGGATCAATGTGATGACGATATATACACCGAGCATCCTGTCTTCCTATTGGCAGCTTCGTGGTTACCAACGGCGACACGTCTCTGAGCGGGCGCCTGGTGCTGAGCATTCGCCGCGGTGACCGCGTCCCCCCCTCCCTGACCCGCAACGCCCCCCTCCGGCTGCCAGAGGGCGCCGTGGGCATCATCACAGCCGAGATGCTGGCGCTCAGCGACCCCGACACCGCCCCGGGCAACCTCAGCTACGCCGTGACACGCCCGCCGCAGCACGGCGCCCTGCTGCTGCTCGGCCATGCCCCCTCGCTACAAGGACACGCCCCCTCCCTGCAGGGACACGCCCCCTCGCCACGTCGCTTCACCCAGGAGGACGTGGAACACCGGGCGCTGGCCTATCAGCACCGAGTAGGAAGTCCCGCCCTCACAGACACGTTCCACTTCCTGCCGACCGATGGAACCAACCGAGGCTTCCTGGAGCAGGGCCAACTGAGGGAGGAGCCAGCAGTGTTCAATATAGAGGTACACACACACACACACACACACAGTCTGAGGCATCAGGCAGTGTGTGATATACATTAGATCACATCACCATCTGGTGGTCACAACATAGAACTGCACTGACATTAACACTACTACACAAAGAATGATTGGATGTTTGGAAGTGGACTAACTAACTATACTGTATAACTAACATTAACACAGACACTAACTAAATCAGTGGCGAGCGTATATATACCTAAATAACATTTACACAGATGATAACTAACTAGATAACGAAATAACCTCAACACAGATTATAACAAAATTAACACAGATACTAACTCTATAACTAAATTAACAGATACTAACTAACTCTATAACTAAATTAACAGATACTAACTAACTCTATAACTAACTTACCACAGACACTAACTAACTCTATAACTAACAGACTAACTATTAACACAGACACACAACGCACAGAACAAACCAGAAGTGGTTATCCTTTGGTAACAAAAGGATAACCACTTAAGATAAGATAAGATAGAACTTTATTCATCCCGAAGGAAATTCTTTTGCCAGTTCTTTTGGTGTGTTCTGCGGGTTCTGTGCGCTGTGTTGGTCCGTGACTCCACCTCTACCTCCGTCAGACTAGAGGAACCGACCCCGTAATGCGTAACCTGTCCCGTGTGTCTGCAGGTGGAGCGAGTGGACCGCAGGGCCCCCAGTCTGACCACGCTGCGGAGCCCCAGCACGGTGCTGCGTCTGGGGGACGGCAGGCTGGGCATCCTCCTCACCTCCCGGGAGCTCCAGGCCTCGGACCCGGACTCCCCCAGCCAGCAGCTGGAGTACACCATCACCAAGCCCCCCGCCCACGGACACCTGGAGAACACCATCACAGGTCAGACAGACAGATGGATGGACAGACAGACAGAGAGACAGGCAGGCAGACAGACAAACAGGTCTGATAAGACAGATCAAGAGAGACGAACATAGAGAGCAAGACAGCCAGGTCTGGTAAGACAGACAGGACAGACAAACAGACAGGTCTGATTACGACAGGGCAGACAGAGAAGCATGGTAAAGACAGGACAGACGGAGCAGACAGACAGGTGTGGTAAGGCAGGTAGACAGGGAGACAGACAGACAGGTGTGGTGGATTGACTAGCTCCTGTGCTCCGCAGGGGGTTCATCCAGGGCCGGTTCACCCAGCAGGACCTGGACCAGCGGGGGGTGGTCTACCTGCTGCCCCTGGACCTGGAGCTCACATCAGACCACTTCCAGTTCCAGCTCAGGAGGACCCAGCAGGCAACACGGCCCTCCCCACAGAGGTTACACACACTAGCCTACCTACCCTCCTACCACTACCCCCCCCTCCCCCACTAGAGGTACACACACTAGCCTACCTACCCTCCTTACCACTACCCCCCCCCTCCCCCACAGAGGTACACACACTAGCTACCTACCCTCCTACCACTACCCCCCCCTCCCCCACAGAGGTACACACACTAGCCCGCCTACCACTCCACCATAGTTGTGTGTGTGTGTGTGTGTGTGTGTGTGTGTGTGTGGCCCGCCCACCCACCAATGTGTGTTGTTGTGTGTGTGGTGGTGTGGTGCTGTGTGTGTGTCTGTGTGGTGTGTTCTGTGTGTCGCAGCGCGTGTTACAGTCTGCAGCTGAGCTGGTTCTCGCGTTGCAGCTAGCGGTGGAGCTGCTGACCGGGTGTGTGAGGACGTCGGGGAGCTGGCCGTCCGGTTGGTCCCGCAGCCGGGAACAGCGCCTGACCCCGCCTACGGCGCCATCCAGGGCACATGACGTTGTCACATGACATGACGCCATCGTCACATGGACGTCGTGTACCATTACACTGAGCGAGTGCATGGATGGTAATCAATGGCTCAATCCAATAGGGGGCGTATTCCGTAATATTTCCAGTTCCAGTGGAACATAAACAGGACAGTTGATGTCATCATGTTGCAGGTGGAGGAAGGAACGGCCAAAGTGGACAAAGACTTTACACACAGCTCTGCTTCGCTGATCCAGTTTGACCCCGGTCTGACCCCTGATGAAATACTACATAATACTACTACTACTGCTACTACTGAAACTACTTAATACTACTACTACTGAAAATACTACCAATACTACTGCTGAAAATACTATTATTACTACTACTGAAAATACTACTATTACTACTACTAATACAACTGAAAATACTATTATTGTTATTTAATTTAATAATTATTATATCACAGTGATATATTGCTGCCTCTCCTTCAACAAATGTACTCTTTGTAAGTCGCTTTGGATAAAAGCGTCTGCCAAATGCCCTAAATGTAAATGTAAATTATTACAACTCCTGAAACTACTTAATACTACTTCTACTGAAAATACTACCAGTACTACTGCTGAAAATAGTACATACTACTACTACTACTACTGAAAATACTACTTCTACAGCTGAAAATAGTACTTAATATTCCTACAATTACTACTACTACTACTACTAGTAGTACTACTACTACTGAAGGCATTGATGAGACATCACTTCTGATAATCTTCTGGCGCCCACCTCAGGGGTCAACGTGAAGACCTGGGACCATCTATCTCCATGACGACCAGCTTGGAGGAGAACCAGGAGAGCTTCACCATCACTCTGAGTAACCCTGACAACGCTGCTTCCTGGGTCCCCAGCGCTCCGTCACCGTGGAGATCGTAGACCCTAGAGGAGGTATCTCACACACACACACACACACACACACACACAATATTGACATCACACACACACACACACACACACACACACACACACACACACACACACACACACCACACAGTTCTGAGGTTTAACTCCTGTTTCTGTTGTGACCCAGGATCATGTGACCCAGAAGATCTGAAGGTGGACGACGAGAACTCAGCCCCTCCGCCTCCGCCACCTCCACCTCCCACACTTCCCCCCAGTCCTGCAGAGGAGGACGAGGAGGGGCCTATCACAGAGATAGAGGCAGAGCTTCTGTGGGATAGCGACGCCCCGCCCCCCCGGGGTGATGTGCCCCGCCCCGACGACCGTGATTACGTGTTGGAGGAGCCCCAAGCCCACCAGCCCCTGCAGTACTATCTCACACCTGCAGGGGGAGCCCGACCGCTGCAGTACCACCGGAGACATACAGGGGGATACATACCGTTGCAGTACCACCTCAGACCTGCAGGGGGAGACACACCGTTGCAGTACCATCAGAGACCTGCTGGGGGCGCCTGGGTTGGACCACACAGGAAGGTTGGTGTTTCAGGATCAAGTGCCTAGCTGACGTTGAGGTCAGGAACCGCCCACAGAGGGACAGTTAGCGTCTACGTCTCGATAAGTCACGATGCCGGCAAAGTCCAGTGAACGGGCCCCTAATTTACAAGCAGTTTCAAAATGCATCTTGGCTGTGACTACCCTCTAGTGACATCACAAGTGGCCGTGTCCACCCAGATGTATATATGGTGGATAGATAAGCCTCATCAGTTGATAAGCCAATCAGATTCAACTGTAATCTCTAAGTAGAGCCCCTAGTAGTGTGCAATTTGGGGGCCCAAGGCGAACTTAGCTAGGGGGCCCTTCAAATCCGTTCTTTTAACACAAAGGGACCTGTCAATACTTGCACTAAATAAAGAGTAGAATGTGAGAAATAAGTTTCAGATATAACACCAGTGTATGTCAAAATGCCAAATATTTATTTTGTCCAAAAATCTCACCAGACAAGCGCTCGTGTGCATGTGTGTGTGTGTGTGTGAGAGTGAATGAGTGAGAGTGAGACTGTGCGTGAAGTGTGAGTGAGATTGCAATTACAAAATTAACAATTATAATAGAACAAAAGCAATTGCAAAACAATGTATGCAAACAGTCATACACCAGTAGTATACAAAGTGTTGACGAGAGGAAGGGATTGAGATGGGGATAAAGTGAGGGTTTGCAAAGATTAATTATGTTGTTGTGTGTCTGTTTGTTAGACCCGCTTGGTTAATTCCGCTTCATTTTACCAGAACTCCGACCGCACGTCTCTTTCATAAACAAACCGCAGCACTTCACTTCCTGGTTGCGGTCTTTCGTCTTTTCGCGGTCATGATCACTCATGGAATAGTCCATTATAACACGAAAGGGGAGGGGGGCAGATAATACCATTTGGGCATTGTGATGTTTTTTATTTTTGTTTTTTTTCGTGTTTTTCTCTTTATTTTCTGTTTAGAAATATCTAATTATAATTTACAAAGACAATGGTGGGGGGCTACTGGCCGGAGGCCCCGAGCCCCTGCTGATTGGGGAGGGGGCAGCTGGTTGGGGGCCCCTGCAGGTTGGGGGCCCCAGGCAATTGCCTACCTTTGCCTTAATGGTAAGACCGCGCCTGATGCTGTGAGATCCAGACAGCAGGCTGACTGTAGCGTCTTCTCCCCCCAGGAAGTGGCAGCAGATCCAGGGAGCTCCAGGGACAGAGTCTGGACGGTAAGAACACACCAGTCCTCCTCCTCCTCCTTCTCCACCCTCACCTCCTCCTCCTCCTCCTGCCTCCCTCTCTCCTCCACCTCTCACCTCCTCCCTACCTCCATCCACCACCCACCGTCCGTTCCTCCTCCTCCTGCCTCCCTCCTCCTTCCACCACCACGCACCTCCTCCTTCCTCGCAACCCTCACCTCCTCCTCCTTGGCCTCCTCCTCCCTGTCCTCCTCCTCCTTCACCCACCACCACCTTCCTCCTCCTCCACCCTCACGCTCGCTCCTCTCCTCCACCACCTCCTCCTCCTTCCTTCCTCCTCCTCCTCCTTCCTCTATCCACCCCCTCCTTCCCCCACCACTCCTCTTTCATCTCCTCCTCCTCCTCCTCATTCACCACCACCACATCCTCCTCCTCCTTCACCTCCTCCTCCTCCTCCTCCACCACCACCTCCTCTTCCCCCACCACCTCCTCTTTCATCTCCTCCTCCTCCTCCTCCTCCTCCTCATCCTTCACCTCCTCCTCCTCCTCCTCTTCCCCCACCACCTTCTCTTTCATCTCCTCCTCCTCCTCCTCCTCCTTCACCACCACCACCACCTCTTCCTCCTCGTTCAACTCCTTCTCCTTCACCTCCTCCTCCTCCACCTCCTCCTCTACCTGTCTGTCCAGCTGTCTGTCTGTGTTGTCTATGTCTCTCTGATGTTGCCGATGTGGGTGACATGTAACAGGTACTACTAACCTGTCCTCCTTCAGGTCCACAGTCTGGGGTCCACCCTGGTACAGGAGGAGGGTCCCGCTCAGACCTCCTGGGCCCTCCTCGACCCCCTGCAAGACGACGCTCCGGACCCGCCACACACACACTACCACACCAAGGTACACACACAAACAAGCACGCACACAGGTACACAGGTACACAGTGATCTCCCGGACATGTCAATCTTGTCAAATATTATGTTTGGATTCAGCCTGTCTGTCTCTCTAGCTGTCTGTCTGTCTGTCTGTGTTCAACCAACCATAACCCGGTCATGTTAGTGACCACATAAATGCAGTAATCAGGATTTTAATCCCTCACCTCAACCAGGTAAACGTACACCGCGACCAGGTAACAACCGACTCACCCGTCGGCACTAAACCGACAGGTGAGTTGGAGGTCAGGTGTGGGCGGGGATGGACGATCCACGGTGGGCGGTGCTACCGGCTAGGAGGGGGCGTGGCTACCTGGAGCAGCGCTCAGAGGACCTGCTCCCTGCTGTGAGGACACACACGCGCGCACACACACACACACACACACACACACACACGCACACTGTAGTAATGCAGTGTATTTGTGGTTTCAGGTTCAACAGCAGCCTGAGCAGCATCCACTCTGGGAAAGAGTTGGCGTGGTTGTGGAGGTTTGCTGGACGCACACCCTTCTGGATCGGTGAGTAGACATACACACATCCTAACCTAACCTAGCCCTAACCCACACACACCTCCTAACCTAACCTAGCCCTTAACCATACACACCTCCTACCTAACCTAGCCCTAACCCCACCCGGCCTAACCTAGCCCTAAACCATACACACCTCCTAACCTAACCTAGCCCTAACCCACACACACCTCCGGACCTAACCTAGCCCTAACCCATACACACCTCCTAACCTAACCTAGCCCTAACCCACTCACACCTCCGGACGGACCTAACCTAGCCCTAAGCCATACACACCTCCTAACCTAACCTAGCCCTAAGCCATACACACCTCCTAACCTAACCTAGCCCTAACCCACACACACCTCCTAACCTAACCTAGCCCTAACCCACACACACCTCCTAACCTAACCTAGCCCTAACCCACACACACCTCCTAACCTAACCTAGCCCTAACCCATACACACCTCCTAACCTAACCTAGCCCTAACCCACTCACACCTCCGGACCTAACCTAGCCCTAACCCACACACACCTCCTAACCTAACCTAGCCCTAAGCCATACACACCTCCTAACCTAACCTAGCCCTAACCCACACACACCTCCGGACCTAACTCAGATGCTAACCATCTCCACTTCCTGGTTCAGGGTTGACTGGTGGGCCAGGGAGGTGGGCGTGGCAGGATGGGCAGAGTCTGGGCTTCTCCAGGCTACGGTACCAGCAGGGGGCGACGGACCCAGGAGGAGACCCAGGGGCGTCCACGTGTGTTCTGGTCCAGAACACCAGGACATGGATCCCAACAAGCTGCACAGAAGAACCACAACACTTGTACATCTGCTCAGCTTCTGCTCTACACCCCTGACCCATCCATATGAATACCTAGACACCTGAACACCTGAACACCTGTACACAAGAACACCTGTACACCTCTTCACCTGTACACCTAAACACCTATAAACCGGAATACCTGTACACCTCTGCACATATGAACAGGTATGAACACTTGTACACCTGTACATACAACAACACAACTGTACATGTTTCCATTCTGCCTCTGTACCTAGATCCATCAATGTTTTCAATATGTCCATAAAGTGATGTCAATCCTACTGTAGGATATTCCTCATGTATGTGTGTATTATTAAGTATTTTAGCAATCATAACATCTTATTACAGCCATGAACACCATGGTTAAGTAAAATATTTTTTAATGTATTTATTTGCTATCATTTTATAGTAAGGCTGCTCCAATACCTGTATCTTACACATATCATTTAATAAAGTTGTATTCATACATGAAACAAATTTGCATTAAATACTTGTTACACTGCTGGTTAGTTAACACTGCTGGTGGGGCAGAGGTTACCTTCCAGACACTGTGTAGGGCAGAACTCTCTTTGGCTTCTCGTGGGGCTCCTCCGAAAGGAGTCCTGGTTTATTTTTAAGTTTGAAGACATGAAACGAAAACATGACATGAAGTGGACAGAGCAGCTGGTGCAACTGCAACAATATGGAAGATGAATGGGAATGTTCTGATTAGCGGCCATATTGGCTTACCTTTGGAAACCATGACAACGCAATGCATAATTTTTAGACCTGCATTCTGTTTCCTGACCCAAGTAGCACTTAGTACATATTTAGTTCCCCCAAAGATTTGAGGAGGTTTACCCACTCAACTGTCCAATATGACCGCTAGGTGACTAACATGTCTGTTGACACATGTACCATGGTACCATGGCAACAGCATGTTGGTGAGTGTTCCCATGACAATGTCCCGTTCTGGGACAATTTAGAAACTCTATTAAATCTGAATACATTTTACTGTATTTTCATACGCATGTACAAAAAATTTAAAACCATGCCAAAAAGAAAAATAACATATACATAAATAACATTTAATACATTTGATACATATTTTATATTCTACCTTTTTGTACATGCTTGGTTTTTTATATGAAACTTTTTTTGGATGCCTAATAGTGTTCTAATTTCACTCACACACACATACACAAGCATGCGTACACACACACACACAAAGTATATATATAATATATATTTTTTTACTGATTTCACCATGTGAATGGCAATGTATATGTTTATTTTCCATAAAAAAAATAACCATGGAGAAAAGACCATCCAGGGGAGGGAGGGAAACCTGGATGAGGCCAACGAGTTAAACCTGTTCTTCAACAGGTTTAACTCTCCACCCTCCCCCCAGCTCCTCCTGTGATGCTCTCCCCTCTCCCTCCCCTCTCCCTCTCCATCTCTCTCCCCTCCCCCCCTCCCCCCTCTCCTCCCCTCTCCTCTCCTCCCCTCCCCCCTCCCCTCTCCTCTCCCCGCTTGCTCTCCCCCCTCTCCTCTCCCCCCTCTCCTCTCTCCAGGGCCAATCACCTTCACGGCGGAGGAGGTGAGATGTGAACTCACCTCTGAGTTCTGAGACTACGCCCAGGCAAGGCCGCGGGGCCAGACGGCCTCAGCCCCAGAGTGTTCAAGGTGTGTGCGACTCAACTGTGCGGTGTCTTCCGGCACATCTTCAACCTGAGCCTGAGTATGACGATCGTCCCTGTCCTGTGGAAAACATCATGCCTGGTTCCTGTCCCCAAGAAGAGACACGCAAGCAGCCACAGTGACTACAGACCGGTGGCCTTGACCTCATGTCATGAAGTCGCTGGAGAGGCTAGTCCTGAAGCACATCCGTGCTGCACTAGTCAAACCATCACTGGACCCTCTGCAGTTTGCCTACCAGCCCCGCATTGGAGTGGAAGACGCCATCATCTACCTGCTGCACAGGGCTTAGTCTCACCTGGAGGAGGCAGGCATTCTTCTCAACTTCTCAAGCGCTTTCAACACCATTAGGCCTGCCCTACTTGTGACTAAGCTACTGGACATGCAGGTGGACGCTCCACTAGTGGCCTGGATTACTAACTACCTCACAGGTCTGCTACAGTATGTGAGGCTGCAGAGCAACATTTCGGACACAATAGTGAGCAACACGGGAGCACCTCAGGGGACAGTCCTGTCCCCCTTCCTGTTCACACTCTACACCTCAGATTTCAGATACAGCTCACAGTCCTGCCACCTGCAGAAGTTCTCGGATGACTCTGCCATTGTGGGCTGTATCAGAACGGGGCAGGAGTCCGAGTACAGGAGTGTGGTGGACAGTTTCGTGGAGTGGTGTGGACTAAATCACCTGCAACTCAACATCTCTAAGACTAAGGAGTTGGTGGTGGATTTCAGGAAGCAACCGACTCACTCGAAACCGGTCAGCATCAGGGGGACCGAGGTGGACATTGTCGAGGAATATAAGTACCTGGGGGTTCACATAGACAATAAAATGGACTGGACTAAAAACACAGAGGCCCTGTATAAGAAAGGTCGCCTGTATTTCCTACGGAGACCCAGATCTTTCAACGTCTGCAAAACCATGCTGCAGATGTTCTATCACTCTGTGGTGGCCAGCTGTAGACTGAGATGACCGAGGTGCACCACAGAACGCCACAGGAGGTCCTTTCTGCCTGTGGCCATCAAACTCTATAACTCCTCCCCCCTCTGTGGGAAGGACAGTTGAAATACAAGACAATGAACACAGCAATATAATGTGCAATATTACCTCTCAACATCATGTGCATTTTCCTCAGTATTACATGCAATATTATTAATATTACTGTCCAACATCATGTGCAATAATACTCCATCATGTGCTATATTAGTACAGTATTATTATTATCATGTTATCAAGTATGCTGTCACTATTTTACATGACCGCTAGATGGCGCCGCATTCCCTCATATCACCAGATTTAGTGAGTTGGTTATCAAACATTAAAAGGAAAAGGAGATAAGAATATGAAGAGGATGAGCGAGGACAGAGAGAGAGATTTAAAGTTCAGGTTTATAAACGTGTTGTTCTTCAAACCGTTACTTACCATTTAATCCCATCATCAAATAAATAGATCTGATGTAAGCCACGATCCTAATCAATAATGCTGATTGGCTCATAATGCTGCAACACAGCCTGGGATCTGTAGCCCACATCTTATCTTATCTGTAAAGTGAGTTTACAAGGAAATTACTTGACAAAAGATAAATAAACGATTTGGTTTCACTCCGTGGACGTTAAAATGTGTTTTTTTTGTAAATGTAAATGTTGTATGCTTGTCCTCCATCAGCTTCCTGAGCTCAGAGACCGGGGGTCCGAATGTCTGTTCATCGTGAGGCCTGATAATGTAATCATCAGTAGCCAACACTTCATCAGCTGATGGCCCCCCTCACAGCTGGAGGTGTGGACCACGTGTTGAACTCTCATTAACACCCGCCCGCCGGAGCGGAAGGCCAGCGGACTGACTGACTGACTGACAGACATACAGACGTGTAGTGTAACGCTGATGTATACTGGGACAGAGTTACTGGGACAGACAGACTCCGGGTGTGATATTCAGGCCTTTATGCAGGCAACCTAGCAATTATTAAACTTGAATGCTTGAATCCTGCTCTATTCTTATCTTTATGTACCACAGGGTTATATTGCTGTCTCTACTAATAAGATAAGATAAGACAGAACTTTATTGATCCCCAAGGAAATTCGTGTGTCAGGTTGCATGGCAATAGAATAAAACAATAGAGAAACAAACAGTAAGATAAGATAGATAAGATCACTTTATTAGTCAACACTTATGGTCACGAACACACAGCATGCAGGAAGTGGTGACCGCCAAACACACACATGCAGGGAGGGTGACCCGCGGAAATGTAGTCTGCATTTGACCCATTCTGTGTTATGCTGGCCCTCCAGGGGCAGCCCTTTTACGGCGCCCGGGGACCAGCAGCTCCAGATCTTGAGTCCACGTCTTTGGCAATAATTGAAGTGTAAACGTAATGTATTCTTTATTAATTGCTTTGGATAAAATCGTCTGCCAAATGCCCTAAATGTAAATGTAATGATTCATTTGTTTGTCAACAGTATCTCGATGCACACGTGACGCGCTCTCTCTCATGTGTGATCAGGTTATTGATCCTAATGAATTTCTGATCACCCCGGTATCGATGGAGGGCAGTGTGCGCTTCACCAGAGGACAGCCAGGTCGCCACCACTTAATAAGACCCGTGATGGCGTCATCATAGTCCATACAGTAGCTCCACTTACATAACAAATGATAATGACGTCATCATCACAAGCGGCCCATTAGGCCTATCGATGGATGGGCTTGATGGCTCTCGGCTGATCCGAAACCAAGTACAGTACAACAGAGACCACGTGATGAGATCAGGGCAGAGCGGACTCGGGTCCGGGTCTTGTCTCAACGCGTCCCGGGCGAGGTTTCGGGGGCAACGACGTCATGGAACCAGCAGGGGGCGCCGGGTCGCCTCTACATAATACATTATTATACTGTAGTGCAGACCGAGTCCAGGCATAAATAATGTAATACACACTAGCATGTGGACACTGTGTACAGTACGAGTACGTAACTATATAACGCACACTATCATGTGATATAGTACACTGTACAATGCACACTATCATGTGATATAGTACACTGTACAATGCACACTATCATGCGGTTTCAGTGTAATAAAGTCAAAGTCAAGGTGTTTTATTGTCACGTGTACATCATAACACAGGACCATTCTGAACAGTGAAACTCAGTGACATGGCAGGCGACATACAATTACAAGAAGATAAAAAACAAATAGACATATAAATATACTTATACTTAGAATATACTCATATTATACTCATACTCAACTATATAATGCACACTAGCATTTAGATACAGTGCAATAGTGCACAGCTATATTTTGCACACTAGCATGTGTGTACAGTGTTATAATACAGTATAGTATAATCAAGCCTAATACACATATGCAGTTAGGCCTAAAGTATAGCACAGAACTAGAAGTGCATAATACAAACTATCAGAATGTGTATACAGTCGTAGTATACGGTACTATAATACTATTATTGTGTAGTACGTATGTGTATCATGTTGAATATCCCAACAGACCTCTAGCAGAGGACCTGTCACAAACAAATCTCAGTGGTCTTCTATAGGCCTGGCATACAACTATTATTGGTTCCAGATTTACTGTATGTATTAGGCCTATGTCTATGTGAGACTAGAGGCTATTTTTAGCACTACAGATGCAATTTCCAGACGACCTGAGTTCATTTTTCTCGGATAGTTTAGTCTCTTTCCAGAAATTGCTGCAGATTTGAACCCGCGCCCGCCTGATGCTGCAGGAGGTGCGAGACCATAGGGCATGGAGGGCTCATAACATAACATAACATAATATAACATAACATAATATAATATAACATAACATAACATAACATAATATAATATAACATAACATAACATAACATAACATAACATAACATGCATGGTATAGCTCTCCAGACAGCAGTTTCTAGACAGTATAAAGTCTCGTCGGCCCACTAGTCTGGTCTAGTCAACAGCACCAAGGGGGGGGGGGCTGTGGAGGGGGATTCTCCGAAACCCCCCCCCCCCCCCCCACGTGGGAGACCGGGAACCTGTCTGGCCAGGGGAGCCAATGGGAGCGCAGGACGGGGGACTCTGTTGATCGCGTTGCGCCAATCGGAGCGGAGGTGTCCGCCGAGGGAGGATATAAGCACGGCTGGTTTCAGCCTCTTGAGTCAGACTCTCTCCTCTCCGCCTCCTCGCTCCTTGTCAAACTGAAGCCTTCTGTGTTGATCACACACACGGACACCTTACGCACTGGACAACCTATCGATCGGATCCCACGCCCGCCTCTCGTCTGGATAATTGATCTATCATAACCATTTTTCTGTGGATATAATTCTGGACGCGGTGTTTTATTCTCCTCACTTCAACATGACGCTGGAGGAACTGGTCGGAAGCAACATGACTACTGACGTCAAAAAGTAAGTTTCTTCACTCATGATCATCATCATCATGCCTCATGACGACATTCATCTAAAGAGCATCATTGTACAGACATGTGCATGTACACCACATAGTGGACAGTATGTGCGCGGCGCTGAAACTAAAACTCTCACCTTCCTGCAGGACGGACAGCGCGGGCGAGGCGCTGGAGGCTCTGGTGGTCGCGGCGCAGCGGCAGGACTGTCTCACCGTGGGGGTCTACGAGTCCGCCAAACTCATGAATGTGTAAGTGTTATTATTAACGTATTGCTCATGTTATCGTGATCATATAAGATAAGATAAGTATACAAAAATATAGGTAAGATGAGATATTCAGTCCGCAAAAACAATTTTAGCAATAACTGATATATAATTGATGAGTTGATTAATAAAAGGGAAATAATCACAATAATGGTAAGAGGAAGTATTGCACAGAATATGAAGAATATTTCCCATATGATACATTATGATGCATGTTATCTAACCGTCAATCCTCTCTCTCTCTCCCGCCCCCCGCAGCGACCCTGACAGCGTGGTTCTGTGCGTGCTGGCCACGGACGAGGAGGACGAGGGGGACGTGGCGCTGCAGATCCACTTCACGCTGCTGCAGGCCTTCTGCTGCGACAACGACATCGACATCGTGCGCGTCGCGGGCATGCGTCGCCTCGCGCAGCTGCTGGGCGACGCGACGCCGCCGCCGCCGGTCACCGACACCGCCACCACCACCACCGTCGCCGTCACCGTCACCGTCACGGGTGGTGCCGCGGACGACAACGGCAACGAGCCACGTGACCTGCACTGCATCCTGGTCACCGTAAGTACCAACACCGCCCCCATAGCGTGACTCTTACTCTTACTACTGCTTTGCTGCTCCCTGTGTGTGTGTGTTGCCATGGTAGCTAATCTTGTTGTCTTTGTGACGTCATCAGAACACGCCGTGCCAGACCCTCTCCAGCGACGCTCTGCGCGACGTCAGCAGCTACTGCGAGGAGAGCCGCGGGAACAACCAGTGGGTGCCCTGCCTGGCCCTGCACCAGCGATGATCCCCCACCCTCCTCTTCTGATGAAGAAGGTGAAGATGATGGTGGTTTTTTGAAAACTACAGACAGAAGATAGACAGGAGCTCCTGCTCCTGCTCCTCCAGGCCGGCGGTGACACGGACGGACGGAGGTGTGGTGTCACCGGGCCGACGAGGCAGAGCGGCTCCCCATGTGGCCTGTCGGTGTCGGTGTCAGGGACGGCTGCGTCTCCCGTGGGAGGTTACCGCGGTTACCTCAGAGATGTCAGTGAACTAACTGTGTGTGGGAACTGAACTGCAGCGCGCACCTACCTGAACGTCCCATAATCTGATGCTGTTGTGGGGTGGGGTGCTGCTATAGCTGCTCATGACGGGGGTCGTGCTATCGACGACGTGCGACTCGTTTGGGGGGGACCTGGGCTCTGCGGCAAAGCTGGGCCGGACCTGATCTGTGATGTCATAACCCGTGATGTCATGACCTGTGATGCCATGACCCGTGATGTCATGACCTGTGATGTCATAACCCGTTATGTCATTATACCCACGATGTCATGTGGGGAAAGTTGACTTGAGTGAAGTGGACAACTCTGATTAACTTAATAAACGAGTGAATCAAATGTGATGTGTTGCGTTGTGTCTTGCTCAAACAGTTCCCTACTTGTTTACCTCTTGTACACACATGTGTTCACATGTCCTAGTCAAGGTCAAGGTTATCTTTTTTTTATCCCTGAGGGGCAATTTGTTGCACAGCCAGCAGTAACACAAGATCACACCAACAACACACAAACAACACAGACAACACAAAATATAGCATTACATAATAGTACTATTTAAAAGGCTCTGACTCTGTATACTTGGGAGAGGTCATATAGATTTGTGAGATTTTGCTACACACTCTATCTGACAATTCCATCCAACCTATTCCTGTTTTTCAAGGTAAGTGACCCAAACCAGCAGATAACAGAAAAGGTTAGAACAGATTCAACAAAACAAGAATAAAACATTCTCAGAAATGTGGAGTCAACATTAAAATGCCTGAGCTTCTGATAAAAATGCATGCGCTGATTGGCCTGCACAAACAGCACGTATACATGGTGTTTACATGTGTTTACATGTTTACATGGTGTACGCACAGTAGGCCTTCATGTTTACATCTCATATACACACATTATAGGTACGTATACAGTAGAACTACATGTTTACATCTGGTACTCACTGTTCACATGTACACAGGTACAGACTACACAGGTCTACACAGAGTTTACATCATATAGATATAGTCATATAGGTACAGAGTTACTCTTAAACATTAGACATTGACGGCTACCAACTTGCTCTCCAGCCAGCACCCCATCACAATATCACTATTCCATTTATCATTTGTACTTTGTCGCTTATAATTGTAATGCTTTGTTACTCCTTTTCATGCCCATGTGACACCCACTGCACTCCGAACCGTCCCTGGAAGGAGGGATCCCCCACTCTGAGTTCCTTCTCCAGATTTCTTCCTTGTTAATTCAGAGTTGTTTCTTGCCCTTAGGGGGCTAGGGGGGGGGGGGGGGGGTGTCATGATCACATGACCCCATAATCATATGACCTGTAAAGCCCTTTGAGACTGTAACTGTGCATTAATCAACTCATCTGTATTAAGGGCTGTACAAATAAAATTGACTAGACTTGACTAGACCTACTGTGTTTGTATGGTAGGCCCCTTTACGTCTATTGGATATGTACAGTAGGATATTGGTGATACAGTGGGCCTATGTGTGTTCTGCACATAGAGGGGTTTTGTATGCTTGTGTTGACATATCAGGCCTATTTCACATTGAATGTTTATAATACTGGTCATACTGGTAAATGTAAGCCCACATGCACGCTAGATTGTATTTGCACAGTGAATTTACAGGACATGTGAATGTACAAGCCTGTAGGTCATATTGGAAAAGGCTTCCTTCCACTGGTCTGGAGGAACAGAACAGGAAACTCATTTCAGAGAGACTGTGTGTCTATTCAAATCCCGCAGGACTGACTGTGTGTGTGTGTGTGTGTGTGTGTGTGTGTGTGTGTGTGTGTGTGTGTGTGTATGTGTGTGTGTGTGACAGAGAGAGAGTTTTTGTTGTCAATTAAATTAATGTGACAACAATGACATCAATTAATCAATAGGAGTAATTCCAATGAGCTTCTATGTTGACCGGTTAATTGTAGCTGCGCGCGGCAGGAGGTGTATTATTGTTATCATTCTACTTTATATTTAGAAGGTCCTCGCGCGTGATGGAGCAGTCATCACGTCGCGCGTGGGTGCGTCATGACGCCGTGGGAACGTTCCACGGCGGGAACCACGGCGCGCAGGAATCATCCATTCCGCTCGCGGGCGGAGAAGCGACCAATCACGGCGCGCCGTCGACGTGTGCGTGGTGACGTGCGGATATCCTGCCGTGTCGTCAGTGACCATGTAAGGCTCGTTTTAGCTTTGCTCAGTGAGTCACGTCACGTCATATATGGTGTTTGAATTATTCGCAGAAATTGTAAAAAAATAAATAAAACAACAACAATTATGTATATATATACATATACACACAAAAATAAAATAATAAAACAAATATTTTTATATTTGTAATAATAACAAGCAAACAACAAACGACAACACAATGGTTTTAATTATTCAGAGAAATAGTAAGAAAAAAAAAAAATATATGAATAATAATAAAAATGTACAAATAATATTTGTTTTCATAATAACAAACAAACAACACAAATAATAACAATAATAGGCCGACTAAACAAAGTAACTCTCTCTATGTCTCTCTATGTCCCTCGCCCTCTCCCGCGTCCCTCCAACGGTTTATTTTTTCCGTTTGTCTGCCGCCGCTGGAATGTTAAGAATGCAGAAAGTGCCGCGCGCGCTCTGTCTGGAAACTCGGCGCGAGTTGTTGTTTATTATTTTTTTTCAAACTCCTCATTTGCATATCAGGCGCCACTTTGCAGCGCCAACTTGCAGCCACCGCTGACCTACAGTACATCTGATGCTGCGCACACATTAAAAGTTAGCATTATAAATAGATTATTCAAGAAACACAGCTATGTTGCTGTCACTTACTTATTTTATTTAATGATTTTAAACACTCCTTTGTCCCTCCCCATAGTAAATAACTCCTCGCTATAAGGACACAGAGGTTATTATGGTCTGTACCCAACATGCACAATATGGTGTCTATTATGGGGAGGGGGAGAGAGAGAGAAGAGAGAGAGACAAAGACACTAAAGAGACAATCAAGAGAGACAGAGCATCAGAGAGCGAGAGAGTCATGTCTATTTCAGTGTGGAGAGTGGAGTAGTCTATAAATAGTGGGGTCAGCGGGCTATTTATAGCCCCACTGTGGCTAGCTGTGAGCTAACAGGGAGTGTTCCACTGAGACGGACCACAGGGCAATCTGCAACAAACCACCTCCCACCCTCCCTCCCTCACCCCCCTCCCTCACCCTCTCTCTCCCCCCTCCCATATATGTGGTCTTTGCCAGGTTTTTGGAAGCAAAACGTGTGTGTGTGTGTGTGTGCTGTGGTGAGTTCAGCCAGCCCCTCCCTCCCCTCACAGCCTTTGATGTACGGTGATGAGACCGCTGGTCTCTATGACAACACGTCATCCAGACCACGGGCGGGGTCTCACTGTTCAGAGAGATTCAATACTCCGAAATACTCTTTAATATGCACTACACCGACAGTGTACTACAGTAAAGCTACAGCGAACTTAGGTACAGAGAACTACAATCAAGTGTACATAGAACTACAGTAACAGGTACAGAGAACTACATAGTACAAAGTAGTGTAGCACTAGCACTGTGTACTATATTAGTAACATGTTAGGACTGTGTAGTACCATGCAAGTACTATACAAGTACTGCAGCACTATGCTAGTAGTATGCATGTACTAATATAGTACTGTCAGTTGTCTGGCAACAGGAAGGTTGCTGGTTCGATGCCCGGGCTCCGCCTAGCTAAGTATTGAGGTGTCCCTGAGAAAGACACCACCTAACCCTACCTGCTCCTGACGTGTTGGTTGTTACCTTGCATGGTTGGCACCGCCGTCGGTGTATGAATGGGTGAATGTGAGCAAATATTGTAAAGTGCTTTGGATAAAAGCGCAATATAAATGCCATCCATTTACAATTTACCATTTAAGATACAAGTACTGCGGCACTATGCTAGTAGCCAGTAGCCAGTGAGGGGTTAGAAGGGCCCAGCTCCCCTCAGGACGTCCTGCAGGATTTGAATACATTTGCATGAGGGCCCCTGAGGCTAGCGGGGTCCCTGGTGCATGTTACGACCCAAACCCATCCAGCTTCAGTTAGCCTCATCACCTGACCCCTCACATGACAAACACACACCTAGCAAAGCACATGGGCACATGGTGTGTGTGTGTGTGTGTGTGTGTGTTCCTATAAAACAGCAAACAGGATCTTCAGTTTGAGTTCAGGTGGTGGTGGTGGTGCGAGGGGGGTGGTGGTGGTGGTGGTGGAGGAGCGAGTGGGCTTGGGGGTGTGCGAGGGGGTGGGGTGGTGGGGGTGGTAGGGCTGGTTGTGTAAGATTGAGGGGGCTGGGGGTGGGGGTGGTGGTGTAGGAACGAGGGGGTTGGGAGGTGGTGGTGGTGGTGATGGAGAAGTGAGGGGGCTGCGGGGTGGTGGTGGTGGAGGAGCAGGGGACTGAGGGGGGTGGGTGTTGGTGGTGGTGGAGGAGCAGGGGATTGGGGTGGTGGTGGTGGTGGAGGAGCTTGGTGGCTGGGGCTTGTGGGTGGTGGGGTGGGGGTGGGCTGGGGGGGGGCCTCAGAGCCTGTCGCTCCCCAGCAGAGGAACGCTACTTAACCCTAATTATCTGAAAGGAGCCCGGCGGTGTCCATGTAGACCCCAGAGGGCCCAGAGGGTTTGATGATGAGGAAACGTTTGAGGGACGCGTTTGATCTGCGCCGTGACTGAGATGATGAGGACAGTCAGGAGGCCAGGGACCACGTCAAGCCTTTGTCCTCCCAACAGAGGAGACCAGTAGAGGCCTCCGCAGGACCCCTGGCCCACGCTGAGCCCCCACAAACATCAAGGACTCACCTGAAACCTATCTGCTCCTCACATCTGCCTGCCATTCGCTCTCCATCACACCGTCTATTGAGTCCATCCACCATTCCATGCATCTCTTTACGGCGCTTCATTCAGCGCATGCTTTCATCGAAGGCGACTTCAGGTGCACACGGCCCCCAGCAAACACTCACACTACGAATATCTGGAGAACGTTGGCCAATGCTGATTCCACATGTTCTACCCACAAGAACCTTTATATGATCCAACAACAGGCAACAAACGCCAACGATGTGTTTTAATTTTTTTTTTTTTAGGTGGCAGTAACTCAGGAGGTAAGGTTGTCTGGCAACTGGAAGGTTGCTGGTTTGATCCCCGGGCTCCGCCTAGCTCTGTGTCGAGGTGTCCCTGAGCAAGACACCACCTAACCCTAACTGCTCCTGACGTGTTGGTTGTTACCTTGCATGGTTGGCACCGCCGTGGTGTATGAATGGGTGAATGTGAGGCAACTGTACATCGCTTTGGATAAAAGGGCTATAGAAATGTGTTGTCTGTGACGTCACCCATTGGTTTAGACACACAACATATTGAGTGTGATCCATCGTTGGCCCATTGAGGGCGGGAATTGAATGGCTGACTTGCAGAAGTCTAGAACCTCATTCATATTCAAACTTTTTAACCTTTTATATAATAAGTTATATGAGTTATATAAATATAACTGTCAACCAGGACCAGGCAAAATACATAAAATTGAGATGAAGATGAGATCCTAACCTGAACAAAGAAAAAGTTGGCTTTGTATTACGAGAATTAAATCATTGTTGACTTGGAAATGGTGGCGAGTTTTCTTTGCATCTCGTCTCATAAATCAGATTGTTCTGAGATCTGAGATTACTCTGCCTTGAACCACAGCAAGCCACTACAGGCCATTAGATGAACGACATGTTGGTTGCTCCCGCCTGGGCTTCAGCAACAGGCGGTCAATGGCTGGCGCTTGCCACACAGGACTATTATACTGTAAGGGAGGGGTGTGTGGGGGGGGGGGGGGGGGGGGGTGGGGGGGGGGGGGTGTATAAATAGATCCTAACCAGACCACCCCCCACCCTGTGTTCAGGCCCCACCCCCCTTATACACCACAGAAACCCCTCTCTCGGGGCACACCCTAATCACACACAATCATAACACACACACACACACACACGAACATGCACAGACAGCACACACACACACACACACACACAACACACACACACAGTTTAAGTGCAGTGGGGGTTGATAATGGTGCATAGTTTCTCCAACATAAATAAAGCTTTGATCCAAAAGCAGTTTTAACAATTGACATTTGACCTGTCAAATCCCTAATCGGACGTAACGAACAGAACAGTCAAACTGTGAAGCTACCATAACAACCAGTAGAAGAGTGTAGTTGTACTGGGCAGCTCCCAGTATAACCAGTAGCCAGACAGAGACTGTATTTGTACTAGGAAGCTCCCAGTATAACCAGTAGCAGACTGAGACTGTGGTTGTACTGGCTGGGCAGCTCCCTGTATAACCAGTAGCAGACTGAGTCTGTGGTTGTACTGGCTCGGCAGTTCCCAGTAAAACCAGTAGCAGTAATAGTAGACTACAAACTAGAACTCTACTAGTAGACTCGAGCTCTACTAGCAGACTAGAGACTATAAATGTACTAGTAAACTATAACTCTACTAGTAGACTAGAGACTATAACTCTAAGACTATGACTCTATTTCTAACAACCCACTACTACGACTACTACAACTACTACAATGACAGTGCTTGTACTGTACAGTGACACACACCACACATACACACACACAGACACACACACACACACACAGACACACACACAGACATACACACACACAGACACACACACACACAGACACACACACACACACACTTTGCCAGCGAGACAGAGGAGGTGTATCTGGTGGTCGTGTGCTCATGAGGGTTCCCTCTGCCTGCAGGCTGAGCTTAATGTTGCGTCTCATTTGCATAACGTTTGCATGAATTAACATTGACGTTAATTCCCCCCCCCCCCCCCCCTCCTGGCCCCCTCTCCACCCATCCTTCTCTCTCTCTCTCTCTCTCTCTCTCTCTCTCCCTCTCCACCTCCATCTCAATTATTACATCTCAATTTATTGACCACTTGCTTTGACAATGTCAACGTATATTTCCCATTGCCAATAAAGCTCTTTGAATTGAACTGAACTGAATTGAGAGAGAAACAACGAAGGGTGAGAGGGGTACAGAGAGAGAGATCGAGAGAGAGAGAGAGAGAGAGAGAGAGAGAGAGAGAGGGAGGGAGGGAGAGAGCAGGAGAGAGGGAGGAAGGGAGGGAGGGAGGGGCAGAGAAAGTGGTCTAAGACTGAGTCATCCAGATGTTGCAAAACAATGGCAGACAGACTAAACAGGATGGGCAAGACAGGTAGAGACAACCAGTCAGACAGAGAGTGAGACAGAGAGAGTGTGGGCTGTTTAAACTGCTCATCTCTCATAAAGCAGCTCGTTATTATCTTGTGTCTGTAGGAGGAACATTTATTAAAACTACGTCTCCCAGCAGGAGTAAGCAGAGGTTAGCATGGGTTAGCATGGGCTGTGGGTTAGCATCCTGCTGGGTTGGGGGTGGCATGGGGGCGGTAGGCATGCTGCGTGGTGGTGCAGGGTTAGCATGCTGCTGGGTGGTGCAGGGGGCTAGCATGGGTGTGGTGCAGGGGTTAGCATGCTGCTGGGTGGTGCAGGGGGCTAGCATGGGTGTGGTGCAGGGGTTAACAGGCCGCTGGGTGCTGCAGAAGCGACTCATAAAGACTGTCGGGGGTGTGGGACTTGTGACTCATGCAGCTGTTTTCACATCCATCACCTGGCACTGCTGACTCACACTGTCTGGTGGAGGTTATGGCTGCATGGTGGAGGGTATGGCTGCCTGGTGGAGGGTATGGCTGCCTGGTGGAGGGTATGGCTGCCTGGTGGAGGGTATGGCTGCCTGGTGGAGGGTATGGCTGCCTGGTGGAGGGTATGGCTGCCTGGTGGAGGGTATGGCTGTCTGGTGGAGGGTATGGCTGTATGGTGGAGGGTATGGCTGCATGGTGGAGGGTATGGCTGCATGGTGGAGGGTATGGCTGCGTGGTGGAGGGTATGGCTGCGGTGGAGGGTATGGCTGCATGGTGGAGGGTATGGCTGCATGGTGGAGGGTATGGCTGCCTGGTGGAGGGTATGGCTGTATGGTGGAGGGTATGGCTGCATGGTGGAGGGTATGGCTGTATGGTGGAGGGTATGGCTGCATGGTGGAGGGTATGGCTGTATGGTGGAGGGTATGGCTGCATGGTGGAGGGTATGGCTGCATGGTGGAGGGTATGGCTGCATGGTGGAGGGTATGGCTGCATGGTGGAGGGTATGGCTGCTGGTGGAGGGTATGGCTGTATGGTGGAGGGTATGGCTGCATGGTGGAGGGTATGGCTGCATGGTGGAGGGTATGGCTGCCTGGTGGAGGGTATGGCTGCCTGGTGGAGGGTATGGCTGCATGGTGGAGGGTATGGCTGCATGGTGGAGGGTATGGCTGCATGGTGGAGGGTATGGCTGCATGGTGGAGGGTATGGCTGCCTGGTGGAGGGTATGGCTGCCTGGTGGAGGGTATGGCTGCTATGGTGGAGGGTATGGCTGTGTGGTGGAGGGTATGGCTGTGGTGGAGGGTATGGCTGTCTGGTGGAGGGTATGGCTGTCTGGTGGAGGGTATGGCTGCATGGTGGAGGGTATGGCTGCCTGGTGGAGGGTATGGCTGCATGGTGGAGGGTATGGCTGCCTGGTGGAGGGTATGGCTGCCTGGTGGAGGGTATGGCTGCCTGGTGGAGGGTATGGCTGTGGTGGAGGGTATGGCTGCATGGTGGAGGGTATGGCTGCATGGTGGAGGGTATGGCTGCATGGTAGGGTATGGTTGGTGGAGTATGGCTGCCTGGTGGAGGGTATGGCTGTGGTGGAGGGTATGGCTGTATGGTGGAGGGTATGGCTGTGTGGTGGAGGGTATGGCTGTATGGTGGAGGGTATGGCTGTATGGTGGAGGGTATGACTGTCTGGTGGAGGGTATGGCTGTG